>JAUNZO010001411.1:0-248053 GCA_031894775.1 Chloris gayana | reverse complement strand
GTGTCGTATACTTGCCTTATGGGTATACGAGATGATGAAGAAATGGATACGCAAAGACATGGTAGCAAATCGGAGAAGATACGAGATAAGGGCGATAGGCAACGGTCGGTCTGCGACCGATGCTGGGATAATAGAAGAACACTGTAGACCGGTATGGAAACAGGACGGATACTAAGACCGGTATACAATGACGTGAGAAGCAAGTTATAGAACAATTTGTAGTCTGATTAGGACTCCGGATCAATAAAGAAAGTTAGAGATAGAATCCCATATATGTAATTCATGTAATCGGCTAGGACTACGATTGTAACCCTAGCTCCCCGGACATATAAGGCGGAGCGGGGACCCCCGAAAAGGATCTAAGACTTCGCAATTAGCAAATCGCTAAAGGCAATACATAACATACGGGACGTAGGGTATTACTCTCGATTCGAGGGGCACTGAACCTGTCTAAAATCGTGTGTTCCTGTGTGTTACGTGTCTTGCACCATCGAATTCCACGCTCGTGAGGGACCGGGTAGTACTAGTGCCGAGTTTAAGACTCGACATTTGGCGCGCCGGGAAGGGGTCCCGGCTGAGTTCCTAGCGAGTTTGATGGCCACTTCGTTTGTCGTCGACTTCGAGCCCGGCTTCAAGATTCGCTTCGGGTCCCTCGACTTTGAAGGCGACTCGGACGGGAAATTGTCGTTGATGAATCCGACTCGTTGCCGGGCCGCTGCTTCTAAAGCGCGATCACCTGCCACCGTTGATACCTCGATTCGAGCTTAGCGGGTCTAACGCAGCTTTAGCGCGAGACATCGGGCTCCCTACGCCTACGCCTCGGAACGGTGCCGGGCTGCGGTGCAAAGCTATTCTCCCGAATCGGATGCGATTCCGAGGAAGACGCTCCGGTCTTCTTCCAAGTGTTCATGACAGGACCTGTGATACGCCAACTCACTCCTGATGAAGGCTGCTGAAGAAGCGGCAAGGATGGCGAGAGCTGAAAGCGAACGCGATCGTCGTGAAGCGAAACAGGAAAACGGAGATGAACAACATCCGCCACCTTCGGCCGCGGATCCGCGCACAAGTGCTACAGCCTTAGGCTGGAGGAAGTGCCCCTGCGACCGCTCCCCGGCTACGGGCCCGCTACCGGACCGGTCCGGAGACGCGAGATGAATCCCCGGGATACAACAATCGACGAGGATCTCGCGGCGGAAGACGCCATCGATCTTCCGGCGAGCTTTGGATTTAAGTTCCATGGAAGTAGAGATGAATGGCGCTCGGGTCTTCACATCGCCGGTCCACAATATTGTGGGAGTGAAACAGATTCTTGAAACAATACCGGAAGAAGTCCTCAACGCTACGCCGAGATTGCGCCGTGCGCTGAATTTAGTTGATGCGGCGGCTCTGCAAACAAACCAGCTCGTCCATGATCGAGCGGAATCTTCCGGTCGCTCGCATTCCCATTCGGAACGACCGACAAGGGCCCGGTCCGACGGAGCTTCTTCCGGAGGAAGGCTAGCACCCGGCGTACCCCGATCGCGGATGCACATGCACAAGCTCCCAATCAAGATTTGCGGGTACCGCTCAATGATAACCGGGATGTTCGGAACGTGCTGATTGATCGTCATGCAGAAAGAGTGGAGGAGCGAACGAGACATGAGGAAGACGAGAGGTGACGGACCGGTCATGTGGATGATCGTCCTCGGGATCTTGCCCCACCTCGGCGCAACGGGCCGGCGGCTTCGGCGCCACCCACCAACGCAAATTATCCGCGCAACGATTATCGAGTGCATGGTAGTAGGCATGCTCATCGAGATGGACGACGCCGTGACAATAGAGACCGGGGAGGGCGATACAACCGGGATAGAGATGCTGAACCTCGGCGTGCGGACAATGATCGTCGGGCTGCACCTCCGCCTCCACCTCCATCGTGACATGCGGAACCGAGTGAACAATGATCGTCAAGCGGCGCCACCACCTCCGCCTCCGCCTCCTTCACGGGACGCGGAGCCGGCGAACAATGATGGACCAGGCGGTTCGGGAGAAAGATATCGGGACGACCGTTACTACGACTATTCCGACGATGACGGGGATCGCAATTACCGGCATCGTCCTAGCCGTCGATCTCCGTCACCGGTCCGGACTGGTGCGGAAGATGATGAATATTCCGTAATTCCCGCTTTTACGCGAGATTTACGCATTTGCAAATACCCTAGGGGATTTAAGCCGGGGCCATTGACAAGTATGATGGCAAAGCGCCTCCGGCCGAATGGCTCCGCATGTATACCACGGCTATCCGGTCGGCGGGAGGAGACACGTTCGTGCTAGCCAATTATCTACCGATGTGCATGGAGCAGGCTGGACGCTTATGGTTGCAATCCCTGCCCAAGAAATCTATTTCTTTGTGGGGAGACCTCACCAAAAAGTTCGTAGAAAACTTCCGGGCGACTTGTGAGAAGCCAGGAAACTACTTCGACTTCAATAGGCTGAAGCGAAGCCTGACGAGACCCTCATCGATTTCATCGAGCGATTCTGCAATAAGAAGGCCTTAATCCCCAATGTTCCTGATCAGCAAGTGATTGCTGCATTTCAAGCGGCGTCCGGAGTGAAGCACTGGTTCACAAGATTGGGAGACGTAATCGAAACCTCACCATGACGGCGTCGAGTTGCTTCAAGATAGCGAGATGATTACGCTGCTGGAGAATCAAATGTAGTCAATCTGCGCGGGAACAAAGGGAAGGAGCCGAAGCACGACCAAGGCAACCGATCTGGATCCGGGAATGACAAGAAGCGTAAGGCTGATCACCTTGTTGCAGCTGTTGACCGGTCTCATGGAGGAGACCGGCCAGCACCCCTAAGAGAGGTCCCGGAGAACGATTGTCGTTTGAAACACTTACGGACGGCCCTTGTATGATCCACAATGGGAATCATAAAGCTAAAGAGTGCTTCCTGTTAAGGCCATTTGCTCAATTTGCCTTAAAGGTTGCACCTCGATCTGCTTACGAGGAATCGGAAGGATGACAAGGGCAAGGATAAGGACCGTGAAGACAATGAGGATGGCGAAGGCTTTGAGGAACCAGCCCGAGAGGTGAACATGATTTATGGAGGCCCGGACGCATACGAGTCAAAGCGGAAGCAAAAGCTGTCGTTAAGGGAGGTTAATGCTGTTGCTCCTGCAACTCCTGAATATCTTCGGTGGTCCGAGGTCCCCATCACATTTAGCGAGGGCGAGACCACCCGGAGGTATTACCGAAAGCTGGAAAATATCCACTCATCCTCGCTCCTATTGTTCGGAAGGTGCGGTTGAAGAGAACTTTCATTGATGGGGAAAGTCTGTTTGGATATCTTGTTCGCTAAGACTCTGCCTGAGCTTGGCCTCACGATCGCTGATTGAGAGCGCGGTGTTTCTCCGTTCCATGGTATAATACACGGGCAGAATAGTTACCCTTTGGGGCAAATTTCTCTGCCGGTGACTTTTGGGACGAAGGAAAATTATAGAAGGGAGAATATCATCTTTCGGGTGGCTGACATAGATTCAGCATACCATGCTATTCTCGGAAGACCGGCTCTGGCGAAATTTATGGCCATCCCAAACTATCAATACTTGATGTTGAAGATGCCTGGAGTAGGATCGAAGGACCCCGGCTAGAGGGGGGGTGAATAGCCGAAATTACAATTTTAAAACAATTTACTCAACTAAATGCAGAATTGAAACAAATGAGTAATTAGCAAGTAAAACAACTATTCCTATGTTGCAACTAGAGAGGGTTTGCAATCCTAGGTGACATGCATCATGGCAATTCTAGTGTTGAAGCAACAAATGAAGGAGCAACAAAAGAGACAAAGGATATATTCCCGTGGTCTCGGTGACTTGCCGATCACCCCTAATCCACGTTGAGGTGGATTCAAGCGTAGGTGTGTCTCACTCCTCAAGCATCCACTTCTCCATCAAGAAGGGCTCACAAAGAACGACTTGAGTTAGAACACAACCGTACCTTGAACCGCTCCAAACCTCGGTTCCACTAAGGTTTCTCTTCACCGCTCCGGCGAGGCGAGCACCAACCTCTCACAATCACCAACCTGGTCTCTTCACAATCTTCTTGAAGAACTCAACGGTTGCAACTCCACCAAGCCGTATAGGAGGCGGCAACCTCCAAGAGTAACAAGTCGATGACGCTTGCTTGATGAATCCCTAGTGCCACAAAGCTCAAATCTCTCAAGATCAAGGCACTCACACTCACACACTTGCAATCTTTCAACTAAGTCTTTGTGTGAGAGAGGAAGAGGCTCTAAAGTGCTTGCAATGCAATTCAAATGGCCAAGAGAGCTTCTATGCACGGGATGGGTGACTATTTATAGAGCCCACTCAAAAATCTAGCCGTTACAGAGCTTACTGCTCTCCGGCGGTCCGACCAGTAGTGCTCACGGTGCGACCATCGTACAACCCAACGGCTAGTTTCAGATTCAAAACCCCACACGAGCATGGCTGGCGGTCCGGCCGTCGTTCTCACGGTCCGACCGCTGCACATCGAAGAATTCTCATCCCGGAACAGACAACCTGTCAAAATGGACAACTCTCCAGCGGTCCGACCGCCGGGCTGACGGTCCGACCGTCCGCTAACTCACCGATCCACCGGAGGCTCTACAGCTCTGGTCGATTCTTTCCTGTCTGGCGGTCGAGTCCGACCGTCCCCGCGAGACGCCCACACTTGGTTGATTTGTCTCTGAAATTTGGTCTTGGTTTCAACTCACAAAGTCCACTCACAAAGATAGGAATTTGAGCAATGTGGCACCTAAGAATTTTCAAGATCCTTTCATCGACCCCTCTTGATAGTACGGTGTTTAATCTATAATCCGATCACTCATCTCTAATCTCCTAGTGACCGGTAAAATAGAAAACCTATCAAGATACCTTTGCCTTGAGTCATCCTTTTTATTGTCACTTTACTTCACCATTTCTCCCCTTATCATGACTAACACTATAAGCATCTCAAGCAACATAGTTAGTCATAATTAAGGAGTCGTCATTAATTACCAAAACACTAAACGAGGGCCTAGATACTTCAATCTCCCCCTTTTTGGTAATTGATGACAACACCAAGAAGTGATATAAAGATTTTTGAGCTAAAAGAATTTCGTTGAACATTTTAAGCTCTATGGTGAGGTAAAAGAAAGCATGTTCACATGATATAGAAGAATTAACGTCATGAACAAGAGAAGATAGTTTAAGCTCACCATAAGGTAAAACTCCCCCTATGTTAATGCATAGAACAAAGTCTTCAAAAGAGAGCAATGCACAAATTTTGGAGAAAAATTGGTAGAGTTTACCTTGTTTCTTTGGATGCGAGGAGGCAAAGAATAATTAATATATGACTATATAGCTCATAATCAATAGAGTATCCTCAACATCCACAATATTTGAACCATGAAATAGGATAAACATCTATAATATTTAAGCCAACATGATTCATCACACAATACGATAAAAGGTTCAACGGTGCATGAATAACTTACAAACCATCCAAACGACATAGTTCAAACACAAACATGGTTCAAATGCATAAAAAAGTAAGATACATGAGATGCATGAGATGCATGTGCAAATGCAAGAAGGATCAAGAATCATGGCTTGACATTGCATCTCCCCACGACTATGACATCTCATCAAATCATCAACTGCACTTCTTCCCACTTCTTCCTTGTTCTCCATGACATCTCATGAAATCATCAACTACACTTCTTCCCACTTCTTCCTTGTTCTCCCCCTTTGGCATCAATGTAGCCACAAAAGGTCAAGACTCATCTCCTGGAGGAGGTGACGGTGAGACCGGATCCGTGCTCGGTCGAACCAGGGAGCCTTGGATCGAAGCTTTCCCAAAAGGAGAGTATTTGGAGAGGAGAGGAGAGCTTTAGAAGAGAAAATTTCGTGTCTAGAGTGTTATGAGTTGAAGGGGTATGAGCCAATAGATAAGGCGAGGGAGTTCTCTGTCTTGGGCTCGGCCGGAGCTGGCGGTCCGACCGCGGTTGCGGCGGTCGGACCTACGGAAACGGACCTGATTTTCTCGGTTCGGACGGTCGACCGTGGTAGGCTGGCGGTCGGACAGCTGGAGAGCTGTTTCCGAGCACTACTTTGCCTTGTTCGTTTTCTATCCAATTCACCTCCAACCTTTTCCAATAATTCCAAACTTGTTCAAAATGATATTTCCATGAATTCCAACTGGTCCAATCACTTTTTCAACTTGTCCAAGAAGATTTGCCACAATTCTTGATCGTCCATGACATGATATATGTATGAATGCATAGAAATTCATAAAAACATGCAAGTACCATAATTAGCAAAGAAATTAAACAAGATGGTATGAGTATGTTTTTGGAAATGTGTGAGTGCCATGAGCATTTTTGAACCAATATATATATGAAGATATATGATCCATAATGCTAGACTCACTAGATGCCATATTAGGTTTAAGAAAGGCGACCAAAAGGAGTTTTCAAGCTGAAATTCAAAAGTGATTATCTTTCAAACGATGGATCATCTCAACGATTTTTGAATACCAAATATGTCCATGATCACTATCTCAACAAGTTTTGCAAATAAACTTTTCTCAAAAAATGATCCAATAAAATTTTAAGGAAATAGGCAAGAAGTGACCGAAAATGATCTTATATGATCTCCAAATGAGCTCCAAATCACATATAGATGAGAAAAATTTTGAAAATTTAATGGAAGCTTGCAAAACACTCAAGATACATGGAGAAACATTTTGGAACATCAAAATCCATTTTTCAAGCGATAAAAACTCAAAAGTTGACTTTTTGACCAAATGAGCAAATCAATGACTAGTATGACATCTATATTGATTTGTCCACATTGTGAGGGTAGCAAAACACATGGAAGGTATAGTGCTCCCCCTAAATATGTGAACTATCTTTAAATGCAACAAAATGGCATATGTGTCATGTCATAGCATACAAGATAGATATAAACATACAAGGCAATATGGGCAATAAAGCAAAAATATGAATAAGGTATGACACAGAGCATGTGAAAGAGATCCTAGGGGGTTTGAGAAAGGTCAAGAATATTTAGCTCACTCCGTAGCTTGCAAAACCTTGCTTCTTCAAGAGGCTTGGTGAAGATATCCGCCAATTGATCATCCGTCCTCACACTTTGCATTACAATATCACCTTTGCCAACATGATCCCTCAAGAAATGATGCCGAATATCAACGTGTTTGGTTCTCTTGTGTTGAACCGGATTGGTAGCAATTTTCACGGCACTTTCATTATCGCACGATAGAGGGATGCAATCAAAGTTGATTCCGTAGTCCAATAGAGTTTGCTTCATCCATAGTAATTGAGCACAACAACTCCCCGCGGAGACATATTCGGCCTCGACGGTTGATAAGGCAACCGAATTTTGCTTCTTTGAGGACCATGAGACTAGTGAAGTTCCAAGCATTTGACAAGTACCGGAGGTACATTTCCTATCAATTTTGCAACCGGCATAATCCGAATCCGAATATCCAATGAGAATGAATTGTCCATCCTTAGGAAACCATAAGCCCATATCTTGAGTTTGCTTCAAATATCTCAATATCCTCTTGACGGCAATCATATGACTTTCCTTGGGTGCGGCTTGGAATCTTGCACACATGCAAACACTAAACATAATGTCCGGCCTAGATGCGGTGAGATAGAGTAAACTTCCAATCATAGACCGATATAACTTTTGATCAACCGGCTTGCCTTCTTCATCAAGATCAAGATTTGCATTCTTTCCCATAGGAGTAGACATTGGTTTTGCACTTTCCATCCCAAATCTCTTAAGAAGATCATTCACATACTTGCTTTGATAGATGAATGTCCCATTCTTCATTTGCTTCACTTGTAGACCAAGAAAGAAACTTAATTCACCAATCATGGACATTTCAAACTCTCTTGACATCATTTCACCAAATTCTTCACAAAAGTCTTGATTAGTTGATCCAAATATGATATCATCCACATATATTTGGCATATGAATAGATCATTTCCAATTTTCTTGGTGAATAAGGTAGTGTCCACCTTACCAATGTTGAAGCCTTTTGAAACAAGAAAATCTCTTAATCTTTCATACCAAGCACGTGATGCTTGTTTGAGTCCATACAATGCCTTGTACAACTTGTACACATGATGTGGCTTCTTGGGATCTTCAAAACCCGGTGGTTGTTCAACATACACTAGTTCATTTATCCTTCCATTCAAGAAAGCACTCTTCACATCCATTTGATATAACTTGATTTTGTGGTTTGTGGCATATGCAAGCGAAATCCTAATAGCCTCAAGTCTAGCCACGGGAGCAAACGTTTCATCAAAATCCAAGCCCTCAACTTGAGTATAGCCTTGTGCAACCAATCTTGCCTTGTTTCTCACAACAACACCATTTTTATCTTGCTTGTTCTTGAACACCCACTTGGTGCCAATGACATTGTGTCCTTGTGGCCTCTTCACTAATTCCCAAACTTCATTTCGGGTAAAGTTATTCAATTCTTCTTGCATGGCATTTATCCAATCCGAATCTTTCAAAGCTTCCTTTACCCTTGTTGGTTCACCACAAGACACAAAAGAGAAGTGTTGACAAAATGATGCAAGTCTTGATCTAGTTTGAACTCCTTTGCTCAAATCACCAACTATTTGATCCATCGGATGATCTTTTGCAATTGCATGGGGAATCTTTGGTTGATTGCTATTTCTCTCTATAGGAGTAGAGGTGGAGCTATTTTCCGGTTGATTATTTGACTCTCCACCCTCACTAGGTTGAGCTTGAGTACTTGATGTTGGAGCTTCTTGATTTTCTTGAAAGAGAGGTGATGGACCATTATTTGAGTCATCTTCATCCTTGGGCTTCACATCACCTGTTGTCATATTCTTCATTGCATCTCTTAATTTTTCATTTGCAACATCTTCCAAGTTCTCATCCTCATCTTGAGATCCATTTGTTTCATCAAATTCCACATCATGTACTTCCTCAACTAATCCTGAATTTTCATTGTACACCCTATAAGCCTTGCTATTTGAGGAGTAACCAAGGAGAAAACCCTCATCACACTTGTTTTGGAATTTTGAGAGTCTCTCTCCTTTCTTCAAGATATAGCATTTGCATCCAAAAACACGAAAATAGGAGATATTTGGCTTTCTTCCAATGAGCAATTCATAGGAGTCTTCTTCAACAACCGATGGCAATATAGTCTATTTGATGCATGGCAAGCGGTGTTGATTGCTTCGGCCCAAAAACTATCGGACACATTATATTCGGCAAGCATTGATCTTGCCATCTCAATCAAAGTCCTATTCTTCCTTTCAACAACTCCATTTTGCTCCGGGGTATATTTGGTTGAAAATTCATGTTTGATCCCATTTTCATCACAAAATTCTTCAACTCTTGTGTTCTTGAATTCAGAGCCATTGTCACTTCTAATCTTCTTGATCTTGTATTCATACTCATTTTCTGCCCTCTTGGCAAACCTTTTGAAAATGTTGAATACATTTGATTTGTCTCTAAGAAAGAAGACCCAAGTATATCTTGAGAAGTCATCCACAATGACAAGTCCATAGGAGTTTCCACCAATGCTTTCATACTTGGTTGGGCCAAATAAATCCATATGCAATAGTTCCAAAGGCCTTGAAGTAGACATAATGCTCTTGGTAGGATGAGTATTTGCCACTTGTTTCCCGGCTTGACGAGCACTACACAACTTGTTTTTCTCAAAGTGCACATCATCCTTCATTCCAACTACCAAGTTATGCTTCACTAGCTTATTGAGTTGATTCATCCCAACATGAGCTAGCTTTCTATGCCATAACCATCCTTTTGATGATTTAGTGAATAAACATATGCTCAAACTTGCTTCACTAGAAGAGAAATCCACAAGATAGAGATTTCCATGACGAAATCCCTTGAAGATAAGACTATTGTCCTTCACACTTGTGATCACAACTTCACTTGATGAGAATTTGCATGTAAGACCAAGATCACATATTTGAGCTATAGATAGCAAGTTGTAGCTTAATGATTCAACTAGCAATACATTTGAGATAGAGAAATCATTTGAGATAGCAATTTTTCCCATTCCCTTCACTTTCCTCTTGCTATTATCACCAAAGGTAATCTTGTCATTCTCTTCATCTTCACCAAATGAAGAGAACATCTTGCTATTTCCGGTCATGTGTTGAGTGCAACCACTATCAAGCACCCAATGACTCCCACCGACCTTGTAGTTAACCTACAAAACAAAGTTAGTGGGTCTTAGGTACCCAAATTTGTTTGGGTCCTTGGAGGTTAGCCACCAAAGCCTTTGGTACCCAAATGGATCTTTTCTTCATTCCATTACCAAGGGTGTTCTTCATGGTAATTTTAGCATGAGCATTATTCTTACCAATGAACTTAGCATGCACAACACCATTAGAGGATTTGAAAAGCATGTAAGAAGGATCAAAAGTAACTTTGGCAATCTTCTTACCGGTGCAATCTTTTTCAAGATGTCCGGTGTTTTTGCACCTAGAGCAATACAAGCCACACTCTTTAACAAATGTGGGTTTTTTATCAACAAAGGCACCTTTGTTCTTCTTGGGAATGTACCCAAGACCCTCATGTTTGAGAGTGAACCGTTGGCACTTCCACATTTCATTAAAAACAACTTCACCCTTATGACATTTAGCAAGAGCATCAACAAGGTGATCAACGGTTTCCCTTAATTCATGATTCTCAACTATAAGCAAGGGATCACAAGCATTCACATCATTCATGCAATTACCAATCTTAGAGGAACATGGCATAGCAAGTAAGTCATCACATGAGGTAGATATGCTAGATGTAGAACCATGAGACATGGGTATATCATCAATCAAGTTACAAGTCACACCGGCATCAATTTGAATCTTGTTGGTGTGTTGGGTCACATATAGCTTATGAGTTTCCTCAAGCTTCTCATGAGTTTCTTTGAGACTCTCATGAGACACTTTAAGTTCCTCATAAGATTCTTGAAGAGAGGAATACTTCCTCTTCAAGTCCTTATGCTTATCCTTCATGCCACCCAACACATCATCAAGATCACTAAGCATTTCAACAAGCTCATCATAAGTAGGCACATACTCATCATCATCACATACCTTGGATTCACCCTTCGCCATGAAGCAATAGTGTGAATCAAATAGGGAGGAGCCTCCTTTATAGCAACGCCGGCAAGACTCTTCTTGGATGACTTGTTATCTTCATCATCGGAGTCGGAATCCGAACTAGCATCGGAATCCCATTCAACATAACAAGCCTTCCCATTCTTCTTTTTTATGAACTTCTTGAAGGATTTCTTCTTGCTAAATTTCTTGTTTTTCTTGGAGTCATCATCATCATTATTGTCATCATCATTCTTGTTTGGGCAATTTGTAGAGATGTGCCCAAATTCCTTGCACTCATAGCACTTCTTGTTGGCAAATGGATTCTTCTTGTAAGATTTTCCACTTTTGTTGGATCCACCATATTTGCCCTTCTTCTTCATGAATTTCTTGAACTTCCTCACCATCAAAGCCATATCTTCATCACTATCGGAGGTATTCTCATCATCATCATCACTATCGTCATGAGATCCACTGGCCTTGAAAGCAACACTCTTCTTCTTGATATCCACTTGATTGTCCGTGGAATCCATTTGAGATTGCTTGAAGATATCATGAGTGAGGATTTCACCCAAGATTTGTGAAGGAGTTGATTCTTCCAAATTTGTCCTCACAAGCATAGTGACAATTGTTTCATACCTTGAAGGCAAGGCCCTAAGGAACTTGTGAGATATATCAACATTGGGAACGTCATGACCAAGCTCCTTGAGATCATTCACAATGTTGGTCAACCTAGCAAATGCGGCCTTCAACTCTTCATTGGGCAATAGAGCAAAACCTTCAAATTTTCCTTTGCATATGAACAATTTGGCACTCTTGACCATCTTGGTGCCTTCATGAGCTTCCAATAGAGTTTCCCACATCTCATGAGCGGTTTTAAGCTTGCCAACTCTATGATACTCTTCCTTGCAAAGAGACCGAACAATGATATTCTTGGCTTGAGCATTAGCCTTGATGAGCTCCCTTTCACTTTGAGTAGGAGCCGCCGGATCAAGAACCACATAACCATCCTCAACAACCCTCAGTACCAATTCCTCAACGGCCTCAAGATGAATCAACATACAAGTCTTCCAATAATCAAAGTCTTGACCATCAAAGAACGGCGCATTGGACACATTCACCGTGTCCTTCTCCCGGATGATGAAATCCACTCAATTTGGGGAGAACCTGCTCCGATACCACTTGTAGGATCGAAGGACCCCGGCTAGAGGGGGGTGAATAGCCGAAATTACAATTTTAAAACAATTTACTCAACTAAATGCGGAATTGAAACAAATGAGTAATTAGCAAGTAAAACAACTATTCCTATGTTGCAACTAGAGAGGGTTTGCAATCCTAGGTGACATGCATCATGGCAATTCTAGTGTTGAAGCAACAAATGAAGGAGCAACAAAAGAGACAAAGGATATATTCCCGTGGTCTCGGTGACTTGCCGATCACCCCTAATCCACGTTGAGGTGGATTCAAGCGTAGGTGTGTCTCACTCCTCGAAGCATCCACTTCTCCATCAAGAAGGGCTCACAAAGAACGACTTGAGTTAGAACACAACCGTACCTTGAACCGCTCCAAACCTCGGTTCCACTAAGGTTGCTCTTCACCGCTCCGGCGAGGCGAGCACCAACCTCTCACAATCACCAACCGGGTCTCTTCACAATCTTCTTGAAGAACTCAACAGTTGCAACTCCACCAAGCCGTCTAGGAGGCGGCAACCTCCAAGAGTAACAAGTCGATGACGCTTGCTTGATGAATCCCTAGTGCCGGAAAGCTCAAATCTCTCAAGATCAAGGCACTCACACTCACACACTTGCAATCTTTCAACTAAGTCTTTGTGTGAGAGAGGAAGAGGCTCTAAAGTGCTTGCAATGCAATTCAAATGGCCAAGAGAGCTTCTATGCACGGGATGGGTGAGTATTTATAGAGCCCACTCAAAAATCTAGCCGTTACTGGAGCTTCGCGCTCCCGGCGGTCCGACCGTAGTGCTCACGGTCCGACCAACGTACAACCCAACGGCTAGTTTCAGATTCAAAACCCCACTCGAGCATGGTCGGCGGTCCGGCCATCGTTCTCACGGTCCGACCGCTGCACATCGAAGAATTCTCATCCCGGAACAGGACAACCTATCAAAATGGACAACTCTCCAGCGGTCCGACCGCGGGTCGACGGTCCGACCGTCCGCTAACTCACCGATCCACCGGAGGCTCTGCAGCTCCGGTCCATTCTTTCTCTGTCTGGCGGTCCGACCGTCCCCCGACGGTCCGACCGTCGAGACGCCCACACTTGGTTGATTTGTCTCTGAAATTTGGGCTTGGTTTCAACTCACAAAGTCCACTCACAAAGATAGGAATTTGAGCAATGTGGCACCTAAGAATTTTCAAGATCCTTTCATCGACCCCTCTTGATAGTACGGCGTTTAATCTATAATCCGGTCACTCATCTCTAATCTCCTAGTGACCGGTAAAATAGAAAACCTATCAAGATACCTTTGCCTTGAGTCATCCTTTTTATTGTCACTTTACTTCACCATTTCTCCCCTTATCATGACTAACACTATAAGCATCTCAAGCAACATAGTTAGTCATAATTAAGGGTCGTCATTAATTACCAAAACACTAAACGAGGGCCTAGATACTTCACCGGGCCAAACGGGGTCCTGTCGTTCCGGGGTGATATCAAGACCGCTTATGCTTGTGAGGTGCATAGCACGAGTTGGCATCCCGGATCAATTCGGAAGTTGAACGCCAAGAAATCGGGAAGCGGTGAAGCTTTGGAAGTTCATACATGGATAGAGGATGAAGTACCGGTCAAGAAGATTGCTAAGGAGAAATTGAAGGCTGATACGGTGGTTTCCAAGACTGTTCAGCTTGATGAATCGGACCCCTCTAAGGTCACCCATATAGGGGCTGACTTTGGGGATAAATAGAAAAGCGCGCTCATTCTTTTCCTCCAGGAAAATAGGGATATCTTCGCATGGCAGCCTTCGACATGCCGGGTGTTCCTAGGGAGAAGATTGAGCACGCACTTGTTGGTGCGTCCTGATGCGAAGCCGGTGAAACGAAGCTCCGGAGGTTTGCCCAAGACCGCAAGGAAGCTATCAAGAAAGAGATAACTAGGTTGTTAGCAGCTAAGTTCATTAGGGAGGTGTATCATCCAGATTGGCTTGCCAATCCGAGTGCTTGTACCAAAAAGAATACTAAAGAATTAAGGATGTGCGTTGATTATACTGATCTCAACAAAGCTTGTCCCAAAGACCCTTTCGCGCTGCCTCGAATCGACCAAGTTGTTGATTCGACTGCTGGCTGCGAACGTCTTAGTTTCCTTGATGCTTATTCGGGGTATCATCAAATACCGTTAAGAGTTGAGGATCGGATAAAAACCGCGTTTATCACCCCTTCGGAGCATACTGCTACACGACTATGCCGTTTGGATTAAAAAATGCTGGAGCTACGTATCGGCGTGGTATGCAACGCTGTTTGGATTCGCAATTGGGAAGAAACGCAGAAGCTTATGTTGATGATATAGTGGTCAAGTCTCGAAAAGCGAAGATCTCCTCTCGACCTGGCAGAGACCTTCGATGATCTGCGGAACTTTTCCATGAAGTTAAACCCAGGAAAATGTGTATTCGGAGTTCGTTACGGGAAGTTACTAGGTTATTTGGTATCATGGAGAGGTATTGAAGCCAATCCGGAAAAAATTCAGACAATTGTGAACATGCAACCCCCGAGTTGTTTGAAGGATGTTCAGAAGTTGACGGGCAGTATGGCAGCTCTTAGTCGTTTTATCTCAAGACTGGGAGTTCGAGGACTTCCGTTCTTCAAGTTACTTAAAAAGCAAGACAAGTTTGAGTGGACCGGTGAAGCACAAGCAGCGCTTGATCAGCTTAAAGAGTATCTCGGTAATCCTCCGGTTTTGGTCCCGCCGAGCCTGATGAGGTTATTCAGTTATATATCTCCGCAACAACCCACGTGGTAAGCACGGTTCGGCGGTTGATCGGAAGGAAGAAGGACATCTGCAATTGGTGCAACACCCGGTCTATTTTGTAAGTGAAGTTCTTACTGAGTCTAAGATAAGGTATCTCCAATTGCAGAAGTTAATTTATGCTTGTAGTGATAACTTCTCGAAAATTGAAGCATTATTTCCAAGCGCATCCTATTGAAGTTAAGACTGGGTTTGCTATCGGAGATATTGTTCGCAATCGAGAAGCAATTGGTCAAGTTGCTAAGTGGGCTATAGAACTTGGCCAATATGAGATTACGTTCTCTTCGCGGACAGCTATTAAGGGACAAGCATTAGCTGATTTCATAACGAGTGGTTAGAAACACAAGTGCCGCGGGAGATTCAAGCATTGGAGTATTGGGAGATGTTCTTTGATGGGTCCCTGCAGCTTTCGAGTGCAGCGGGGGCTGGTGTGGTCCTTTTCACTCCACAAAAGGAACCACTCGGATACGTGTTGCAAATGCATTTTCGAGCTTCTAACAATACAGCGAGTATGAAGCTTTGCTTCATGGGCTCGGAAGTAGGCTGTTTCGTTGGGTGTTCGACGATTGGATATATATGGTGATTCGATGTTAGTGATCAGCCAAGTGAATAAGGTATGGGATGCTCATGATGAACATATGATTGCCTATCGACAAGAGGTTCGGAAACTTGAAGACAAGTTTGATGGTTTGCGCTTTTCTCATATCTTGCGCGGAAATAACTCTGCTTGCGGATGAGTTGGCTAGGCTGGGATCTTCGCGACAGGCGGTTCCCCCTGGCGTTTTTCTTCGGGTGTTGGATAAACCGTCTATAAAGGTGGAGCCTAAGGTTATTATTACAGAAATTGAAGATAAGGCGGTCTCGAGAAAGTCGGGAGGACAAAGCGGTCTTGAAGAACCGGTCGATAGTACGGGTTTGCCAGGGAAAGCCTGAAGGCGGATTCAATGCTGGTGATATTCAGCCATTGGATGTTATGATTATTGATTCCGATTGGCGTACTCCGTATCTTGACTATTTGCAATCCGGCAAAACACCGAGAAGATAAGGTGGAAAAGCAAAGATTAGAAGTTCGAGCCCGCGGTTATTTAATTCTCGAAGGAGAATTGTATAAGCGTGGGGCTAATATTACGATGAAATGTGTGTCGGTTTCGATGGCATTCAATTGCTTGAAGACATACACAAAGGAATTTGTGGAAACCATGCTTCTTCGAAGACATTGGTTGGGAAGATATTTCGACGGGGATTTTATTGGCCAACGACAACGGATGATGCGCATAGAGTGGTTAAAAGTTGTCAAGGATGCCGGTTTTTTGCAAGACAACCTCATACTCCGGCTCGGGAGTTGCAATTGATTCCAATGACTTGGCCTTTCTCTACTTGGGGGCTGGATATAGTGGGACCTTTTAAACGGGCACCGGGAGGATTCACGCATATTTTTGTGGCGGTAGATAAGTTTTCCAAGTGGATCGAGGCTGAAGCGAGTTACTAGTACAACTACGGCACGCGCAATCAAGTTTTTGCGAGAACATTTTTGTACGTTTTGGGATTCCATACAGTATTATTACTGATAATGGGCCTCAATTTACTTCGAGTTCTTCAAAGATTATCTTTGAGAGTTTAGGGATCAAGGTGCAATATGCGTCGGTGGCGCATCCGCGAGCAATGGACAAGTAGAACGAGCTAATGGGATGATTTTGACCGGTCTTAAGCCGAGAATTTTTGATCGATTGAAGCCTTATGCGGGAAAATGGGTTAAGGAATTGCCCTGGGTGCTGCGGGGTTTGCGCACTAATGTTAGCTGAGCTACGGGACGAGTCTCCTTTTTCTTTGGTATATGGATCGGAAGCCATGTTACCTACTGAAGTGAATATGGTGTCGGCCGGGTTCGAGTATTATGATGAAGGAAAATATGATGATCGACGTCGAGGTTGAATTGATTGCTGCGGAAGAATTGAGAGATCAAGCTACGATTCAAGCCGCCAAATATCAACAAGGATTGCGTCGATATCATGATCGTAATGTTCGCACGCGGGAATTTCAAATCGGAGATTTGGTTTTGCGGAAGATTCAATCTAACAAGAACAGGCATAAGTTGTCACCGGTGCTGGGAAGGACCTTTTTTGGTGAAATCGGTATCCAGACCAGGGGCTTATAGGCTTATGACCTTGGAAGAGGAAGAAATTCCAAATTCTTGGAATATTGATCAACTTCAGTCGTTTTTATACTTAAAGAGTATTTATTGTAAAGTTTTTCTTATTATAATAAAGTAATTTTATCTGATAATAACATGTTTGTTTTTTGTGTCTCCATATTTTAATTTTGAATTAAATTATTGAGCCAGGGGGCTACTATGATAAAGAGTAGTACTGTGATATTTTGTTATTCTGCTATGATAAGAGCGATCGTGATATGCCGCTATTCTTGAATAATAAGATCAGTCATTTAGTTAATGGATTGCTGTGATAAGAGCGATCTGCTGAAATGATAAGCCTGTGTTTAAGACTGGTATATTCAGGAAAGGATAGAGTATAAGCTTTCTTTTTTATGAATACTTGTTGGTAAAGCTGTTGTATTAAGAACAGTTTGGGAAATCTTACAAACTAGCTTTTTTGCTCATGTTATATCATATCTTGAGTAAATAAGTTAGTAAGCATAATGGTGAAACCAGTATTCATAAAACAAGAAAAAAGTGACTAATATTAATAAAGCAAACAGTATAATCGACAAAGATATTCAGATTCAAAATGGCCCTATTACATAATCTACTCAGCGGGACCGCTGGAGGCACCGAGTATCGACGATCCGGGGATTTCCTTCGAGCCTATCATCTAGAGTTTCTTCGAGAATCGGAAGAAGTTACGGTTAAATCTCTGTCAAGATCTTCGAAGGCAGCTTCTATCGTCTCGTGACACCCCGTGTCACAAATTCACCATGTTATCTGTGCTAACAGAAGAATTGCATGTGCAAATCAAGGATCATCCGGCTAGTCACATGAAATAATAAGATTAAGGCCTATTAGGGTTTTTATCGTCCCGAAACCCTAGCTCTTGAGATCTCAAATTTTCTCCAAAGTAGTAACCCCATATTTTTGCACAATCTGGTAGAACATATCAAGACATGAATTTAGAGCATTTTTCCTGAATTTTTGGAGCAGCACAAATCCCTAGAAAAATCCAAACCTAAGCAGAAACAGCATCTGTTCAACAATTTTTATAAATTTTTACAATTTGAATTCGAACTTTTGCCTATAAGGAAAGTTGTTCCACATAATCCAGAGGACCCACAGAAATTTTGGTTTGCAAAAATGTCAAAAGGATCAAATTCTATGAGCAAATTACAGAGAGGGACGGCAGTGGCAAAACTGTAAATAGGAAGAATAACCTTTAAACAGAAATCGGCACAGTGGCCGGGGCCACCGTCAGCGGCGTTCGCCGCCGGTGCCCATGCCGGTTAGGCGCCGCCCGTCCTCGCCGCTCCGTGCCCTCCCCACGCGTCGTCCATCGCCGGTTAGCTTCGCCCCGAAGCGTGCTCGCTCGGCCGTCGATGGCGGAAAGAGAAGCTCGCCATGGCCGCCGACCGGTTCATCCCCCGTGCGCCGCCCCCTCTGCAGTTCAACACTCCCCATTTGAGAGCAAGCCGTTCGCCAAGTCCCCGAGAAGCTCTAGCCCCGGTTCCCGGTCCTCTCCTCTCCCCGTGAGCGCCAATCGCCAAAAATCCGCAAGGGCGCCGCCTCCACCATGAACGCCGGCCAGCGCGATTGAGCGGTGCTCAGGTGAGCTCATGTCGTGTCGCTGCCACCGGAAGGTGCGCAAGTCCCTAACGGACCTCTCTGCCCCTCCCCGGGTTCAGCCGCGCCGGAACGGAGAAGAAACAGCTCGTCTTCTTCGTCGCCGGTCACCGCGCCCCGCCACCCCGTCGACGCCAGCAACCTCCAGTGCCACCTCAGCCTGCACCGACCCCGCGCCGTTCGTCTCCGTGCGAAGGTGCAACTCTACGACCCAACCGCTTCCTTCCTCTTGCCCTGGCGAGCACGAGCTCCCACGCCGGAGCCGCCGCACCCGCCATAGCCCGACGCGAGCGAAGCTCCGTCCACCCACTCGCCTCGCCACCCCCACCAAACGGTGCGCCGTTAAAATCCGTGCGCAGGCGGCCAAGCCCGACCCCGGCGGCGAGCCCTAACGCGCCGTCGGTGAGCGTCGCCGCCGCTCCGGCGAGCCCCTCCCGCGCGCAACACTTAGACAAATTTCCGAAACGTGCTGAAACTTCGTAACGGTTAAGTGTTTTAGAAAAATCATATCTCGAGATTTACACCACGGATTTAAATGATTCAAAGCACATTCGAAAGTTTGTAACATGTACGACAACATGGTGAACATGAACTCCTATGGTTATATAGAAAAATTTAATTTTTGAACACGATGAACATGCTATCGTGACTAAACGCATAAACAAGATTGCATTTTAAAAATGATGTAACTTCTGGATCTCAGATCCAAAATACATGAGCAAGGGCACTTTGGAAAGTAGAAAACTTGTACTTTAACGTGGTAACATAATCCCAGCACTTCATGTGTAGAAAAGATGAAGATTTAAGCGCTCTAAGATGCTAAACCGTTATGTCCGCGTGACAACTTGCTATTTTTGAAATTCAATAACTTTTTGAATACAGATCCAAATGAAACGATTTTTGGCTCGTTGTAAACCTTGAGTTACGTACTTTACATTGACCAACATGAATCCCCTAAGTTCTATAACAAAATATTAAGTTTGAAACACCTTAAGAGGGCTTCACAAACAGCCTGTCAACCCTAACTTAGGGAAATAAAATGGCCGAATATGAGCTAAGCCCCAATTGCCTTTTTACTTGCTGTTATGGTAGCTAATTTTTCACACTTGCATGGCACCATTAAACAGAGCATAATCACGTTTATCTCTTTTTGGGCAAGAACGGTCGTATGATGTAGGTTTAATCGTAGCAAAACCACATGAAATGATGAGTACTCCTGGTGCACGATGTATAACGACATGATCAAACTTCATCCTAAGAAGTGAGCACCAACCTCTTGCATACTAAGTAATAAGGAATTATACCCTATTATCTTGATCTCAAAAATTAGCATATACATTTATACTAAATAATGGAAACTTTACCTAATTAGAAGGTTGTCCCCATGAAACGAACCTTACTCACCACCATCATGACCATATCATCACCACTCAAGAACGTGTTTAATTCATGCAAACGTTTCGTTGCATTATCTTATTGAGAAAGTTCCATGAACTATAACAATATGAATTCATTCATTACTCATACACTTCATATGCATTCATATAGGAACCCCGACCGGAGCCGAAGATCAAGAAGGGCACCAAATTGAAGTGAGCGAGTTCGAGCGTGTTAACTACGAGCCGAATCAAGGCAAGCCCCGGTGCATAACCCACGCTTTTAAAAGTTTTGCTTTACTTCACATGTGATGATGTCATGTATTGTGCACTTAAGTTCAGGAGTTGATCGTAACCGTAGTTGCATTATTATCCCTTTATGCCTATGGTCTCATTGGATAGGTAAAATCCTTTTTCGTTAGAAATGCTATGCTTAGTAAGGAGTCATCGGTAGCAACACCGAGTGATTTGGAGATCACCCGGTCTAGGGATTTAATTTTGTTACCTCTCACATGATATTGATGAAATTGAGACCGTACGGGGAAATGCATGTGTAGGATGCGGTGGCAAGGTTCGCCTATGTCCGCCATAGCCCCGTGCGTGTCGGTTGAGGACCGTGTGACTCCGCGAGCAAGTATTGAGTTGTGTACCAAATGCATACCTTCGTATGGGAGTTGGTAAACCGATGTAACTTGAGAGTCGTAGTGTTGGACGGTAACTCCACCCTTTGTGCAAAGTGTTGGTCACGGTGGATGCACGGGTTTGTGAGTAGATGGAGGGTGTGTTATTACCCTTGGACCCGACGCTACCGTGGTTGCATGTGGAATGCACACTCGGAGGGCGGACCCGGCCCATATCTATGGTGATCTTGTGAAAGGTGGCCATACGTGTTCTTAAATGATGCGTATGTCGTGCATTTGGGTTTCCCCTGCAGGGTGTAAATCGATATATATCGCCGTCCCTCGCGGTGATGAGTACCACTTGTCTCGAGCAGATCGCATCGTAGTAACAAGTGAATATGATAATTAAGCTTGCTGATTTTTGAAGAATTACTTCATGTATTGCAACCATGTTTTGTTAGAATTGCTCACTAAATTTATATTCATGTTTCAACCCTCTTAACTTGGCTAAAATATGAGTTAGACAAATACTTAAGTGCTGTTTTTTGCAAGTTCCCGCAAGCCAGGTCAAGCCCCCTGCATGTTAGGGTCGGTTCTTAGAACCATTTTTGACGGGTAAGCCTTGCGGAGTATATTAGATACTCAGGGTTTGTGTTACACTGTTTTCAGGATTCCCGCAGCCCGACTTTTGTGATTGCTGCGGGAAGTATGTGTGTCAAAGCGAGGAACCTCAGGAGTGGACCGTGGAGTGGGTTCCCGCTTCACCGACCCAAGAGTGAGGCCATGCCGTATGGGCTGGTGTGGTTCTCCTAAGATAACTCTATATATATGTATCGTCGAGATGTTACGCTTCCGTAAGACATTATCAAGTATTGTAAAATCACACTCCACCTATGTATTGTAAATCTGAAATGCAAACAATGGCTTGTAATAATTAAGAGATCATGTATGAAACTTGTCACTCAATTAGTGTTCTCTATGTAATAAAATGCTGAATGTATCCCCGATGTACGTGCAATGAACGTTCGCTTCGTCGAATGTCTCCCGATACGATCCTGTTCGACAATCCCTCTCGCTTCGTGAGGTACGGGTGTCACAGCTGGTATCGAGCCGTGTCGGGATATGCCGTACACTACGGGTCATACTAAAAATCACCAACACCTTTATACGGTGAGGAACGACATAGAAAGCCCAAGTAAGGTCTACAGTAGAAATAGAAGTGGCAAACTAACCCTGGGTTATGCTTGTTTAAAATTTTGTAACTACGGCCCGGCCCAGGTATGTTTGCAATTTAAATTAGCGCTCCGTGCCCGCGGAAGTAATAATACGGGACAATGTTGGCTCGTGGCAATCCACGGGGCGGTTCTTTCTATGAACCGTTACTATGAGAAAGATGATGATGATAAGGAAGATGATGAGATAGTGGCACACTTGTTTTCGTAGTTTCTTTTGAATTTGATGTAATGTTTCTGCAATGGTCTCTTGCAGGTACGCTAACCACGGACCTTAGATCGTGTAGTTTCCGTGATGAGATCGTGTGTGTGTTGCCACAAAAAGCGAGTGGTCGGCTATATATAGTCCGATCACGTATTTTATTTTGGAAAGGACGTAGGTTAACGGCATTTCATGTCATCATTCATGCCATGCATCCCAAATTGCATAAGACAATCGATCAAGAATGCCAAAAACGCGGTCTCGAACAACTCACTAAAATCCCAACACAAGTCGTGCATGCTATCCAAGAATCGGGCAGAAAATCCCACCCGATCGAGAACTAAATCTAACCGATTATCGTTTTCACAAAAACGGTCACAACTTTTGAATCATTCACTCAAACGAAACGGTTCAACACAATCCGGAAAGCTCATAACACGTACCATCACCCTGGCATGATAACCCAAGTAAAAGTGGAGTGAAATCCTACTAAAAATAACTTACCCGAAAATCTGGCAAAAGGTTGCCAGATTTCGCCGAATCGCCGGATTGGCAGATTCGGGTGCCTCACGAAAATCGCTATAACTTTTGAAGTGCTTATCCAAATAAAATGATCTACCCCAATCTGGAAAGCTTGTGTTATGCCCCCACATTTCATCTAATATCAGGTCAGCAAGGAAAATTCGTTAAGTCGGTCAAATAAGCAAAAACAGAGAGCAAATTTTTGGTTCCCGGTATTCCAGAAAATCTGGCAGAAAATCCGTCGAGTCGGAAATTGCCATATCTTTGGATCCGCTTAAGATTTTTCCGTGTTCTAGGATGCGTTGGAAAGCTTAGGAAACACTCTAGCCTCTAGTTATAAATTTTGGTAAATTTTACTGTACGAACAGAGATGAAAATGGGGAAAAACAGAGAGGGTTCAGAACCGGTTACGTGTAAAGGATGTCCGTTTCTTTCTGTTATCTTTCAGCATGCCACTTGAGCTTTTATTTCCTCAAATTATTGATAATAATGCTGCTTAAAATATGTTCCTAATCATGGTCTATAGATGGATGCAAGACAACTCATGACTGAAAGGAATCAGCTGAGATCTGAGGTGGAAGACCTCACTGATCGTCTCACCGATGTCACGGACGACTACTACTCAGCAAAAGAGGAGAACAAGCAGCTGACCGCCCGTATCACCGAGCTGGAGCAGGAAAATGCTGCTCTGACTGCACGTATCAAGGAAGTGCAGGATGACCTTATCTTCAGCGACAACCTACGCGTCGTCGCAGATAGGGCGAAAGAAAGAGCTGAGCAGGAAAAGAAAGAACATGAGCAGATGGCCACGTTCTGTGATGAGGAACGGATTGAGGCATTAAATGAGCTGAATGCAGCTAAGACATCTATCACTCAGAAGGATGAGACCATCTACTCTCAGCAGGCCACCATGCAATTCCTGCATGGGCAGCTTCAGACTGCACAGACCAACATGGACCAGCTGTTCACGGAGATAGGGAATCTCCGGACCCAGTTGGCCGCGTTACAGCAGCACCACCAGGTGTTGCTGGCAGCTCATTGGAACCTGTTACAGCCACCACCACCGGAGGACAATGGTGACGACGCTGTTAGCGATGCTTCCGATGTGAACAACCCGGAAGACACCGACAGCGATGCTTAGACTACTAGCTAAGTGTTAAGAAAGAAACTTGTAAAAATTAATGGTAGTGTACTAAAGAACAAGAACTAGTGGCTTGTACGTACGTAAGGACGTAGTGGTCGCTGTGTTTTGGGTAGGCTGACAGCATAGGAGGTATGGATGACTAGATAGGAAGGAAAATCCTGGACGTATAACCCCGCGCTAAGAAGTGTTAGTATCACGCGCTTTTGTGTACACATGGGTTGCACCTTGAAACATATATGACCCACTAAGCTTGTGTTTAATAAATATATGTTTCGTTCTTCAAAATTTCAGAATCATAGGAAAAATTTACTAAGTTTGGATGATCTGAAATTGCGAGTAAAATTTTCTGGTTTTATCAATTTCAGATCATGGAAAATTAATTACCAGGTTATGCAATCTAAAAATTTTATACCGAAACTTTAAATCCATTAATTTCAGCACCCGATGAAATTTTCCTCCTATGGATTGCATTCTGAAATTCATGTTCATATCATGTCCCTTAATTACTATCATTGTCTATGGCTCCGAAATGCTGAGACTAATGGTGTAATTAAATTGTGTGGCAGATGGTGAACACTCGTCGCACGGTGGATCCTTCAGGGGAGGGTGCTTCGTCGCAGCCGCCTCCTCCACCACCGTTGACTGCTGTGGAGCAACTTGTTCATAACCAGAACGAGATGTTTCGGCTGTTCCCGGCAAACCAGAACAACAATGCCCAGGCAGCAGCTCCTCCACCGCAGCCCCGTCCCACCTCTTACGGGGATTTCGGGCGACTCAGCCGCCATCTTTCTCGAAGCAAAGGACCCCCTGGAAGCAGATAATTTTCTGCGTATCGTGGAGTCCAAGTTTGCTCTTCCGAATTGCACCGAGCACCAGAAGACTCTTTTTGCAGCACAGCAGCTCCGTGGGTCGGCTAGTGCGTGGTGGGCAAACTACACCGCTGCACTCCCCGCGGATCACCAGGTGCTATGGCCGGAATTCTCGGCAGCCTTCCGTGCACACCACATTCTCGACGGTGTCATGAGAAGGAAGCTTCAGGAATTTGTTGATCTGAAGCAAGGCTCCAGCACTGTGCAAGAGTATGCTCGGAAATTCAACTATCTTGCCCAGTATGCTTCCTACCATGCTGATACGGATGCAAAGAAGCGTGAGTGCTTTCGGAAGGGTCTAAATCCGAAATTGCAAGACCGCCTCGCTCTCTTGAATGGCACATTCAATGAATTGGTTAGTGCAGCCATTGTGCAAGAGGACGCCATTCGCGTCAATCAGGATGACAAGAAGAGGAAGCGCGCCGCGGGAAGTTCATCCGGTGCGCCACCTCACAAGTTCAAGCTTGCAGTGACCAGCCCCACCGGCCAGAAATTCCGTGTCCCGGTGCCTCCAATGGGTGGGCAACGCACTACTTTCCAGCAGCCCTATCGTGCGCCCCACCACTCCTATCAGCACCGTGGTCACCAACACACCCCGCAGCAGTATAACCAAGGTGCCGGACCATCCCCGCAGCAGCCATGCTTTAACTGCGGCGGTATTGGTCATTTCATCCGAGACTGCCCACACCCTCGCCGCAACAATGGCAACAACGGTGGGAATAATCAGCATCAGCACCACCGCGGCAATAATGGCAACAATAATAACCGCGGCAACAACAACAGCAACAACAATCACAACAAAACCCCCACCAAGACCGGCCGTGTAAATTTTACTACGGTCGAAGATGTGCAAGCCGGAGAACCGGTCCTCTCGGGTATGTTTGCTATATCCGGACATTCCGTTTTCATTCTTTTCGATTCCGGCGCCACCCATGATTTCATCGGTCAAGCCTGTGTGGATAGGTTGCATCTATCATCCGCCATGTTGCAAACCCCATACACTATCACGTCTCCCGGAGGCCTTATTCACACAAACCGGGAGGCAAGAAATGTCTCTCTTGATTTGGCCGGAAAAATATACCCCTCTAGACTAATCGTTTTAAATGGTCAAGGAATAGATGTGATACTAGGAATGAGGTGGATGAAGTTGCATAGGGCAGTGCTACACATAGATACTCGGGAAGTGCATCTAAATTCACCTATATATGGCCAATCGGTCTTGTCCCTGCCGTGTCAAAAAATTTCTAGAAACCAAATTCAGCACCTAGAAGGAAAGAAACTAGAAGACATACCGGTAGTATGCGAGTTTCCCGATGTGTTTCCGGATGATTTGCCGGGAATGCCCCCTGATCGGGAAGTAGAATTTAAAATTGAACTTCAACCCGGAACCGCACCGATATCTAGAAGACCCTATAAAATGGCTCCAAATGAATTAGCTGAACTTAAGGAGCAACTCAACGAACTTCTAGACAAGGGGTACATACGCCCAAGTGCTTCGCCTTGGGGCTGCCCCGCTCTTTTTGTGAAGAAGAAAGATAAATCATTAAGGTTATGTGTCGATTATCGACCTCTCAATGCGGTAACCATCAAAAATAAATATCCCCTTCCACGCATTGATATGCTATTTGATCAACTAGTCGGTGCAAAAGTATTCTCAAAAATCGATCTTCGCTCCGGCTATCACCAAATTAAAATTCGGCCGGAGGACATTCCTAAAACCGCTTTCTCTACGAGATATGGACTTTTTGAATATCTCGTAATGTCTTTTGGATCGACAAATGCACCGGCCCATTTCATGTACCTCATGAACTCGGTATTTATGCCGGAGTTGGACAAGTTCGTGGTGGTATTCATTGATGATATCCTCATTTACTCCAAGTCGGAGGAAGAACATGCTCGAACACCTCCGCATTGTACTTCAACGACTACGAGATCATCAACTTTATGCAAAATTCAGCAAGTGTGAATTTTGGTTAGATCGAGTTCCATTCTTGGGTCATATCATTTCAGCTGAAGGAATTTCCGTCGATCCAAGTAAAGTTGCTCGACGTGCTAAAATGGAAGACTCCCAAAACCGTCAAGCACATCCGTAGTTTTCTCGGACTTGCGGGATATTATCGGAAATTCATTCCAAATTTTTCTACCATCTCCAAGCCAATGACCAAATTGTTGGAGAAGGACTCTACCTTCAAGTGGAGCCCGGAGTGCGAAAATGCCTTCCAAACCTTGAAGAAGCATTTAACCACCGCTCCCGTTCTAGCTCAACCCGACATCAACAAGCCGTTTGACGTATATTGTGATGCGTCCGGCATCGGATTGGGTTGTGTTCTCATGCAAGAAGGCCGAGTCATTGCCTATGCCTCCCGTCAACTCCGCAAACATGAGAAGCACTATCCCACTCATGATCTTGAATTGGCATCGGTAGTTCTTGCTCTCAAAACTTGGAGACATTACCTCTTAGGAAATCCGGTGAATCTCTATACCGATCATAAAAGCCTCAAATATATTTTCACGCAGCAAGAATTAAATATGAGACAACGAAGATGGCTGGAATTGATAAAAGATTATGAATTGGAAATTCATTACCACCCCGGAAAGGCTAATGTGGTTGCCGATGCATTAAGCCGCAAACACCAATGCAACCAAGTTGAAATCTGCTCTATGGAAAACTGCAGCAAATCTGAAAATGAGAGTAATCCTTGTCTTCATATCATTCCCTATGGTGCATTACATAATTTGGCTCTTGTTCCTACTCTCCGAGAAGAAATCATTGCTGCCCAGAAAACGGATGAAGGTATGGAACACATCCGACAGAAGTTGGGTACCGAAAAGGCTAAATGTTTCCGTCAAGATGAGGAGGGAGTTCTATGGTTCAATAACCGTCTCGTTGTTCCTAAGAACCTGGAACTACGGAAGAAAATTCTTGACGAAGCCCATCTCTCTAAATACTCCATACACCCCGGTAGTAACAAAATGTACCGTGGGTTGAGAGAAAAATTTTGGTGGACTCGTATGAAGCGAGAAGTGGCTCGTTACGTTGCCGAGTGCGACACTTGCCAACGAGTCAAGGCTGATCATCTAAAGAAAGCTGGACTATTGCACCCATTGAAAATTCCCGCTTGGAAATGGGAAGACATAGCCATGGATTTTGTTGTTGGATTACCTCCCACCTCCAAGAAACATGATTCCATATGGGTAATCGTCGATAGATCGACGAAATCAGCACACTTTATTCCGGTACACACCACCTACGAGTGCTAAGAAGTATGCTGAATTGTATATTGCCCGTGTGCTATGTTTACATGGTGTGCCGAAGACCATCATTTCAGATCGTGGTCCACAATTTGTTTCTCGATTTTGGGAACAATTGCATGCTAGTCTTGGTACTACCCTTATCCGGAGCTCTGCATATCATCCTCAAACAGATGGACAATCGGAAAGGTTAATTCAATATTTGGAGGATATGTTGAGAGCGTGTGCTTTGACTCAAAAGGGAAGTTGGGATGATCAGTTACCATTCATTGAATTTTCCTATAACAACAGCTATCAAGAAAGCTCGGAGTCACTCCTTTTGAGGCGTTATACGGACATTCTTGCCGTACGCCGTTAAACTGGTCCGAGTCGGGCGAAAGAATAATATTTGGTCCGGATATTGTTGAGCAGGCCGAGGAAAAAGTGAGGGAAATACAAGCTAATATGAAGGCTGCTCAATCCCACCAAATAAGTTATGCAAACAAAAGGAGACGCCCGCTGGAATTCGAGGTAAACGATCATGTTTATCTTCGTGTCTCTCCAAATAAAGGTGTGTCACGTTTTGGTATAAAAGGAAAACTTGCTCCCCGCTATATTGGGCCATTTCCAATTGTGGAGAAGTTTAGCCCCGTGGCATACCGGTTGCAATTGCCGACCAACTTGGAACGTGTGCACAACGTGTTCCATGTGTCGCAACTCAAGAAGTGTCTAAAACCACCCATTGATGTGGTCATCTCCGACACCGAGCAATTGCAAGATGATCTATCTTATCCGGAAACTCCCGTCCGAATCCTCGATAAAAAGGATCGTGTTACTCGCAACCGCACTATCACATTCTATAAAGTGCAATGGAGTAATCACACTGAAGATGAAGCCACTTGGGAACAGGAGGAATTCCTGGAGAATCATTTTCCCGAATTCATGGCATCACAATCGAGGTAACGACGCACCTCCCTTCGACCACTCTTTTATCAATCCTAATCTCGGGACGAGATTTCTTTAAGGGGAGGGCTGTGACACCCCGTGTCACAAATTCACCATGTTACTGTGCTAACAGAAGAATTGCATGTGCAAATCAAGGATCATCTCGGCTAGTCACATGAAATAATAAGATTAAGGCCTATTAGGGTTTTTATCGTCCCGAAACCCTAGCTCTTGAGATCTCAAATTTTCTCCAAAGTAGTAACCCCATATTTTTGCACAATCTGGTAGAACATATCAAGACATGAATTTAGAGCATTTTTCCTGAATTTTTGGAGCAGCACAAATCCCTAGAAAAATCCAAACCTAAGCAGAAACAGCATCTGTTCAACAATTTTTATAAATTTTTACAATTTGAATTCGAACTTTTGCCTATAAGGAAAGTTGTTCCACATAATCCAGAGGACCCACAGAAATTTTGGTTTGCAAAAATGTCAAAAGGATCAAATTCTATGAGCAAATTACAGAGAGGGACGGCAGTGGCAAAACTGTAAATAGGAAGAATAACCTTTAAACAGAAATCGGCACAGTGGCCGGGGCCACCGTCAGCGGCGTTCGCCGCCGGTGCCCATGCCGGTTAGGCGCCGCCCGTCCTCGCCGCTCTGTGCCCTCCCCACGCGTCGTCCATCGCCGGTTAGCTTCGCCCGAAGCGTGCTCGCTCGGCCGTCGATGGCGGAAAGAGAAGCTCGCCATGGCCGCCGACCGGTTCATCCCCCGTGCGCCGCCCCCTCTGCAGTTCAACACTCCCCATTTGAGAGCAAGCCGTTCGCCAAGTCCCCGAGAAGCTCTAGCCCCGGCTCCCGTCCTCTCCTCTCCCCGTGAGCGCCAATCGCCAAAAATCCGCAAGGGACGCCGCCTCCACCATGAACGCCGGCCAGCGCGATTGAGCGGTGCTCAGGTGAGCTCATGTCGTGTCGCTGCCACCGGAAGGTGCGCAAGTCCCTAACGGACCTCTCTCGCCTCTCCCCGGGTTCGGCCGCGCCGTAACGGAGAAGAAACAGCTCGTCTTCTTCGTCGCCGGTCACCGCGCCCCGCCACCCCGTCGACGCCAGCAACCTCCGGGCCACCTCAGCCTGCACCGACCCCGCGCCGTTCGTCTCCGTGCGAAGGTGCAACTCTACGACCCAACCGCTTCCTTCCTCTTGCCCCGGCGAGCACGAGCTCCCACGCCGGAGCCGCCGCACCCGCCATAGCCCGACGCGAGCGAGCTCCGTCCACCCACTCGCCTCGCCACCCCCACCAAACGGTGCGCCGTTAAAATCCGTGCGCAGGCGGCCAAGCCCGACCCCGGCGGCGAGCCCTAACGCGCCGTCGGTGAGCGTCGCCGCCGCTCCGGCGAGCCCCTCCCGCGCGCAACACTTAGACAAATTTCCGAAACGTGCTGAAACTTCGTAACGGTTAAGTGTTTTAGAAAAATCATATCTCGAGATTTACACCACGGATTTAAATGATTCAAAGCACATTCGAAAGTTTGTAACATGTACGACAACACGGTGAACATGAACTCCTATGGTTATATAGAAAAATTTAATTTTTGAACACGATGAACATGCTATCGTGACCAAACGCATAAACAAGATTGCATTTTAAAAATGATGTAACTTCTGGATCTCAGATCCAAAATACATGAGCAAGGGCACTTTGGAAAGTAGAAAACTTGTACTTTAACGTGGTAACATAATCCCAGCACTTCATGTGTAGAAAAGATGAAGATTTAAGCGCTCTAAGATGCTAAACCGTTATGTCCGCGTGACAACTTGCTATTTTTGAAATTCAATAACTTTTTGAATACAGATCCAAATGAAACGATTTTTGGCTCGTTGTAAACCTTGAGTTACGTACTTTACATTGACCAACATGAATCCCCTAAGTTCTATAACAAAATATTAAGTTTGAAACACCTTAAGAGGGCTTCACAAACAGCCTGTCAACCCTAACTTAGGGAAATAAAATGGCCGAATATGAGCTAAGCCCCAATTGCCTTTTTACTTGCTGTTATGGTAGCTAATTTTTCACACTTGCATGGCACCATTAAACAGAGCATAATCACGTTTATCTCTTTTTGGGCAAGAACGGTCGTATGATGTAGGTTTAATCGTAGCAAAACCACATGAAATGATGAGTACTCCTGGTGCACGATGTATAACGACATGATCAAACTTCATCCTAAGAAGTGAGCACCAACCTCTTGCATACTAAGTAATAAGGAATTATACCCTATTATCTTGATCTCAAAAACTAGCATATACATTTATACTAAATAATGGAAACTTTACCTAATTAGAAGGTTGTCCCCATGAAACGAACCTTACTCACCACCATCATGACCATATCATCACCACTCAAGAACGTGTTTAATTCATGCAAACGTTTCGTTGCATTATCTTATTGAGAAAGTTCCATGAACTATAACAATATGAATTCATTCATTACTCATACACTTCATATGCATTCATATAGGAACCCCGACCGGAGCTGAAGATCAAGAAGGGCACCAAATTGAAGTGAGCGAGTTCGAGCGTGTTAACTACGAGCCGAATCAAGGCAAGCCCCGGTGCATAACCCACGCTTTTAAAAGTTTTGCTTTACTTCACATGTGATGATGTCATGTATTGTGCACTTAAGTTCAGGAGTTGATCGTAACCGTAGTTGCATTATTATCCCTTTATGCCTATGGTCTCATTGGATAGGTAAAATCCTTTTTCGTTAGAAATGCTATGCTTAGTAAGGAGTCATCGGTAGCAACACCGAGTGATTTGGAGATCACCCGGTCTAGGGATTTAATTTTGTTACCTCTCACATGATATTGATGAAATTGAGACCGTACGGGGAAATGCATGTGTAGGATGCGGTGGCAAGGTTCGCCTATGTCCGCCATAGCCCCGTGCGTGTCGGTTGAGGACCGTGTGACTCCGCGAGCAAGTATTGAGTTGTGTACCAAATGCATACCTTCGTATGGGAGTTGGTAAACCGATGTAACTTGAGAGTCGTAGTGTTGGACGGTAACTCCACCCTTTGTGCAAAGTGTTGGTCACGGTGGATGCACGGGTTTGTGAGTAGATGGAGGGTGTGTTATTACCCTTGGACCCGACGCTACCGTGGTTGCATGTGGAATGCACACTCGGAGGGCGGACCCGGCCCATATCTATGGTGATCTTGTGAAAGGTGGCCATACGTGTTCTTAAATGATGCGTATGTCGTGCATTTGGGTTTCCCTGCAGGGTGTAAATCGATATATATCGCCGTCCCTCGCGGTGATGAGTACCACTTGTCTCGAGCAGATCGCATCGTAGTAACAAGTGAATATGATAATTAAGCTTGCTGATTTTTGAAGAATTACTTCATGTATTGCAACCATGTTTTGTTAGAATTGCTCACTAAATTTATATTCATGTTTCAACCCTCTTAACTTGGCTAAAATATGAGTTAGACAAATACTTAAGTGCTGTTTTTTGCAAGTTCCCGCAAGCCAGGTCAAGCCCCCGCATGTTAGGGTCGGTTCTTAGAACCATTTTTGACGGGTAAGCCTTGCGGAGTATATTAGATACTCAGGGTTTGTGTTACACTGTTTTCAGGATTCCCGCAGCCCGACTTTTGTGATTGCTGCGGGAAGTATGTGTGTCAAAGCGAGGAACCTCGGGAGTGGACCGTGGAGTGGGTTCCCGCTTCACCGACCCAAGAGTGAGGCCATGCCGTATGGGCTGGTGTGGTTCTCCTAAGATAACTCTATATATATGTATCGTCGAGATGTTACGCTTCCGTAAGACATTATCAAGTATTGTAAAATCACACTCCACCTATGTATTGTAAATCTGAAATGCAAACAATGGCTTGTAATAATTAAGAGATCATGTATGAAACTTGTCACTCAATTAGTGTTCTCTATGTAATAAAATGCTGAATGTATCCCCGATGTACGTGCAATGAACGTTCGCTTCGTCGAATGTCTCCCGATACGATCCTGTTCGACAATCCCTCTCGCTTCGTGAGGTACGGGTGTCACACTGTCTGTCCGGCGGCGATCGCAAGCATCTTGAGCATCTTGATCTAGGGCAAAAGCTGCTTGCGCTACATTCGAGAGGACACCCGACGGATCGATTGGAACATCTTCCACCAGCTCGAAACGAGTACCAATGAGTGAGTTCCTTAGCTCATTGAACCGGTCTTCGGTGGTATCGGGGTGGGCACCATCCCGGATAAAATTGAAATCACAAACATCAACCGGAGTCCACGATTGGATAATGGCGGCAATATGTCCTCCTCCCGAAGTAGCAACCAGCCTTGAGTGCTCTCCGATTCTTCTCGGGATTGCCCGGATGGCGGACTCGATGTCCATTTCATTGGGATCAATAGTTTGTCCGCCATTGAGGTATTCCGAGTGCGAACCGTGCCCGCGAGTAAGTTCTGAAACAACAAATGTAAATTTAAAGACTGGGTATTGCTTGAAGATCGATATGTTCAAGAGATAACATAAGAGTAATAAAGAAAAACGGGACTTACGCTCGTGCCTGATTTCAGCCGCTCCGAATCTGCCCTTGATGTTTACATTGGATTCTTTCAATTTCGGGCGGTCTTCAAGGCTTTCTCTTTCTCTGCTTGAGCTAATTTCGCTGCTTCTAATGCTTCCGTCGGTTCAGCCTTCAAGCGAGCGTTTTCGATCTCTAGCATCTTGTTGGAGCGAAGTGCTTGGGCAAGTATGCTATCTTTTGCAGTGAGCTCTCCTTCAAGTTCTCCAATCCGTGCCGCCTGTTGCTCTTCAATACGAGAGCCTTCTTCTAATGCTTTTTCTTGAGCTGCCATTTTTTCCATAAGAACTTCTTCAGCTTTCTTATAGGCAGCAACAAGGTTCTCAAGCGCTGAAATCAAATATAGGATCAATCGAGAAAAGGAGATGGTGGGAAAATTTAAAATGTATAAAAGCAATTGTGGTCCAGTGGTGAAGCTTCTAGCTATCAATCAACAGATTCAAGATTCAAGGCAAATTGAAAATGTTACTTTGATTAATTTGGCGGAGCTTGATGATTTCTTGTCGGCGTTCTTCCATCATGCGATGGGTGTCTTGCAGACCGGCCTCTCTCCTCTCGGAGGTCGTTTTCCTTGGCCTTCGGATTGGCCGTCTGAATTTAGAGCTCACCCAATCGTTCTTGATTGGTGTTGAGTTCTTCCCGCAAGCGGGCGATAATTGCAGTCTTGGCTTCGAGCTTTTCGGAAGAACCTAAAAGAGAAAAAGAGAGTAAGAAATTTGAAGATTGAAGGGAAGTTGCTTGGAGAAACTATTAAATGGTAGAGATATACTTGGCCGGACTCGGAGAAATTCTTTAAAGCCTCTTCCTCTTGGAGGGCGTCCCATTGAGCTGTTGTGGTAAAAGTCCTTGCTCAGCTGGAACTATCCACCTTCACTTCTCCAACCACCATTTTGGCCGGTCCGGGTTCTCCGGAAGGCTTACGAGTTGTCCTAGCCCGGCGAGGAATTTCTTCCGTCCGGACCGGTCCCGGTGAGAGCTCCGGAGGGATTTGAAATAAGGTGGCTTGGGGAAGAGGGCTGTCGAGAAGAAGAGCTCTCAACATTGGAGGTTTGTTTTTCAGCTCCTGAGCTTGAGGCGACAGGGAGTTCCTTTGTGAGAGTCGCACTTTGAGCTTACGTAGTTGGAGTGGCAATAGTGGTGGAGGCGCCAAGAGTGGAACCGGTCCGAAGCATATCCGGGGAAGAAGCAAGAACGAGGGCTAGGAGGAGCTCGTGAGGGAAATTTGGTTCTTAAAAAGCCGGCTATGCTGGCTTGGAAGCTAGAGGGAACCCTGTAAGAAAAAGCGACTTTAATTAGACTAGAGCGAGGAGCTTTGGGACCTAAGGAGTTTTTTGACAGATTGAATAATTCAGAAAAATAATTCGGAAAACTTACGTGGAAGCTTTTTTAAAGCCGGTGGAGGTTTTGACCTTTTTTGACGGGCCTTGAGAAACTCCACCACTGCTATCTGCGGCTCTTTTCTCCGCTGGATTGGCTTGCGGAGTTGGAGCTCGATCCCGGCATCAACGGGACCGGTCCGGAGACCATACCGGGATCGTTTGGGGACATTCGACGGAGGGTCGGTCGAGGCATAAGTGCCTTGAGTTTTCCCCGGTGAAGCTTCGAGGATGGCCGGAGCTGCTTGGCGATCCCTTTCGACGGCGTCTTCTTCCCGCCGACGCTCTTCAAGTTTTGTGCCTACGAGCGGGTATCGCCGGAGGCAGCGGGAGAGGCGGCGAGGTTTACCGATGGTCGGAGCGATGAGTACGTCTTCTTGTACTAGGAGCTTGAACCACGGTCCCAGATTTTGTGATTTTTGGGGCTAGGCTTGGAGGAAGAGGGAAAGACCGGTCCGTGGATTTTTGAGCCGGACCGGCTTGAACAGCAAGTGGAGCGGCGTTATTGGCGTAATCCTCTCCCCAAGTGTCATTAGGAGGAAGAGGAGGATGACTCCTGTAGTTGTCCATTTTCTGCGATTACAAAGATTAAGTCTTTATAAGTAAATGATGGCGATAAATGATAAAGATTTGAAAAACAGGAGGAAGTACTTACGGCATCACGAGGATTGCATGAGCTGAAAGCTAATGCCACTCTTGTACATCCGAGACAGGTGCTGGATTTGGCTGCAGACATCTGTCTAATGCGAACTTCTAGCCGATCTTTGTTGGGGAGGGAAGTTCCGTCCGGAGGCATGGCGGTGTCCTCGTTGAAAAGCCAAGCGGGGTGTTCTTGCCTCTTGAGTGGTTGGACGCCTCGCACTATGAAGCTCCGGAGAATTGTCTCGGCGATTACGCCTTTGACATCTTTCAAGTATCCGATGCGGGCGAGGAGTGCAAGAACTTCATCGTCCTCTTTGAGTTTTTCCTGGTTTCGAGCGGTGGGGAAATTCTTGGCTACCTTCGCATTGAAGGCGGGGAGAGACGGTTGAGGATTGTCACGAGAAAAACCACCCTTTTTTCCAGTGAGCTATGCTATTGTTCAAGGATAAAGAGAAATATTCATCCGCGCTCCGAGCACTTGGATTCCCACACCACCAAGCTGCAGCCTGGCGGTGCGATGATGGAAGCGGGCGAACTTGGAACAAATATTGGAACAGTTTAAAGTGGGGGAGAACTCCAAGGAAAGCCTCGCATAAATGAATAAAGAAGGCAATCGAAGGATGGAGTTAGGGTTAAGGTTCACTAACTCCCATCCATAGAAGAAAAGAAGTCCTACGAAGAAGGAACGACATGGGAGATCGAGGCCACGGAGGAAAAAAGCTTTGAAGACTAGTTGTTGAGATTCATCTATACCCCGGGGAACTTGGGCTGGGGAAGGAACACTCCGGTTTAAAATGGGTTGGGGAGGAAGATACCCATCTTTAAGCTGCTTCATTTAAAGAGGATTCCGTGACCTTGCTTGGGACCAAGGTCTTGGACTCCAAACGGAAGGCGATCGCGAGGAACGAGAGGAAGAAGATGAGGGAACGGCGGCGGATTTCTTCTTGCCCATCTTGAGAGATGAAAAAGAAAGCTTCGAAGTGGTTGATGAAGAAGGAGAGCGTAACGAGAATGAAAGCGAATGGCGGGCGTGTATGAGCTTCGGGAGCGGGGTTGACCTAGGTCGACTTTTCGTTTTCTTTTATAGACACCTAGGATGGGCCCGGGGGCTGAAAAGTTATTGGGACTTTTTAAGAGGCCCGAGGGATGTCGTGATTGTGCAATTATGACCTAACGGCCATAAGGAAGTTAATGATCTGTTATCTGCGTTAATTATGACTTAACGGTCATAAGGATAAGCCGTCGTGCTTTTATGAAAGAAAAAGCGGTCTGAAAAATAGAAATTTTTCGGATAAAAGTTAAAGCCATGCTGAATTTTGTGATTCAGCGAGTATGAGAGAGTTAGATTTTACATCACTCGGTGATAATGGATGCCTTAGGCTATGGGTGTTAATCATCCGGCTGATTATAGGCTTTGGAGACTCGAGTCGTTGTGAGAATATAAGGGATAGACTGGTCCGATCAACCAGAATTATGGTTTTTAGTGAAATTTTGATAAGTGAATTACAAGTCTAGACTGATTTAGTCGGTCTATTATGTGAAATTGGTAAAAACATACAAAGGATAAGAAATTATAGCCGGTATGACCGGTCTGGAAAATATGTTCTTAGCAAAAAATTGCTTGAGAGGGATGTGATTTAGTGGAAAATAACCAAGTGTAGTCTCTCAGGAAAGACTCTTGCATTATTTATGATCCTCAAATGATACAAGAGTCGGGGGCTATACCTAATTAGGTGCACCGACCGGTGCACCGTATTCAAGAGCGGTCTGCGAAAATCTCGGGAAGTGGAAAATGATGGAATTTAAAAGAAGCAATCTCTAGCAATTGGATATTGAAGGAAATAATGAAGAATCAGCTAGTGGACTCTTGCATTATTTGAAAGGAGTTCAAATGATCCAAGAGTCGGGGGCTATACCCAATTGGGTGCGCCTAGCCGGCGCACAGTAAGAAAGATAAGCTTCGACTACCTAATTAGGTGATATAAAAGGTGAAAAACAATAATTTTTTCGGGCTTCTTGTTAAAGCACTTATGAAGAAAAAGAACGAGTTTGCAGCAGATTGGAGTTCTTTTTAATTTTACCATGAATAAAGACCAAACGAGCGGAAGACTGGTTAGTTTTATTCAAGGTCAAATCAAAAATTACTCGGGGGCTGCTGTCGTATACTTGCCTTATGGGTATACGAGATGATGAAGAAATGGATACGCAAAGCCATGGTAGCAAATCGGAGAAGATACGAGATAAGGGCGATAGGCAACGGATCGAGTCTGCGACCGATCCGGGATAATAGAAGAACCTATAGACCGGTATGGAAACAGGACGGATACTAAGACCGGTATACAATGACGTGAGAAGCAAGTTATAGAACAATTTGTAGTCTGATTAGGACTCGGATCAATAAAGAAAGTTAGAGATAGAATCCCATATATGTAATTCATGTAATCGGCTAGGACTACGATTGTAACCCTAGCTCCCCGGACATATAAGGCGGAGCGGGGACCCCCAAAAAGGATCTAAGACTTCGCAATTAGCAAATCGCTAAAGGCAATACATAACATACGGGACGTAGGGTATTACTCTCGATTCGAGGGGCCCGAACCTGTCTAAAATCGTGTGTTCCTGTGTGTTACGTGTGTTGCACCATCGAATTCCACGCTCGTGAGAGACCGGGTAGTACTAGTGCCGAGTTTAAGACTCGACAACAAGGTCCCCAGGTTGAAACTCCCTTGGGTGCACTTTGGTGTTGTATGATTTCTCCATGGACGAGATGTATTTGTGCAGATTGGCAACAACCTGAAGACGGGTCTCCTCCAAGAGGTCCTTGGACACATCCTCATCTTCCGCCAAGGGTCTTGTGGTGTGAAAGGAGCCATCTTGAATTTCCTCAAAGGTCACGACCTCGGCTCCGTACGGTAGACGAAAGGGTGAGAACCCGGTTGGTCTTGTAGCGGTTGTCCTGATTGACCATAGGACATTGGGCAGCACTTCCGTCCATTTTCCTTTGGGGAGGCCGACAAGACCCTTCGATATTGCTTGTGAACACATTGCCATTCATCCGCTCAACAGCCCCATTTGCCCTTGGATTTGTCACCAAGATTTCGCATTTCTTGACACCGATACTAAGGCAATACTCCTGAAACTCCAATCCTTCGAACCGCTTGCCGTTATCCACCGTAAGCTCCACCGGTACTCCGGAAGAACTTTCGCACATTCCTCGCTGTCATCCGTACCAAGGGCTCGGCTTCGACCCATTTTCAAAAGTATTCGACTACCACTACTGCAAATCAAAAGCCACCCGGCGCTGCTGGCAATTCCCCGACAATGTCGATTCCCCATCTTGCTAGTGGCCAAATCGGAGGTATTGGTTGTAAAGTGGTGGTCGACGAGTGAGACTGCCGCCCCATCCATTGGCATCCCGAACATACTCGCACCAAATCCTCTCGCATCCCTTATGGCTGTTGGCCAATAGAACCCTCGCCTCGAAGGCCTTTGCAACCGGGGCCCTTGGGGCCAAATGAGAAGAACAAGATCCCTCGTGAATTTCACGTAAGAGCTATATCCCTTCGGGCTGACTAAGACATTTCAGCAATAGGGCATAAACTCCCCCTTGTACAAGACTCCTTCTATCGGAAGGTAGCCCCTAGACCTATGCTGCATCCGTTGCTCCTCCAACCTCGCTAGCCGGCACATAACGCTTCTCAATGAATGCCCAAATTGGAGCTCTCCAATCCTCCGAGGCCAATGCCATAACTCTCTTGGCTTGGTTGCTGGAAGTGGTCGTGAGACAGACCGACCCACGGATCGAAGATCACGAGGTGCTATTTAAGTAGACACAAGATAATACAACAACCGACGGAGTTCAAATATGACATAGAGAAATTAACATCATTTTACATCGGAGTTTAATGCAGCGGAAAATATACCAGTTCAAGTTTGAAAATGCGGAAGTGGAAGCGATAAATAACGTCTACAAATATACGTCTCGACGATACATGCGGTGGTGATTAATCCGAGCCCATACGGATGATCACGTAGCCAAACACAATCAACGGCAAGGCTAGGCTTCCCGGTGAGAAGACCGGTCCTCTAGGATCTGCAAGTCCCGAGGCAGTACACCAACGAGCAAATCATATGCATCATCCGTATTACCTGTAAAACAACATAGGTACAAAGCCCGAGCAACTAAAGCTCAACAAGACCGACCCGTCAAATGGTTCACGAGAACCGACTCCTAGACATGCAAGGCTCGGACGAGTGTACTGATTTTCAGGGTATAAAACAGCGACTAAGCGGTGGATCCTTACTTTCAATATTATTTGCCAAGTTCATTATTAGATAAATAAATACGGTGATCATGCAAGCTGAAACGAGATACAAGTGTAGCATAAATATATCAATGTAACATCTTGAACAGCAATAACCAAGCAAGTACCATTAGCATTTAGAATTTAAATTCAAGTTATTACTACGATGTGACTCGGTGAACAAGCGGGTACTCATTACTGCGAGGGACAGTGATACGTATCAATTTTACACCACCTGGGAAAAATCCAAAGCACACGACATACGCATCATTTAAGAACACGTATCTCAACCTTTCACAAAGGTGTCATTCAAGCGGGAAGGGTACCGGATCTCCAAAGTGGCCAGCAGCTCATTGGTAACGTCAGGAGCCTACTACCCACTCCTTGCGCGGGCACAACGACCGAAGACCGGGGTTATCTTCCATAGTACAACATCCGAGTGCTACATAAGCTTACTAGTCCCCAATAAAACTAGCATGTACTCGGTACAATTCAAAACTTGTCCGAAGGGGCCAACAACGATACGGTCCTCAACCGACACGAGACGGGGCTACAACCTTGCAAACCATGCCCTCGCAAGGCACATGCGCTTGCCCTTTCCTCTATCGGCCCGTCCACGTCTCAAATTTTAGTTATTTACACGAACGGTCCGCCACCTTGCGAGATAAGCCCTATCGAGGCCCTTGCCTTCGCTCTTTCCAAAACAGACTCGTTCGGTTCCATTTACTTAAGCATGTGATTAACAACTTGTTCTACTAACATTTGAGCAATTGACCTTGTGTACCGTTAATCCTAGAATTAAGCATAGCAAATATTCTAGTAGGCTAACTGTACCGAGTATAACATCTACATAGGATTCATCTAGGGACAATGTAAGTGGATTTTCAGCCAAATACCTAGACTTAATGCGCAATACATTCTAGACAGTCTAGCAACCGTGATACTGAAAATAAAAACTTTAAAAGCTGGGAGGATGCACCGGGGCTTGCCTGGAGCTACATACAATAGAGTTAGGGTCTTCGGTACCGGGTCTTGATTGAGAGAGATATCCTTCCGAAGATCCTCAACCGGCACTTCAACGTTTCCTAAATAGCGGAATGTCTATATCGATGAATGCACGGACATGCAAACAATATGGATGATGTCGATGTATGAATGATACATTCAAAAGCAGAGTTGATATGTTACGTAAGATGGTTCTTGAAGACATGTTTAAATATAAATTTATTTTAAAGTATCCTTTCATTATCACATGTAATAATGAAGTACTTAATCATAATAATTAAAGTCATTTAAATGACATGATCACATTTGCAAAGTTTCTGTACCAATGCATTATGCAGGTGATACATGCATGAAATAACAAACTAATAAACAAGTTTCATCATTTTATGTGGAGAGGATTTACTTTAAACATAAAAGCATCGGTATTTACTAACAAAAATTCTTTAGGAATTTATTGGTTGCAGATACGAACACATCCTAAAATATGGTGATACTACCTGATATTAGTGATATTTAGGCTCTGGTATTACATTTATTTGATACATAAATTAATTACGGGAATTTAAATATGATAAACCAAGAATTAAGAATACAATGCTATACATGCAGGAACATTATGAATATGACGCACCATAATAAAGAGCATGGTCAGAGGAGTCCAAAACATTTTAGTTTACATCATTTGCATTTCCACATAAAAAGATATGAATTTATTTGGGTTTACAAACTTATAATTATTTTGGAAATCCTATGCAGCAAAAATGCGTTTTATCAACACCATTAAACAGTTCTCTTTATAAGGAATCCATCAAAATTGGATTTGCTCAAATTGGAGCTCTAAATATTAAGTTATGATTTTTCTAAATTTATTCAATTTTCAGAGCACAACCGGATAATTACGAAATTGCCATCATCGTCTTCAACACAGCAGAACGCATCCATTGTGGCTCGATGGCCGGAGACAGTGGGGGAAATGGCCGGGGATGGGCCAAGGGGGCAGGGAGAAGTGCGGAAGCGCAGCACACGAGCTGGAGGAACCCTCGGGCTGGCCCACGCGGACGAGGCTCACCGGAGATAGCTCATCCGCGGGCAATGACGGACGGGCAACGTTCGGCGGCGGCGTGAGCTCGAACGGATGGACGGATCGACGTGATTCTTGGCTGTGGAGCTTCACCAGAGTGAGGAGAACACCGTCACGGGGTTCATCGTCGAGGACAACGGCCCGAGGTAGCTTCTCACCGTGCGGGTAACGGTGGCCGACGAACGTGGTAGGGAAAAAATGATTTACGGCCTGCGCGGAGGGGGAAACAAAGGGGAAAATGGTCGGGCAGTAGTTGTAGGTTTACGCGCATCCAATGGAAGGATAATCTTGCGTCGAGACTCACCGTGGAGAATCAATTTCACGGTGGCACCATGGACGTTCGGAAGTGGCCTCAACGGAGAGATTTGCGAAATACTTGCTGCTCCAAGTACGGATGGGGGCGGCCTCTCGGGTGGAGCTAGAGGGGGCTGGGGCGCATCAATTAGCGTGCTCGGTTTGGCCGGGGAGCGAGAAGGGTGGCTAGGCACGGCGAGCTTCGATAGGGGCGGCAATGGCGGGCTCTCTGCTCGTTGCTCGCATGGAGAGACGAGAGAGAAGAGAGAGCGAGTGAGAGCCGAGAGGAGGGGCGTGGGCTTGAGGCGCGTCGTGGTGGGGACGAGCTCGGAGGGGAGATGCCATGCGGGGGCAGCTGGCGGCACTCTTCTGCCGTTGTCCGATCGGGAGAGGAAAAAGAAAAAGGAAGAAGAGACCGACGCGGGGGCCCCGCGGAATATGCCAAGCACCTTTTTCTTTTTCTGGTTTGTGACTTTTCTCCAAAAGTAAGGCCTTAAATAAAAGAGTCCTGATGATCGAAAATTCAAAACAAAAATACCAATGTGTAGTACCCAGCTTGGAAGAGACATGCACGAGGAGTTTGTGTCCAAATGCCCTCTGGTTTAATTTTGATAATTCATCAAAAAGGGGTAAAAGCTAATCTTCTCAAATTTTTATAGGGAGTTCTACTGATCCAAATGATATGGGACTTGTTCCCAGATTTTTATTTTGACTTGCTCTACAACATATATTTGTTCCAGGGGCAATTATTATAGGAAACTTTTGACTTGTAGTTCAACCCAATATTAATTTATTTGAATTTGCAATTCAAATCACTATGCATGTGACCAAAATTTTTATATTGGGGTTCTGCAGAGTGATTAGATAATTGTAGAATTTTGAGTTGAGATGTTCGTGACACCGGTGGTGTCACAGGCTGCATGGTGAAGTGTGTCGTGCAACACATCTAGCTGAAGAGGGCCCTGTCCGGAGGCTGCCTTTGCAAGCAAGTCGGCTTCCTTGTTTTCTCGTCCTTCGAATGTTTCGACCTCAAACCCCATGAAGAATTTATCCATCTCTCCGACCTTCTAAGCATATGAAGCCATCTCTCGGATCAAGTGTCATGTATCCCTTTCCTAATTGCTCCGCTGCCAACCGAGAATCACAATACACAATCACTCTCCGAGCACCCAGTATTCTAGCTTGCCTTAGCCCTAAGAGGATGCATTCATATTCAGCTGTGTTGTTTGTGGTTTGAAAAGCTAACATGGCGAGGGTACCTTAGCGTCCGGCCACTAGGAGGTGTAATGACTGCAGCACAGCCTACACCGGAGACTCCCCACGCACCATCTGTATAAACTGTCCAAATTGGGTCCTCCGGGGCATCCCGACTTTCTCGCCTCCGAATTTCCATTGGGAGTCCATTCGACCAGGAACCGTGCTAACACATCCGATCGAATGGCTTTGCGTGCCACGAAAGTCAAATCATACTCGCCCGGTTCAGCTGCCCACTTCAATACTTTGCTAGAGGCCTTGTCTGATTTCAGTTCATCCCTCAAAGGATATTTGGTAGGAACAAGGATAGGATGATCATCAAAGTACCTCCGTAACTTACGTGATGCCATCGTAACAGCGTACGGTAGCTTCTCGATGATGGCATACCCGCACCGGCTCCGGTGAGTGTTTCCGAGACATAATAAACCGGCAACTGTTTTGCCTCTTGTTCTTTCGCCCGATACGCGAGGACTCCACCGACCGCCTTCGGCGCTGCTGCAACATAAAGGAGGAGCCGAGCCTTCGGTGGAGGTGGTTTCGGGGTAGTCAATTCTACCAAGTTTTCTTTGAGCTGCTCGAAGGCCGTTTGATGTTCTTCTCGTCCACTTGAAAACCCGAGGACCCCTCGGAATCTCGAAAACGGCATGCTTTGCTCTGCGAGTGTGGCGATGAACCCGCTTAATGCCACTATCCTTCCGGTAAACCTTTGTAACTCCCTTATGGACTTCGGTGGTTCCATGTCCGGAATTGCTCGAATTTTCGTTGGGTTAGGATCGATGCTAGCTTCCAATACCATGTATCCAAGCAGCTTGCCCGCCTTAACTCCAAACATGCACTTAGCTGGATTTAGCTTCATGCCCACTCTTCGAAGGTTCGTGAAGGTCTCGGATAAATCCTTCACGATACTCTTGATTACAATGTCATCTATGTAAGTCTGCTGCATTGCGGCCCAGCTGATCACCGAGGGTAACCTTGACCGTACGAGAGCATGTGGCTCCAGCATTTTTGAGTCCGAAGGGCATTCGGTTATAACATGTCACACCCGGTTTATAAAGACCAAACCAAGTGCATCCGTACGTGTGCCCAGGATCAAGTTTCACACGTACATGACGAGTAATGAGTGAATACCAGTACAACCATTGTCTCTAATATAACATAGTAGCGAATATTATTACATAAATGTCCGAAGACTAGGCGACAGAGTCGTCAAACACAGCGGAAGACTCCATAACTCCACAGGCAGTCGGCGGGGGATTGCTGGCCTAGACAAACTCTTCTTCATTGAACTCCATATCCTCTCCATCTTCCGAGCATCAATTCATAATAATATGAAAAATAACAAGTGTGAGTACATAACGTACTCAGCAAGTGTGGGAAAATATGACATGCAAGCTTAAGTCGAGAAAGGCTACACATAAAGGTTTATTTGCAGAAATGCCACTAGACTCATAACTATTTGAAAAGCAATCCTATTAACTAGGTGAATACCCCCAAGTTATCCTTATTATTCCACACTATAAGCCAGCTCGCTTATAGTAAGCAACCATAGGTTACTCCAACCCAAATAGGACTACAGAGTTGACCCACCCGTATCCAAACCAACCATGTCTGCAGGATAAACCCACCTGTAGCATAACCAGACCAAAACAACCATGTCTGCAGGATCACCGCACCTGAAGCATAACCAACCAGATCATCCCAACCATTTCCCCCTAATTCGTGTGAAGTGTCCATGTCGCTCGTGACCGTGAGCACGGCTGTTATAACAGTTTTACACTCTGCAGAGGTTGCACAACTTTACCCACAGGCCGGTGATTTCATCACCCGTCGGTGACTAAAAATCTCCATGTTGCCACATTCACACTTCCATAGGTGTGGGGCCAAGAGATCACCGCATGGTCTTTCAATAGAGCCTCCCAGTTCATAAACAATCCATGCTAAGGTTTCACCGCTGTGGAATATCTTTCACTTCCTACGGAGGCCCCCTCTTGCACCGTGGGTAGGAGTCGCGGTCCATTCCCTAGGTCCGGGACGCAGCCCATCATTCCCTTTCCTCGAGAGCTTATGAAACTAGGAGTCATCTAACTACTTGACCAAGACCTCCATAAAGAACCTGTGCTTTGTGCTGTTGTCATAGTTACGCGTTCCACGAACCGGTCCTTAGAATCTGGAACAGTGTACAGGCACAAACCCAAGTCTTGTGCACGCCGGCACCATACCAAACCATCCGGCCTGTCCAGATTCCTATCAACTACCAGTCTCACCATCATTATGTTCCAGTGAATCATTAGTCAAGATTAACACTCTCTCATTCCCAAAAGACAACAACTAAGCATGACGTACCCATCCTAGAGTACTACCCAAACCAGGGTGACAAAGGAATGATGTGGAAGGGTAAAGACATAGGATTCAAATTTAACTGCATGCATGTTTATAAAAACATTTAAAACATAGGTATCAAAATGGTCAACGGCCACTTGCCTTTTTCCACGAGTTGCTGCTGCTCAAAGTCTTCAAACTCAAGGTCCTGTAAACTCTCGGACTGCTGACCTTCTAAACGTTGATTATATCGGAAAAGCAAGTATAACATAAACATAAGAAAACAGTACACCAATCACAGCTATGAGCCTATAAAAATACTACAAAAATATTCTACACATTGCTATAATCGCGTGAGCGCAAGAATCACTAAAATCGGAGCTACGAGTAAAAAGATATGCTCGTTTGAAGATTTAGGGGCTAATCTGTAAAAGACAGAAATGTATAAGGACCTAAATGTAATTACGAAAAACATAAGGAGACCTATTGTAACAACTCTGAAACTATGCGTCATTTAAAATTAGTGCGAGGGCTAAATTATAAATTACCATTATTCGAGATTTAATGAATTAAATTAAATCAAAAATCTCGTGGACTCGATCTACAGACTGCGTGGACCGGCTATAGTTCACTGGTCCATGGGTCTATGGTAGACCGGGACTAAGACTATTTGCCTGATTTAATAAGGATCGTGGATACGGGATCGCACGGCTCGGAGCGAGTCCGGCGAGGCGGACGGCTGCTGACGGTCACGGGACACGGCGGCGCCATGGTTGATAAGACAGAGCTCGTCGTTCTCGCTCTACGACACACTGTTTCCAGCGCGGTTTCTTCTAAAAATGAAGAGGAGCTCGCAGAGGTTCTCACCAAGGCGTCTCGCAACGCGGGCGAGGCCGGGGAACGGAGCGCGACGACGGGGCCGATGGTGTTGGTTCGGCGCTGTCGACACCGAGCTACAGGCGTCTTTTCCGGGCGGTGACTGGTTTGGAGCTTGGCAGAGGGCTGTTCAGGTCTAGTGAAGCTTCGGTGTGCGCTTCGTTGCGCTCAGCTTGACTAACAATGGGCAACGGCAATACTGGGGCGAACGGGAACCAGAGGAGAAGGGGTTCGGGGTACGCGAGCTCAAGCGAAGATCGAGGCTGCCTTTTATAGGCCGGAGGCGGAGAACTAGCGAGAAAAATTGGAGCACGGTCGTTAATGGCGATTTACGCCGGTGCCGGTGCTACGGCGGTGGGCGCAGAGCTTTGATGGTTTGGGGCGCCTTGATGGCGGTAGCAGGTGCGCAGGCCGTCAGTGCAGCGCTTTGATGGTTTGGGGCGTCTGGGGGTTAGCGGCACGGACGGCAGCTGAGCGGGGAAAAATCCGGTGTCCAACGGGAGCAAGGTCTGCAGCGCTTTGAACGCGTCGCGGGCCAGGGGAGGGTCCGGCGTCCTGCGGTCTTCCAGGCGGCGTCAAAGCGGTGGTACGACCTGCAGCTACTTGATGAACACGCGCAGAAGCAGAGGAAATCGGGGCGATTTGCGATGGCGCGCTGCCCTGTGCGTGCGCAGGCAATGGGCTCCGGGGTCAATCGTCTTCATGGCGTGGTGGTACGTCGCTTTTATTGCGGGGGAGTGTGGGGCATGAGCTCGGGACGAGCTGCGACGCGAAGCAGCGGCGTCTGGCAGCGGTGGCGGCGTCCTGGTGTCGATGGCGAGAGGAGGAAGAAGGATAGGGGCGAGCTGGGCCACGTGCTGGGCTGTGCTGCTGCTGCTGGGCCTTCATGCGGCTGGGCCAGGTAGGCTTCGTGGGTGAGGAGGGAGCAAGGAAAAAAAAAAAACAAAGGGGTAGCACGGAGGGAGTTGGCCTAAGGCCGTGAGCGTGGCCTAATTCCTTTTTTTTTCTGTTTTCTATTTCCTATTCCCAGCTTAATTCAAAACGAATTTCTACTCAATTTTGTAAATACTTTCTGCACACAATAAAACCCTACATGTAACTAACCAGCATGAATGCAACAAACATTTGATTTAATTTATTTAGAAAATAAATTATTTGCCTAAGATTATTTGTAACAACCTAATTAATTTGAAAATTTTAAATTATTCCAAAACTTGGGAATTAGGGTGTTACAAACCTACCCCTTAAAAGGAATCTCGCCCTCGAGATTAAGGTGAACCGGCGAATAGGTCGGGAATTCTTTCTTAAGATCATCTTCTCTTTCCCATGTCGCTTCATTTTCTCGAGTGATGACTCCACTGTACTCTGCACATCCGAATCCTTTTATTCCTTGTGACCCTTTCTACAGTATCCAGAATCTTGATCGGATATTCTTGATATGTGAGATCTTCATTGGCATCCAAATCCTCAAGTGGTACTTGTTCCTCAGGAACTCGAAGACACTTCTTTAATTGTGACACATGGAACACATTGTGCATATCACCCAACTTTGGAGGTAACTCTAGCCGATAAGCTACCTCACCTCTTTGCTCAAGGATTCTGAATGGACCAATATACCTTGGTGCTAATTTCCCTTTGACCTGGAAACGACGAAGTCCTCTCATAGGTGATACCTTTAGATACACATAGTCACCAACTTGGAAACTCAACTCTCGTCGTCTATGATCGGCATAGCTTTTCTGTCCGGATTGAGCTATCCTTAGGTTTTCTCTTACATCTTGAATCCTCTTCTCTGCATCATTCAAAATGTCGGGCCCAAAGACTTGACGTTCTCCGGTTTCATTCCGGAACAATGGAGTTCTACACCTTCGTCCGTATAAGGCTTCAAACGGTGACATCTTTAGACTTGCTTGATAGCTATTGTTATAAGAGAATTCCGCATAAGGTAGACTTTTATCCCAACTTGCACCATAGGTTAAAGCACAAGCTCTCAACATATCCTCTAGGATCCGGTTCACTCTCTCGGCTTGCCCGTCGGTTTGAGGATGATATGCTCGAACTAAAATTCAACCTTGTATCCATACATTCATGCAACCTTTCCCAAAAACGGGAGGTAAACCGAGTACCTCTATCCGACACTATCTTCTTGGGTACACCGTGTAGGCACACAATTCTAGACATGTACGATTCTGCAAGTCTTGCTCCATCATAGGTGGTCTTTACCGGGATGAAGTGTGCGACCTTTGTCGACGATCCACAATAACCCAAATAGAGTCATATCCTGATTGCGTCCTAGGTAATCCCACAATGAAATCCATACTAATCTCTTCCCATTTCCATTCTGGAATCTTCAACGGTTGTAGGAGTCCTGCAGGTCTCTCGATGTTCTGCCTTGACTCTTTGACAAGTGTCACATAGCGCGACATATTCCGCTACATCTCTCTTCATACCACACCACCAGTATCGGCTCTTGAGGTCATGGTACATCTTGGTACTTCCAGGGTGGATGGAATAAGCCGAGTCATGAGCTTCTCTCAGGATCAGTTCCTTGATGTGCTTAATATCCGGCACACAAATCCTTTTCTTATACCACAAGGTTCCTTGCTCATCCACTATGAAATTAGGAGCTTTTCCTTCTATGATCTCGCTTCTTAATTTCTATGATTTTCTCATCCTCTAGTTGTCCTTTACGAATATCCGACTCTAGTGTCGAGTCAACTTCCATTTCTACAACCTTAGTGTTTGACACCCATCCTAGGTTGAGCCTTTCAAATTCTTCACATAGCTCAGGTCGTATTTTCCTAATTGACAAGCATACTTAAATACGACCTTCGGCTAAGGGCATCTCGCAACCACATTAGCCTTGCCAGGATGATAATTGATTCCCGGATCATAATCCTTAATGAGTTCCAACCATCTTCGTTGTCCGAGATTGAGGTCCGGTTGGGTAAAAATATACTTCAAACTCTTATGATCCGAATAAATCTCACATCTTTTTCCAATGATGTAGTGTCTCCAGCATCTTGAGTGCATGCACTACAGCTGCTAGTTCCAAGTCATGGGTTGGATAATTTTGCTCATGCTTTCTCAGTTGTCGTGATGCATAAGCTACCACATGACCATCTTGCATCAAGACACAACCAAGACCTTGTCGAGATGCATCGCAATAGATAGAGAACGGCTTCTCCGTATCGGGCATCACTAACACAAGTGCGGTTGTTAACCTTTTCTTCAACTTTTGAAAACTAGCTTCACAGGCTGGGGTCCATTTAAATTCCTTTCCCTTAGCTAGCAACTCTGTCATGGGCTTTGCAATCTTGGAAAATCCTTCAATGAATCGACGATAATAACCAGCCAATCCAAGAAAACTACGGATGTCCGAAACACTCTTGGGAGTATTCCAACTTAGAACATCTTTGACTTTGCTCGGGTCTATCGACACTCCTCCTGCGGATATAATGTGTCCAAGGAAAGAAACTTCCTTTAACCAAAACTCACATTTGCTCGACCTTAGCATACAATTGATTTTCCCTAAGCTTTTGCAAAACCAAAGCGGAGGTGTTCTTCATGCTCTTCCTCATTTCTTGAGAATACCAAGATGTCGTCAATGAACACGACAACAAATTTATCCAAGTACTCCATAAAAACCTTATTCATCGGGTACATGAAATAGGCAGGAGCATTGGTCAACCCAAATGACATGACTGTGTATTCATACAGATCCATATCTGGTGATGAAAGCAGTCTTGGGTATGTCACTCTCTCGAATCTTCGATTGATGGTAACCCGAACGAAGATCAATCTTGGAGAAGACACATGCCCCCTTTAGCTGGTCAAACAGATCATCAATCCAAGGTAATGGGTACTTATTCTTGATAGTGACCTCATTAAGGGATCGATAATCCACACACATCCGTTGGGTTCCATCTTTCTTGGGGACAAAGATGACCGGGGCTCCCCAAGGAGATGTACTAGGACGAATGTATCCCTTATCTAGCAATTCTTGTAATTGTTCCTTAAGTTCAGCTAATTGATTAGCAGCCATTCTATATGGTCTCTTAAAAATAGGTGCAGTACCAGGAACTAGTTCAATAACAAACTCAATGTCACGGTCCGGTGGCATACCCGGTAGTTCCTCCGGGAAGACATCCGAGAACTCGCAGACAACTCGGATATCACCTGTGGGGTTGGCATCCAGCTTGGTTCACTATGGCTTGATTAGTGGCTCCCTTTTGAGTAATGACTTGATCCGCCACATATTCCAATTCAGAACCATTCTCCGAGTGTAAGTTTGACCGCCTTTCTAGCACAATCAATGATTCCTTTGTGCTTGGTCAACCAATCCATTCCAAGGATAACATCTATTCCACTAGACCCAAGAACTATGAGGTTTGCAGTAAAATCTACCCCCTTATTTTAAGGTTTACCTTAGAGGCAGACATGCCTTGCATTCATTTCCCCACCAGGAGAACTTACAATCATCCTATTCTTTAGCATGGCTATTGGTAGGTTCTGTTTTCTAACATAATCAGCAGATATGAAAGAATGTGATGCACCGGAGTCGAATAACACAACTGCAGGTGTGTCATTGAGGTCGAACGTACCGATAACAACGTCCGGAGCGGTCCGTGCAGTTTCCAAAGCAACATGGTTGACACGCGCTCGGACTTGATTCTCGCTTGGCAGAAGTTAGCACATTGCTTCCTTGGCGGCTCCGTGCTGATGGTGCATTACGGTTCTGGGGCTGTCCTTGACCCTTGTGTGGACACCTATTGGCATAGTGTCCAGTCTCTCCACAAAACCAACATGGTCCTGTACCGGTGAAGCCTTGACCAGCATTGACCTTCTGCGGTGGTGACATGATACTGCGTGAAGCTTGGGAGTTGGAAGGCTGACTTGAGTTCTGTTTGTTGTAGGACATTGATCCCTTGTATTGTGTTCTCTGCTGAACATTCTGTGGCCCTTGACGGTATGTTGTCCCGGAGGATTGGGAACCAAAGCGAGGCCCGGAGTTGTTGCCTGCTGATTGGCTTTGACGTTCTATCTTGCGCTTACGGTCCATCAAACCTCTCCTATTTTCCAGGACAATTGCCTTGTTTACCATGCCTTGGAAGTTCTCATAGTCACGAGCCTCTAAAGCATAGGCCGGACCATCATTTAAGCCATTGAGAAAATGGTCTTGCTTCTTCTCGTCGGTGTCAACATCATTCGGGGCATATCTTGACAGCTGTGTGAAACGAGCGACATACTCATTCACGAGACATGGAACCTTGCTTCAGATCCAAGAACTCCTTCCTTTTTAGCTTCATCAGTCCAAAAGGTACATGATGGGCTCTAAAGCTGTTCTTGAACTCTTGCCAGCTTGATGGTTTCTGGCTCTTCATGAGCTTCCACATATGCGTCCCACCATGCAGCTGCGGCACCTTCAAGCCGGTGAGAGGCATACAACACCTTCTCTCTATTGCTACACTAGATGACCTGAAGCTTCTTCTCCACGGATCTCAACCAATCATCGGCATCCAAGGGATTTACTCGAATGGGAGAATGTCGGTGGCTTGATTCTTTGAAATTCTCCAAGTTTATTCCCCTGTTGTGGGTTCGGCCCTTGTGCATTCCCTTGCTGCATCTGTGCTAGTTGTTGTTGCAAACCGTGGAGGATTTGGGTTTGCATTGCCAAAACTTGTTCCACCGTGGCCGGTGGTGGCTGCGGGTTGGGGTCATTGTCATTGTTGTTGTTGCTCGCATTATCATCACCAGCGTGAAGTCGGCTCCTAGTGTTCACCATCTAGAAACAAATGTTGGCAATAAGAGACATGGTACCAATAATATTAGTCTACCCTATTTTGTTATTAGCACAAATATCATGTAAGACAAGTCTTACATTCCATCGACAGACAGAAGACCCAAATCGGACAAAGCACTCCAAACAAACAAGCGCTTTTCCCATTAAGGGACGTTATACGTTATTCCATACTCTCATTTCTATCGAAGCCTAAAACCTATTTTCAACATTTTGAAAAGACGCGATGGAGGGGTAAAACAATTCTTTTCTTTTTGCAAACCACAAAACATTTTGCAAAAATGAATAGAGAAGGCAATGGGCGAATAACCCTTTTCAAATTTTTTTTTTTGAAAAATAGTTTTTTTTTCAAATATATATTTTTTCAACATAAAATATTAAGGCTAGCAACCTACGACCGACATGGCTCTGATACCACCTCCTGATGTAACACCCTAATTCCCAAGTTTTGGAATAATTTAAAATTTTCAAATTAATTAGGTTGTTACAAATAATCTTAGGCAAATAATTTATTTTCTAAATAAATTAAATCAAATGTTTGTTGCATTCATGCTGGTTAGTTACATGTAGGGTTTTATTGTGTGCAGAAAGTATTTACAAAATTGAGTAGAAATTCGTTTTGAATTAAGCTGGGAATAGGAAATAGAAAACAGAAAAAAAAAGGAATTAGGCCACGCTCACGGCCTTAGGCCAACTCCCTCCGTGCTACCCCTTTGTTTTTTTTTTTTCCTTGCTCCCTCCTCACCCACGAAGCCTACCTGGCCCAGCCGCATGAAGGCCCAGCGCATGAAGGCCAGCAGCCAGCACAGCCCAGCACGTGGCCCAGCTCGCCCCTATCCTTCTTCCTCCTCTCGCCATCGACACCAGGACGCCGCCACCGCTGCCAGACGCCGCTGCTTCGCGTCGCAGCTCGTCCCGAGCTCATGCCCCACACTCCCCCGCAATAAAAGCGACGTACCACCACGCCATGAAGACGATTGACCCCGGAGCCCATTGCCTGCGCACGCACAGGGCAGCGCGCCATCGCAAATCGCCCCGATTTCCTCTGCTTCTGCGCGTGTTCATCAAGTAGCTGCAGGTCGTACCACCGCTTTGACGCCGCCTGGAAGACCGCAGGACGCCGGACCCTCCCCTGGCCCGCGACGCGTTCAAAGCGCTGCAGACCTTGCTCCCGTTGGACACCGGATTTTTCCCCGCTCAGCTGCCGTCCGTGCCGCTAACCCCCAGACGCCCCAAACCATCAAAGCGCTGCACTGACGGCCTGCGCACCTGCTACCGCCATCAAGGCGCCCCAAACCATCAAAGCTCTGCGCCCACCGCCGTAGCACCGGCACCGGCGTAAATCGCCATTAACGACCGTGCTCCAATTTTTCTCGCTAGTTCTCCGCCTCCGGCCTATAAAAGGCAGCCTCGATCTTCGCTTGAGCTCGCGTACCCCGAACCCCTTCTCCTCTGGTTCCCGTTCGCCCCAGTATTGCCGTTGCCCATTGTTAGTCAAGCTGAGCGCAACGAAGCGCACACCGAAGCTTCACTAGACCTGAACAGCCCTCTGCCAAGCTCCAAACCAGTCACCGCCCGGAAAAGACGCCTGTAGCTCGGTGTCGACAGCGCCGAACCAACACCATCGGCCCCGTCGTCGCGCTCCGTTCCCCGGCCTCGCCCGCGTTGCGAGACGCCTTGGTGAGAACCTCTGCGAGCTCCTCTTCATTTTTAGAAGAAACCGCGCTGGAAACAGTGTGTCGTAGAGCGAGAACGACGAGCTCTGTCTTATCAACCATGGCGCCGCCGTGTCCCGTGACCGTCAGCAGCCGTCCGCCTCGCCGGACTCGCTCCGAGCCGTGCGATCCCGTATCCACGATCCTTATTAAATCAGGCAAATAGTCTTAGTCCCGGTCTACCATAGACCCATGGACCAGTGAACTATAGCCGGTCCACGCAGTCTGTAGACCGAGTCCACGAGATTTTTGATTTAATTTAATTCATTAAATCTCGAATAATGGTAATTTATAATTTAGCCCTCGCACTAATTTTAAATGACGCATAGTTTCAGAGTTGTTACAATAGGTCTCCTTATGTTTTTCGTAATTACATTAAGGTCCTTATACATTTCTGTCTTTTACTGATTAGCCCCTAAATCTTCAAACGAGCATATCTTTTTACTCGTAGCTCCGATTTTAGTGATTCTTGCGCTCACGCGATTATAGCAATGTGTAGAATATTTTTGTAGTATTTTTATAGGCTCATAGCTGTGATTGGTGTACTGTTTTCTTATGTTTATGTTATACTTGCTTTTCCTGTATAATCAACGTTTAGAAGGTCAGCAGATCCGAGAGTTTACAGGACCTTGAGTTTGAAGACTTTGAGCAGCAGCAACTCGTGGAAAAAGGCAAGTGGCCGTTGACCATTTTGATACCTATGTTTTAAATGTTTTTATAAACATGCATGCGAGTTAAATTTGAATCCTATGTCTTTACCCTTCCACATCATTCCTTTGTCACCCTGGTTTGGGTAGTACTCTAGGATGGGTACGTCATGCTTAGTTGTTGTCTTTTGGGAATGAGAGAGTGTTAATCTTGACTAATGATTCACTGGAACATAATGATGGTGAGACTGGTAGTTGATAGGAATCTGGACAGGCCGGATGGTTTGGTATGGTGCCAGCGTGCACAAGACTTGGGTTTGTGCCTGTACACTGTTCCAGATTCTAAGGACCGGTTCGTGGAACGCGTAACTATGACAACAGCACAAAGCACAGGTTCTTTATGGAGGTCTTGGTCAAGTAGTTAGATGACTCCTAGTTTCATAAGCTCTCGAGGAAAGGGAATGATGGGCTGCGTCCCGGACCTAGGGGATGGACCGCGACTCCTACCCACGGTGCAAGAGGGGGCCTCTGTAGGAAGTGAAAGATATTCCACAGCGGTGAAACCTTAGCATGGATTGTTTATGAACTGGGAGGCTCTATTGAAAGACCATGCGGTGATCTCTTGGCCTCACACCTATGGAAGTGTGAATGTGGCAACATGGAGATTTTTAGTCACCGACGGGTGATGAAATCACCGGCCTGTGGGTAAAGTTGTGCAACCTCTGCAGAGTGTAAAACTGTTATAACAGCCGTGCTCACGGTCACGAGCGGCATGGACACTTCACACGAATTAGGGGAAATGGTTGGGATGATCTGGTTGGTTATGCTTCAGGTGCGGTGATCCTGCAGCATGGTTGTTTTGGCTTGGTTATGCTACGGGTGGGTTTATCCTGCAGACATGGTTGGTTTGGATACAGGTGGGTCAACTCTGTAGTCCTATTTGGGTTGGAGTAACCTATGGTTGCTTACTATAAGCGAGCTGGCTTATAGTGTGGAATAATAAGGATAACTTGGGGGTATTCACCTAGTTAATAGGATTGCTTTTCAAATAGTTATGAGTCTAGTGGCATTTCTGCAAATAAACCTTTATGTGTAGCCTTTCTCGACTTAAGCTTGCATGTCATATTTTCCCACACTTGCTGAGTACGTTATGTACTCACACTTGTTATTTTCCATATTATTATGAATTGATGGTCAGAAGATGGAGAGGATATGGAGTTCAATGAAGAAGAGTTTGTCTAGGCCAGCAATCCCCCGCCGACTGCCTGTGGAGTTATGGAGTCTTCCGTCTGTGTTTGACGACTCGTCGCCTAGTCTTCGGACATTTATGTAATAATATTCGCTACTATGTTATATTAGAGACAATGGTTGTACTTGGTATTCACTGTTACTTGTCATGTACGTGTGAAACTTGATCCTGGGCACACGTACGGATGCACTTGGTTTGGTCTTTATAAACCGGGTGTGACATAACGAGTATGTTCCTCTAGGTATTTGGAAGGCCGTCAAGGGCTGATCCTCGGCTGCTAGCCGGACTTGGTGAAAACCCGAATAACCATCAAGAAAACTCATCAGCTCAGCCCTAGCTGTGGTGTCAACTAGCTGATCTATTCGTACCGATGGGAAGTCCTCCTTCGAGCGAGAACTTGTTAAGAGCTGTGAAATTAATGCACATCGATGTGGTTCGATCGATGGGACGAACTACCTCCGCATCTAGCAATTTCTGCACTTCTACCTTGAGAATAGCAATCTTTTCTTCCGTCCAATCCCTCATGCGTTGCTTTATGGGCCTTACCTTTGGATCCACATCCAGTCTATGCATAGCTACCGCTTTGTCAATTTCCGGAACATCCTTTGATGACCAAGCGAAGACATCAGCATTGTTTCTTATAAACCGAAGGAGCTCCATTTCCCTTTCCTCGGACAATCCACACCCAATCCAAATAGTCTAATCGGGCCGATCAACGCACAACACGACCTCCTTCGTGCCCTCTTGCGGCTATACCTTCGGTATATACTTGGGTGCGGTGGGCGGTTCCACGGGACAAGAGTTGCCTTCGCACTTTTCAATGACATTGATGTGACGCTGTCCTCGAGCCATGTCGACTTCAAGCCGTCGTGCCTCGGCCGATCCCCATATACCGTGATGACCCCCTTCGGTCCTGGTATCTTCATACGAGAGGTAACCATGATGAATAATGGCCAGAAACTTGTTGATGACCCTTTGACCTAGCAGCACGTTGTATGGATAAACCATGTCCACCACGTCAAACTTGATATCCTCGGTTTGATTCCCCCTTGTCCATTCGACCCTTAAAACAACACTTTGAGGGTAATGCAACCTATGGGGTGAATTGGCTGTCCACCGAAGCCTTGCAGGGGGTATACGAAGGTTGCATCAACCAGAACTTTATGCACATCGAAGCCATGGATATTGACCCTCATCACGAAAGCATCATCGTGTGCATAAATCATAGGCCTGAAATCAGCTGCTTGAAAAAGCCACCGGAACGTCCATCCATCCGTGGAGTCCGACCGGAGGGCAAGCTGCTACGTGAGAAACCTGCTCGATGTAATCTCTGCGCTGTCTCTTGGATGGAAAGTCCCTGTCATTTCCTCCGGTGATAATGAGGATCGTCCCCTTAGATCCACGACTGCATGCATACTCGAGCTGGCTCTGCCGATGGGGCTTGATGCATTACCCTTGATCCTGACCGATGAGCCTCGGGGGTCCGGACTGTCGGAGAGACATACGATGCTCGCTCAAGCCGAGGTACCGGTGGGTAATGAACCGGCTGCGTCGACCCGTATGAGGAGGCGTATAGGGGTGGAACATAGGGCATCTAGAATGGTAAGGGTGGCGGTGGTGGCAGCACTCGCGAAGGTGTGATAGGCGTGTAATGACTAGTATGCATTATCGAGCGAGGGCCTTCGGATTGCCCCTTCCGCCTTGCTGCACACATTGCCTTGATTTCTTCACAATTGTCGGTAGTGTGATTTGCCCTCGACCCTTGAAAACAGCAAAAGAATCCCTGTGGTTTGTTTCTGAAAAATTCCTGCCTCGGCCATCGCCACAACCACCTCCTCTAGGACCCCCGACCGAGAAGACCCCTGCGACTATTCCGAAGAGTGGTTTTCTTGCTGAGGGAACTCTTGTTCCACATTGCACACGTTCCTTGACATCTTCTACTGATTTCCATCATGCCCGAACTCATCCGAACGCTTCTCCCCTTCGGTCGGATTGATGACGCCAACCTGCCTTGGCATTCCGTATATCTTCCTCGACCCTTACTTGGGCTTCCAGTATCCGAAGCGGATATTCTAGAGTTTGCGGTCGTTTCTCCTTTATCCTTCTTCGGGCTTCGCAGATATGAAGACCCCTTGCCATAGACTCAATAACTATTGATTCCGGGACATCCGCCACTTGACACTTTAGGTGCATAAACCTTTTAGTGAACTGCGCCGAGTGTTTCTCCTTCTCTTTGACAACACGCGGCTAAGTCTCCGCTGTTCGGTTCCTTCGGGTGAGATCCACGGAAATGCACCGACATTTTTTCAGCTGCCTCCAAGAGCCGATGGATCCGGTCGACAACCTAGAGTACCAAGTGCTTGCTATGCCTTCCGAGTGCCAATGGCAACGCCCTTGCTTTAATGGAATCTTCTCCACTAGCGAGACTCAACCGTTGTTTCATAAAGGATGAAGAACTCCTTCGGGTCGGTTGTCCCTCCGTATACCGGGAACTTGACTCCGGCCAACCGGTGAGGCCACACCGCTGTCCGTAACTCCCATGTTAAGTGAAAGGAAGGATCCACCTCAACCCCCTGGTCCGATCCCGCAGCCGAAGAGAAAGCGGTCGGCCTAGGTATCGGATCTTACGAAGGCCGAGTTATCTGCCGGTGCCCTTGATCTTGCGAAGGCAGCTCCTGATAAGCTTCGTGGGTCGGGGCCTGTCGCTCCGACATGTTTACTCTCTTGAGAACCTCTAGCTGCTTTGTTAGCAATTCTTGAGTCCTTATGACAGACTTCCAACCTTTCCTTGTATCCCGCTTCTTGCCTTGTGAAGTTTTCCGAACTCGTTCCCTCAACTCACGCTCTTCGACTTCCCTCCTTTGTTTGTATTCCGCTTCCAGCCAAGCCTCAAGAAGCCTAACTTTCTCCTCCCTTCGAGGCTTGCTCTTCACGATCCGCAAGAAGCCCGGCATTGTCCTCCCTTCGGGCTTGCTCCTCACGCTTTGCAAGAAGCCCGACATTGTCGTCCCTTCGGGCTTGCTCCTCATGCTCTGTAAGAAGCTTGGCATTGTCCTCCCTTCGGGCTTGCTCCTCACGCCCTCTCTCCTCTTGGGGTTGCCTTTCTAAATCCAACCGATCCCGCTGTAGCTCCGAGGTCTTCCGGGTGTGGCTCGTACCGATGCTTGCGTGAGCTCCTTTGGTTCCAGCCGAGGTTGCTTCGTTGGTTACCCCTTCGAGTAAATCAGCTTGCGGCAACGTGCCTTCCTCTTGACCCGCTGCATCACCTAGATCTGCTACTCGTAGAACTACGAGGATCACCTATCCTTCGACTTCGGTGTATCCTCCGGCCATAACGTAGACTTTCTTGTTCGATCCCCACGGTCGGCGCCAGCTGTTGTGGTTACTGAAGGCCACAATCAACAAGGAGTGGGCCAGCCCAAGGAGGTCCCGGAGAGTTGGATGGGTAGGGACTACGAAGGCCATTGTGCTAGGCCTATTGGGTAGGAACAAGAAAACGACGAAGGGACTAAGTGGTTGGCGGAGTCACGAAGGACCCTATACGAAGGCTCTCATTCCTACTACAGGGAGAGTCCAAATCTAGGCTGATGTGATGGGTTGAGAGAGTATTTATAGCCTCATACTCTCTCAACCCTAATTGTCACTATCAGCCCCCAAATTACACTTATGCCCCCTCTTTATTCTATCTACTCTTGGGCTGAATTCCCTCTTCATGGTCTTATTGGGCCCTGGTTGGGCCAAGTCCTCCCCTCCAAGTGCTTCTCCTTTAGGCCGCCGGGCATGTGAGGCGCTTCTTCCATGGCCTTGTTGGGCCTATTTCCTCCGGGTCGGCCCATTGGGGTAAGGTGGTGATCTTCCCCCCAACGAGTGTTTCGAATTGACGCCGGAAGCCCAAGCTGCGCTCGACGACGTGAAGCGCATTTTGACCATCCCTCCGGTCTTAACTCCGCCATTACCGGGCGAGCAACTCCTCCTCTATGTCGCGGCAACAACCCAGGTCGTCGGCGCCGATGTCATAGTCGAGCGCGAGAAGGAGGGACACGTGCTCAAAGTACAACACCCCGTCTACTACGTCGGCGAAAGTGCTCTCCGACTTGAAGACAAGATACCCGCAGGTCCTCAAGATCCTCTACGCCATGATGGTCGCCGGACGCAAGCTACGCCACTACTTCGACGCGCACTCGATTATAGCGATAAGCTCGTTCCCCTTGCGCGATATCATTGAGAACAGGGAATCTGCGGGCAAGGTCGCCAAGTGTGCCGTTGAGCTGATGGGACATGACATCACGTACGCGCCATAGACGGCGATCAATTCGAGGGTTCTCGTCGACTTCGTCGCAAAATGGACCGAGACCCAGCTGCCACTGCGCGAGCGGACCAAGAGTACTTGGATCATGCACTTCGACGGGTCGTCGATGCGCAACGGAGCCAACGTCGGGCTCTTGTTCGTCTCTCCCCACGGACTACGCATGAGGTACTCCATCCGGTTACATTTCCCGGCTTCAAATAATGTAGCCGAGTACGAAGCTCTCGTCAACGGCCTCAAGATCGCCATCGAGCTTCGGATCGAGCGGCTCGAGGTCGGAGGGGATTCGCAACTCGTCGTCGACCAAGTGATGAAAGAGACAAGCTATCGGAACGACACGCTAGTGCTCTACCATTAGGAAGTACGGAAGCTCGAAGAGAAATTCGATGGCCTCGAGCTCAAACACATTCCGCGACGACTCAATGAAGCGGCGGACTCGTCGGCCAAAATGGCATCCGGCGGGAATCGATCCCACCAGGTGTTTTCACCAATGACCGGTTCCAGCCGTCTGTCCGACCTCTCGACCCTCCCAAGGATGATGGAGGGCCGGTCGAGGTGGCCTCGGGGGCTGTCCCGAGTCCAAACCACAACCCGGGGGAACACTCGAGCCCAAGCGAGGGCTTGGGGCTGATCCACCGTCATCGGATGACGGTGAGATCATAGAGATCGATGCCTCTACGACTAACGAGGCACCGCCGGCCAACTAGAGAACCCAGTACATCGAGTACCTTCTTCACGGCAAGCTCCCGACGGACCGGACCGAAGCGAGGCGCCCGCACGAGCATGCAAAGTCTTTCATCCTGGTCGATGGTGAGCTCTAAAAGCGCAGATGCTTCTAGGATCCTGCAGCGCTGCATCACGATCGAGGAGGGCGTAAAACTCCTCGACGACATACATGGAGGGGTTTGTGGATATCACGCAGCGCCACGGACCCTTGTGGGTAACGCCTTTCGACAAGGTTTCTACCGGCCGACCGCGATGGCGAACGCGACCGGTGTCGTACGCACATGCAAAGGTTGCCGTTCTTGTTGACGCCGGTTTTTGACCAAGGGACCCATTGTCGACGACTATAGGTCAAAAGAGGGCCGGTGGGCGTAAGGCCGACGGCCGCTTGGGCGAGTAAAGGCGCGTCCCTCCCGGGAATCGTGCGCGGACGCCAACGTAAGAGCACAACATTGATGGGCCCGGCCCACGTCGTAAAATTAGGAATAATAGTTTAATTTTGGAAAAAAGATCCTAGTCGGTTAGGAAATCGGTCCGAAGAGGGTCCGAGTAGGATTCTTTGTGCCGAGTATAAATACATATTCGGATGTAACATGTAAACTCGATTCACATCCAATACAACTTTCGGCGCATCGCCAAACCCTAATTTTCTCGTCAAGTCTTTACTCGTTTTCGCGCGGGATCTTCGGGGCTCTGGTCGACAACAAGTTGGCTTGACAAGGTAATTACGTTGTCTAGTTCTCGACGCATTGTTCGTAATTAGATGGCTTAATTGCTAGTTATCCGGCGACTAGATCTGTTCTCGATCGGCGTAGTGAGTATCGGCCGGATGAGTCAAGTTGACCCGGTCCGGCTCGTGGTGGAGGTAGTTTGACTTGTCCCGCCTCCCCGTTCCAGCCTTTGTTCACAACGCCGATTGGCTCGGATCCGGTCGTCCGAGTCGCGTAGCCACTATGAGATTTCTTTTACATCTTGGCCGATTCGATCGTGCAGATTCAGCTTGACGTGTCCCGTGTTTGCCTTTGCGATAGTTGACTTGTCCTAGGCGCATGCAGCCGATTGGCTAGGGTGTAGATTTACTTTCATAGTTAAGGCGTTTATGATTGTGCTTGTCCCGAATCGGCCGGCGTGCGTGGCCGTTAGACCTGGTCGAGTTGCGTGCCATCGCTGACTTGTCCCGTTGGAGCGATCGGTCGATTTGGGATCTGCGTGGTTGTATTTGTCTTACTCGTTCTTTCGGAGTGTTTAGCCGATTGCTTATCACGTTCATTAGCTGTTTTATGTTTAATTAGTGCCAAATCTGTTAAAGCTGCTTTTGAACCCGAGTTATTAGTATGATTTTATTGATCATCGTTATACATTTAGATAGATCTAAATAATTCATCGCTAAAATCGATGGCAGAACCTGCCGGATGTCCGATCGGCCGATTCATGGATCTCGATTGATGATTAAACTATCTTCTTGCTATCAAACGAATTACATCCCATTAATAATTACCTTGTTTACATTTCATTCGATAATGCATCCCCGCAAAATCTTAATGATTTGATCGCTTACCGACGAAATCGGCCGCTAGCCACCGATTGCATGTTATAGCGTCGACCGATTCCGTATCGTCCGTATCACGCTTCGTTCGCTCGGCATTTAATACATATATGGATGGGCCGTGCTGTTCCTCGTCGATGGCCGATTCTGTTTATCTTACGCCATAATCGGCCATGACCGCACATCGGTCTATTTGGGCCGATGACCCGGAATTTTACACCTTTTATTGTCTTTGTTGGTTTGCAGGAAAACCATCCGCACGCACCAGCAGCACACGAACATCGGCGAGCCGAGCCGGTCCGTTGGGAGCACAGGACTCGCGTCGCCGGGGTTTCGGTGGACTCTCCGGACAACGGTGTGTTGGCGACTTTTGACGTCAACACACTTTTTGGCACGCCCAGTGGGACGAAGCAACCAAGATCAAGATGTCATACATACAGAGTCGTCGGGGAGGACGGAACACCAATGGTCGATGCTGAAAATCGGCCGATTTTGGTTCCAGGACTCTCTCGGGACGGATGGCAAAGGGCATGGAGAAGTTTCGATGATAACGGGGTTTCGGCCTGGGGAAAGATGACGACAGAACAAAAGCTGCAGTACCAGGAATACCCGGTCGAAGCAATGAAAAAGTACTTTCAAGCCCCGACAGGTGACACGTGGCGAGTGGCCACAAAAGGAGACTTCCCTCGCATTCTCGCATCCGGAAGAACTAGACCAAATCAAAGCCTAGAGATCGCGGATGCCAACCAACTCAGTGATATGGTCAACTCGTCCATTCATCGTGCCCTAATCAATCAATCGGGCGTGTTGACCAACACCATCGGGAATTTGATCAAGGACACAATTGATGGCAGGCTGTTCACTCGAAGGATATTCCGGACCTGCATACACTCAGCCTTTCGGCACTCTCGTACGGTCGAATCAGGGAGTTAGCCTCCGTAATACCACACCGCAGCGTGGTTTCAGCCCTCGTACGGCATGCCACCTCACCTATGGCCTGGCAAGGACAATGCAAATGCAAATACCAAGTGCAACCCAGCCAGGCAAAGAGGATGACAAGTGGCCCCAAGAAGTCGGTAACGTAAGAAGGCGACGGACAAGATGTACAACAGCCGACTTCCGAGTTAGGGGCAAGCAACCAATGTGGCAGCGGCCCCGCAGATGGCACAAGCAGCCTCAATTTCTTCTACGTACCAAATACCGGCCCAAGTAGAATTGAGAATTCACCCACTATAGTACGGCCGATATCTCGGTATTCCACGACCAATCGCATCGGCTGGGGACAGGATTCATGATCGGACGGCCGATCCAATCGGCCATGAATTATGGAATTGCTCCGCAGTACACCGTTCCCGGCCACCGCACCGGGATTTCCGGGAACAGCCAATTGATACACCCGACCGGGGACAGCCCAACACCGCTTATATGACGGGGACCGGATCAGCAATCGCTGGACCCAATGATATGAATAGCCTCATGGCTAAGATCGCCGATATGATGAAAGATCGGCTCGATTTGAAGCCTAAAGAGAAGAGTGCATTGTATCGGCGACCTTACCCCGATCGGATGGATTCCGTGGCTTTACCCAATAAGTATAAAATTCCCGAGTTTTCCAAGTTTTCTCGGGCAAGATAACACATCAACTATGGAGCACATCAGCTCGGTATGACGCACAGCTTGGTGAGGCGTCTACTCGAGAGGCTTTACGGGTTCGGCTATTCCCACCGTCATTGTCCGGATCGGCCTTTTCATGGTTTGCTTCGCTGTCACCCGGTTCTATTCAGTAGTTGGGCCGATCTCGGAGAAAAGGTTTCACTCGTACTTCTTCACGGGCATTACCGAGCTTAGTTTGTCCGATTTAATGGCGATGAAACAGAAATCCGGGGAATCGTTGACCGATTATATACGGAGGTTCAGGACTCGAGGGGACGATGCTACAATCCGAACCCGACAGAGCAGCAGCTTGGCCGAGATCGCTTACACGGGGCTATTCTCCAACATCAAAGAAAAGTTTACCCCACATGAGTTTGATGGGCCGGCACAGCTGACACGCAGGCGCTCGGCCAGGAAGAGAATCTCCGACTCACCAGGAATCGGTGGTATCGGTAGCTTATGCTGATTTCGACAGTGAAGATGATGAAGAGGGAATTAATGCAGTTGAGTGGACTAATAACAAACGGCCGATATTTTCTCCACATGTCAATCCTAAGGAGAGAAAATATGATTTTGATTTATCCAAGGCCGACGAGATATTTGATCACCGTCTGCGGGAAAAGAAAATCCAGCTTTCCCCTCATCACAAAATTCCTACGCCGAGGAATTGAAGAAAATGGCTAAGTGGTGCAAGTGGCATGGAAATTCACATCATAACACCGTTGATTGTTATGCTATGAGAGATGAGATCCGGAAGGCAGTTGACAGTGGGGTATTGCGAGCAGCTGATGTAAAGAAGAAGATGAAAGTTGATGGGCACCCTTTCCCGCTAATACGATGTACATCAATACCATCGGCGGTGGATCAGCTGGTTTCATACGCCGATATGAGAGGAAGAGAGAAAGGGAAGAAAGAGATCGGATGGCACATGAACAGGAATCTATCGGTCAAAGTCAGCAGACGATGCAAGGCGTGATCCGCCGAGAAGATTTTGACCCACACTCGGGATTGTCCTTTCTTTCAAGCATCGCTGGGACCAAAACATGAAGCTTCCATCTATCGAGAACTGCCCGCAGTGCACCGGCCGGAAAGAGTATCGTGATGGCGGGTCATCAAGTTACCGGGGACGGCCGATTGGTCGCAACTACGAATCACAACAATCGGCCCCCGTAAGAGCAATCGGCTATGATCACGGATATGATGAACGAAGATACGTAGTGCCAAAGAGAACTTCCGTTCACGATCGACCGGGGCCAATCAATGATGAAGAAGGGTTTGATTACCAATACCATGAAGATTCGAGAGGTGATCAAACCGAGAACGAAGGACAAGCAGTGCCCTGCTGGTTTGCTCGAAGAAACCCAAAAGAGAAGGCTCCAAAGAATGCGTTGTCGAGAAATCAAGGGTGAACGGCATCATAGAGATGACCAAGATGATGAGCCCAAGCCCAAGAAGGAATGGAGGCCGAAAGTGCAGTCTCGAGTGGTCCAAGCCGAAGCCGCGGTGAATATGATGTCCCCGATGCCCAGGATTGCCTGGATCGGCCGATGAAAATTCGGCCGAAGAAGAACCAGTTGGGGAGACTTCGAGAGATTCTTTGGACGCCGGAATCGGTGGTATTTGATAAGCCGACCAACTCGATCATTTGCATCTTAAGGCATTGTATATTAGCGGCTACGTCAACGGGTCGCCGATGAGGAAAATGTTGGTCGACGGAGGAGCAGCGGTTAATGTCATGCCGATTACCACGTACCGCAAGCTTGGGAAGACGCCGAAGAAATGATGAGGGCTAATCCGACGCTCAAGGATTACAGCGGGAGAAGCCAAGATGTGCGTGGGGCCGCAATAATGGAGATCACCGTGGGCAGCAAAACCATACCCACCACTTTTTTCATCATCGACGGAAAGGTGCATACACAACTTTGTTGGGGAGAGACCGGATTCATGCCAATTGTTGCATCCCATCGACCATGTACCGGTGTTTGATTCAATGGGTCGGCAACAAGGTTGAAATCGTGCGGGCCGATAAGTCCGTAACCATTGCAACCGCCGATTTCGAGTTTGCTCGGTCCTGGAGAGCTTGCCTTGTTTATCGGGCACATATTGGGATGCGGAGGCCATAAACATTACGGACGACGGAGTTATTGTGACCGGGGGTCGGTACCCACCCGCCGCTCCGATGGGCCCCACAGAGAATTGGCGGATAATCGGCCGATCGATACACGCATTGAGGATATGATGAGTCGGCCGATTAACGAAACGAAGATGGGAAACTAGGTCACGGTTTTGTGTCGGCCGACGAGTTAGAAGAGGTAGATATAGGGGATGGAGACAAGCCTCGGCCGACATATATTAGCAAGAAATTGTGTAAAGAAGTAAGAGATGAATTAGTGGCCTTATTGGAAGAATTTAAAGATTGTTTTGCTTGGGATTATAGCGAGATGCCCGGACTCGACCGATCGATCATTGAACATCGGTTGCCCACCAAACCCGGATATCGGCCATATAAGCGTGGGGCTCGGAAAATTGACCCTAGGTATTATGAAGCCGTCAAAGAAGAGATTATTAGATTATATGAAGCCGGCTTCATTAGGCCATGCCGATATGCGGAGTGGGTTTCCAAGTATTGTGCCGGTGGAAAAGAAAAATGGAAAGATGCGGGTCCGCATTGACTTCGAAATTTGAATAAGGCAACCCCGAAAGATGAGTACCCAATGCCAAACGCCGATTTGTTAGTTGATGCAGCCGCCGGCAACAAAATTTTGAGCTTTATGGATGGAAATGCTGGGTACAATCAGATTTTTATGGCCGAAGAGGATATACCGAAGACAGCGTTCGAGTGCCCTGGAGCGTTGGGACTATATGAGTGGGTTGTCATGACCTTCGGGCTAAAAAATGCTGGTGCTACATATCGAAGAGCCATGAATTTTATATATCACGATTTGATCGGCCGATTGGTGGAAATTTATATTGATGATGTCATGGTGAAATCAAAATCGGTTGGAAGTCATGTGGCTGATCTCGCAGAAGTGTTGAAGAGAACAAGACAATACGGCTTGAAGATGAACCCGCTCAAGTGTGCGTTTGGTGTCTCGACTGGGCAATTTCTCGGGGTTTATTGTGCATGAAAAGGGAATTGAAGTCGGCCCTAAGAGTATTGATTCTATCCGAAAGATGGAACCGCCGACGAACAAGACGAAGCTCCAATCCCCGATCGGCAAGATAAATTTTATTAGGCGATTTATCTCAAACTTGTCCGGTCGACTTGATGTATTTACGCCATTATTAAAGCTCAAGGCCAATCAAGAATTTCGGTGGGAGCCGATCCATCAAAAGGCTTTAGAAGATATCAAGAAGTATTTGGTGTCCCCACCGATGATGGTTCCGCCAAAGTCGTGCACACCCTTTAAGTTATATTTATCGGCCGATGATAGGTGCATCGGCTCGGCGTTGACTCAAGAACAGGAGGGAAAAGAGCGGGTTATATTTTATCTCAGCCGCAAATTGATTGATGCAGAAACACGGTATCCGCAGGTGGAAAGGTTATGTCTCCGTCTCGTATTTTTCATGTACAAAACTAAGGCATTATCTCGTTAGCCGAAGAGTGCACCGTGGTTTGCCAGGCCGATGTCGTAAAATATATGCTATCGGCCCCGGTCCCCAAAGGCCGGTTGGGCAAATGGATGTTGGCAATTGCGGAATTTGATCTAGGCTATGAATCGGCCAAAGCGAGTAAAAGCACAAGTATTGGCTGATTTAATAGTGCAGCACGGTGAGCACTCGGCCGGATACGTTGAACCGAAGTGCCATGGACGGTATTCTTTGATGGTTCAATTTGCAAGGAAGGAAGTGGAATCGGCTTGGTTGTTGTGTCGCCTCGGGGGCAATACGTGGATACTCTATTACAGTAGAGGCGCACACCAACAACCAAGTCGAATATGAGGCAGTATTAAAAGGACTCGGAGTTACTCATCGATGCCGGGCTGATTTTGTGGAAATTTTCGGCGATTCTTTATTGGTCGTGAGTCAGCCGGCCGATGAGTATGAGTGTAAAGATGAAATATTGTTACGATATCATAGAAAGTGCCGAAGTTAATGAAAAGGTTCAAGTGTGTTAAAATCAGCCATATACCAAGAGAGCAGAACTTCGAAGCAAATAACTTGGCTCAGCTAGCATCCGGATATCGGCTCGCCGAAAACAGCTTAGAGATAGCTGATATTGAAGAAGCCGATTGGCGTACGGAAATTCGAAAATTTTTGAGCAATCCATCCCAACCTACAGATAAGAAGATAAGATATAAAGCCTTGAAGTATGTTCTGTTGGATGATCAATTATTTTTCAAGACAATTGATGGGGTGCTTCTCAAGTGTATTGATGATACCGAGGCCAAAGTGGTAATGAGCGAAGTACATGATGGGATTTGCGGAACGCATCAATCGGCCCATAAAATGAAGTGGCTGCTAAGGCGAGCTGGTTATTACCGGCCGACAATGTTGGCCGATTGTTTTAAATATTATAAAAGTTGCCAAGATTGCCGTAAATTCGGGCCTATACAGCAGGGCGCTCGCGTCGGCTATGAATCCAGATGATCAAACCTTGGCCGTTCGGAGGTTGGGCCATGGATATGATCGGCCGGATAAATCCAAAGCATCAAGCAAAGGACATCAATACATATTGGTAGCTACAGATTATTTCACGAAGTGGGTTGAAGCGGCGCCCTATCGTAAAGTTTCGACGGCCGACGTGATAACGTTTGTTAAAGAGCATATCATTTATAGATTTGGGATTCCGTAAACAATCACGACGGATCAAGGATCAGTATTTACGTCGGACGAATTTCAATCTTTTGCTCGAGGAGATGGGGATTAAGTTGATTAATTCGTCGCCGTATTATGCCCAAGCCAATGGCCAAGTCGAAGCGGCAAATAAGAGTCCGATCAAGTTGATCAAGCGGAAAATACAGGAGTATCCTCGTAAATGGCACATGAAATTGATGGACGCTTTGTGGGCTTATCGTATGTCACGGCATGGGGCCATGCAAGTCGCGCCAGTATCAGCTTGTATATGGGCACGAGCCGCATCGCCATGGGAGATAGCTATCGGCTCTAGAAGGATTGAATTGCAACAAAAGCTTTCGGCCGATCAGTACCACGGATTGATGATGGATGAATTAGAAGATGTAGTACAAAATCGGCTGGATGCATTGGAAAAAATAGAGCGAGAATAAGGCAAGGGTTGCCCGCCATTATGATAAGAAGGTTGTGCAGAAACAGTTTAAAGAGGGTGATTTGGTCCGGAAGCTTAGGATGCCGATCGGTGTGAAAGACAATCGGTTTGGTAAATGGTCGCCTAATTGGGAAGGACCCTATTTGATTAGCCGATCGGCACCGGTAACGCATATATTTTGAAAGAGTTAGCAGGAGAAGAATTCGGCCGAGCACTTAATGGGAAGTATTTGAAGCAAGTATTATCCTAGTATTTGGATTAACTCATAGTGTTCGGCCTAAAAGAGACTACAGCCGATGTCGATGCACATCGCTTGAGACGGCCGATACCGAGAGTATCGCCCTTAGCAAAAAAAAAAAAAAAAATGAAAGAAAAACATAGAAGTCACCGATAAATTAGCCGATGTTTTAAACATCGTCTTCGGATGGCCGATATGATTGTATATCGCCCTTAGTGCAAAAAATATTTATAACAAATTTTTGTTCAAGGTCCTATTACACCTAAGCATAATCGACGGCCTCGGCACGAGACAAGAGGTCTTGGACGGCAGATAGTGCACGGGCCAGCATGGAGTCGAGTTTGGCCATGACCAACAGGTCATCCTCGATGGGGCCGACATCGGCGTGCGCCGCGGCAGCCATCTTCTCGGCCGCTTGAATTGCTTCGTCCGTCGTCTTCTCGTTGAGCCGCCACGTCAACCGACAGCTCGTGCAATGGTGGCTTCCAAGGCCGCCGCCTCCTTCTCCTTGAGAGCCGGCGATGCTCTCAAATCGGCAATCTCTTGGTTGATTACCTGCAGTTCATCCCGCCGATTTGAGAGTTGCTCTTGCATCTCCCGGGTCTTGTGGGCCTCCTCCTCGGAACGCTTGATGGAGTCCTCGGCAAGTAACGCGGCTTGCTGTCGCTCCGCGTGGCGAGACGGACGCCGCCGGGCACGGATGAAGTCCATTTGCCGCACTCCATGTATGCCACACGGTGCGGAGCGTCGCGAACATCCTCCGGGAGCTCAGTCCGGACCTCCAAGTACCGGGCCCTTATGGGGTGGGCGTCGGCCACCAAGCGATCAACCGAAGAAGCCTCAAGCCTGCGCGTGATTTCGGCCATGGTGGTAAGACCAAAAGCGAGATACCAAAATCGGCGCAGACGAGGGAAGCCGAGCGCCCGAAATACCAAGAGAAATAAAGTGAAGCTAATGACCAGCGGCGAATCAAAAAAGAGATAGTAAAAACAAACCTGCGAAGCGTCGATGCGAAGCGGCCGGACGTCTATCGGCTGCGCCATTGAACCCACAGGTTCGTGTGTTCCAATCAGCTCTCGGCCGGCCGATCCCCCTTCACCAGCGGCATCCTCGGAGGCGGCATCGGGCACATGGCCGGCTTGTTCGGCTTCGGCGGGCTCATCGGCGAGCTCATCGGCAGCAGTATCTACGAGGAGAAGCTGCGGGCGGCTCCCGGCCGGCCGATTCTTCGACAGCAATAGTGCCTTTGGGGGAGCAATGGGCGACACATGGACAGCTTGTTCAGCTTCGGCGGCAACCTCGGAAGACGCAGGCCGATCCGAGCGAGTTGGGATCTCCTTAGGGTTTGGATCGGCCTGGCTTGGTATGACTTCAAGCTCCGGAGCTGTTTGAATCGGCCTATCGGGCGTTGGCGTCCGGGCCCGAGGAGGAAGAACCGCCGATTCCTGCTAAGAACTCATAGTTAGACAAAGCATGTAAAGTGAAAAGGAATCGGCAATCATGCAATAATAACCCGACGCGGCGGAGATGGTTCACCGAAGTAGTGGGCCGGACGGGCGCACAGGCTGCTTTAGCAGCGCGCGGTGTCGCTTCGGGGCTTGAGTCGGCCCCGCAGCTGGCACATTAGCCTTCCTCTTTCCGAGGGCGGCTGTTTTAGTCTTGGCCTTGCGGGCAGCTGGTGCCCTCGACTCATCGCCGCAAAAGCTTGGGCAGGAGTGCGATCGGTGAAGCCGATATTTGGAGCAATTGGGCTCGGCATTAAGTATGCAATCGGCCGGCCACCGATGCTCCGGGTCGGCGGCTCCTCCGTGTCCGATCGAAAAAGAATATACAAGGGTAAGCATTTGGAGTGGCCGATTTCATTTACAAAATCGGCCTTATAAAATAAATCGGCTACACGTACCTCGGCGAAAGCTTCTCTCGAGACTAAGCCGGAGAAGAAGGAGGCGGTGTTCCGGCTGCGGAGGTGCCGGTTCCACTCGCCCCACCAACGGTCAAAAGGCGGGTACTCCGGGCGCCGGGAAAATCCGGCTAAGTCGCCGGTGACGACATCGGCGGTGCGGCCGACGAGCCAATTCCACCGAATGGCGTTGTCGACGGTAGCCCGCGCCTTTATTTGCCCCACATAGAAGAGGTCGGGGGCAACCGGCCGAAGCCGAGTTGGCGGGCCGCCACCGACGGGTGGTAGAACTCATAGGAGCGAAAGCCTTGCTCCCAGCAATGAGTCCCGTCGGCAGCAGACAGGGCGGAGGCAGGTGGTGAAGATCTTGACCGCCTCCCCGTCGGCCGTTGGGAAGGTGGGGTCGATCGAAAAGGAGTGTCATACCCCTTCTCGAAGAAATCGATGTACGGGTACCAATCCGTACTTTCGTTGTTGAGGCCCTTGTAGAGGGCGGCGAACCAATACGCCAGGTTGTCATCCGACATGGCCGCCCCCGGTGCCATGGATAACGCTTCCCCGAAAGAGATACATCGGCTGGATCGGGCGTGGCCGATTCGGCATAGTTGCTCGGGGAAGGTGAGGACACCGAGGTCCGGATCGATGGCCTTGGTGGTATGAAGGGACAACCACATTTGGATGAACCACCAAGGGCCTCCCGGGTTCTTGACCGATCGGCCGGAGCGCAACTCCACCGAAACCTGGTGAAGAAGGAGGTACGCCGATCCCGTAAGATACTTGCCCATGGGAAGGGCATAGGCTGTCGGCCAACCTATCGGCTATCGGCAGAAAATTGTTTGTGTGGCTCACGCCGACCCCACAAAAGAAGAAGTGGTCAAGCCACATGTTGAGGAAGGCAACGTGCTCGCGGCGATCGACCGTGCCGTGCCCCTTGTTGTAGGTCCGGATGTAGACCTTCCAACCCCCGGTGTCCTTAGGGTTGATCCGATGGGAGGACTTAATGCGGATGGCATCCGGGGTGGCCTCCGCCGTGATATTCAAATCGGCCAACATGACCGTGTTCGGGAGGGTCATGGTAGCCGGGCCGTGGCCGAACATGAAGCGGTTCGGGGCATCCGACCGAGAGATAGGAAGCTGCCGCCGACAACGGTTCATTCTTTCGGTGATCGGCCGGAGAAAGTTTGATGGCGTGGGCGATGCCGATGTTGGCCCAACCTTGCGGATGGACGGCCGATACCCGGTTATACCAATCGCGCCATCCCGCAACGGGAGTCGGCCATGACCGAAAGCTGTTGGCCCACTCGGCCGATAGAGGAGATCGTTGCCGAAACGGAACCCGGTTCGTTTCGGCACGGATGAGATCCGTGGGGTCGGGATCGCCCATAGGACCCAAGAAGAAATGAGTTGGGATATTAACAACTTGGTTCCGGATCTCCTAAAAACAAGGAATAGGGCTAAAATGAGAAGCGGAACAGAAATAAATTGTGAAAATGAACAAGAACAAGAACACGAAGAAAATTGCAAAGGTAGAAAAGAGGGATGCTCGAATGTACATTACCTCCGGAACGGCGTTGGTGGGCGGAAGGCCGACGGCCGCTTGGGCGAGTAAAGGCGCGTCCCTCCCGGGAATCGTGCGCGGACGCCAACGAGAAGAGCACAACATTGATGGGCCTGGCCCACGTCGTAAAATTAGGAATAATAGTTTAATTTTGGAAAAAAGATCCTAGTCGGTTAGGAAATCGGTCCGAAGAGGGTCCGAGTAGGATTCTTTGTGCCGAGTATAAATACATATTCAGATGTAACATGTAAACTCGATTAACATCCAATACAACTTTCGGCGCATCGCCAAACCCTAATTTTCTCGTCAAGTCTTTACTGTTTTCGCGCGGGGATCTTCGGGGCTCCGGTCGACAACAAGTTGGCTTGACAAGGTAATTACGTTGTCTAGTTCTCGGCGCATTGTTCGTAATTAGATGGCTTAATTGCTAGTTATCCGGCGACTAGATCTGTTCCTGATCGGCGTAGTGAGTATCGGCCGGGATGAGTCAAGTTGACCTGGTCCGGGCTCGTGGTGGAGGTAGTTTGACTTGTCCTGCCTCCCCGTTCCAGCCTTTGTTCACAACGCCGATTGGCTCGGATCCGGTCGTCCGAGTCACGGTAGCCACTATGAGATTTCTTTTACATCTTGGCCGATTCGATCGTGCAGATTCGGTTGACGTGTCCTGTGTTTGCCTTTGCGATAGTTGACTTGTCCTAGGCGCATGCAGCCGATTGGCTAGGGTGTAGATTTACTTTCATAGTTAAGGCGTTTATGATTGTGCTTGCCCTGAATCGGCCGGCGTGCGTGGCCGTTAGACCTGGTCGAGTTGCGTGCCATCGGTTGACTTGTCCTGTTGGAGCGATCGGTCGATTTGGGATCTGCGTGGTTGTATTTGTCTTACTTGTTCTTTCGGAGTGTTTAGCCGATTGCTTATCACGTTCATTAGCTGTTTTATGTTTAATTAGTGCCAAATCTGTTAAAGCTGCTTTTGAACCCGAGTTATTAGTATGATTTTATTGATCATCGTTATACATTTAGATAGATCTAAATAATTCATCGCTAAAATCGATGGCAGAATCGGCCGGATGTCCGATCGGCCGATTCATGGATCTGATTGATGATTAAACTATCTTCTTGCTATCAAACGAATTACATCCCATTAATAATTACCTTGTTTACATTTCATTCGATAATGCATCCCTGCAAAATCTTAATGATTTGATCGCTTACCGACGAAATCGGTCGCTAGCCACCGATTGCATGTTATAGCGTCGGCCGATTCCGTATCGTCCGTATCACAATTCGTTCGCCTGGCATTTAATACATAAATGGATGGGCCGTGCTGTTCCCTGTCGATGGCCGATTCTGTTTATCTTACGCCATAATCGGCCATGACCGCACATCGGTCTATTTGGGCCGATGACCCGGAATTTTACACCTTTTATTGTCTTTGTTGGTTTGCAGGAAAACCATCCGGCACGCACCAGCGCACACGAACATCGGCGAGCTGAGCCGGTCCGTTGGGAGCACGGGACTCTGCGTCAGCCGGGGTTTCGGTGGACTCTCCGGACAACGGTGTGTTGGCGACTTTTGACGTCAACAGTTCTACGCCCGACAGACGCACTCGACCCACCCAAGCTTTTCAAGCCATACCCATCACCCGGCCCTTCACGGTCCGGGCTCCGGACTTGGTCGGGCCGCTAAAGAAAGCACCCGGGGCTTCACCCACTTGCTTGTAGCGATCGACAAGTTCACCAAGTGAATCGAAGCTCGAGCGATCAGCAAAATCTGATCCGAAGAGGCGGTTGAGTTCTTTCTCGACATCGTCCATCGGTTCACCGGGAAGAAATTCCTCTAGTTCTGCGATGATTATCACATCCGAGTGCATCGGGCGGCTGTAGCTCACCCCGAGACCAATGGTCAAGTCGAGCGAGCCAATGGCATGATCTTACGAGGGCTTAAGCCTCGCATCTACGATCGCTCGAAGCGTTTCAACGGTCGATGGGCGGCGGAATTGCCGACCGTGCTTTGGAGTCTCCGAACGACTCGAGTCGGACTACGGGCAACACTCCGTTCTTCATGGTCTACGGCTCGAAGCGATCTTGCCAACCGACGTCGACTATGGCGCTCCCGAGTCCACGCCTTCGACGAACAGGGAAACAAAGCAGCACTCGAGGACGCCGCCGACCAACTCGACGAAGCACGTGATGCTGCGCTTCTAGACTCGCCAAGTATCACCAAGCGCTCCGATGATACCACGACCGCAACGTCAAGAGTCGAGGCTTCAACGTTGGGGACATGGTGTTGTGCAGGGTGCAGAGCAGCAAGGACCGCCGAAGCTTTCTCCGCCTTAGGAAGGACCGTACATCGTCTCACGCGTCATTCGGCCCGGCTCCTACAAGCTCAAGACGGTGGAAGGTCGAGAGCTCACCAATGCTTGTAACATCGCACGGTTACTTTAATTCTACCCTTAAAATTTGCGTTTGTTCCTTTACTTTCGGATATCGCCCGCTCCAGGACGGTGATCCTCGACCCCCATAAGGGGGCCGACCCGCACTCGGGGCTGGAAGGCGGCGCCGGCGATTTTTCAAAACAAAAATTGCTAACGCACGCGTTACTTACCCGGAAGGCGGGCGATAGCAGCAATTTTTCAAAACAAAAATTGCTAACGCATGCGTTACTTAGCCCTTTTGCGAATGAAAGTTGCTAAGACCATTTTGACCCTCGATTCGAATCACAACGACGAACAAAGTAAGCCACGAGTAAAGGGATTCACGGTCTAATTGGTTAGAAGGCCTAAGTCCAATGAGGCTCGAGGGCTCGAACTTTGCGAGTGAGCGAGATAGATAAAAGGGCCAAACAAATTTAAGTCAAACTTAAAAGCCGACGAAATAAGAGCAAGACCTCGACGGGTCGAGCGCAGAGCGAATTTCAAAACTTAAAGTTATTTACAAACTTCGGGGAACAACGCCCCGTTGTTCATGCCAACATGTCAAAATAAAACAAAACAAAACAACTAACGCCCTAATCTATCTTCGTCTTGGGGAGGGGCTCCTCCTCGAGCTTTGTAGCGAATGCATCGACGTGGACCCGAGTCTTGTACTCGCAACGCCTCCAGCTCGGCGTCGGTGAAGCCGGGGACAAGGTCGGCGCGGACGGTCTCGAAGTCGAGCCCTTGGTAATGCAACACCATCACCATGAAGATCGAGCGCATGCGGGAGCGCCTCGCTCCTTGGATCACCGCACCGACCTGCTCTAGCAGGCCGGCGTCGGCACGCCGCTCGACTTCCACTTTCGCGAGAGCCCATCTCGGGCGGCGTCGAGCTCCCTTCGGGACGCCTCCGCCTCGGCCGGCCTGCTGCTCTAAGCCTGCGCCATCACGAACAAATGGCATCGAAGTCGAAGCTCGAAGAGTCAAAAGAAAAAATGATGCCGTAGGGAGATCGATGTAAGGAAGAGTGAAATCCTTACCTTCCTACTCGGTTCGCTGCTCTTGGAGATCCTTGAGGTAGGCGGACGCGGTCCGGAGGGAAGCCTCGACTGCAGCTTTGGCCTTCGCCTTAGCTCGCGCTCCGTCCGGAGCACCTCTTTGACCTTCTCCGTGGCGGAGGTGGCTTCTTTGGCCTTAACTAAGGCCGCCTCCTTCGCGAGACGCGCCTCCGCCTCCTCGCGCTCCGCTGCCTCCTTGGCCCCTTCCGGCACGAGGCCTCCCGCAAGCCGGCACAAGCCTCCTTGGCCTCCTTGCCCGCACGGTGCGCTTCCACGCCGGCTCGCCGTTACCCGACTTCGCATTCGCGGGCGTGCTTCCCCTCCACGACAGCAAGGTCAACCACCTCCCGCTGTTCCTCCACGATTGGTTCAGCCGGCATAGCGCCGAGGTCTGCGGGGGTCTCCACGGCATGCTCCGCGCCCCAAGCTCCGCCGCCGACGGAACGACCTCGCCGGTGCCCTCGGCGATGAGGTTCAAGGACATCGACATGCGAGGTCGAGTCCGTGGCGAGGAGGAGGACGTCGCAGATCTACGCCATCCGCCGGGCCATCGCCAAGGACCCGTGGCTGCGGTGGGCGCTCGAGGCTCGCGTCGCCAACGATGAGTTCGAGCAATCATCTCCGCTCGTCACCCTCTCGTCCGCGGTAGGCGCCGTCGGGGTGGTCTCGGTTAAGTCCACCACTACCGGCACCCACGGGGGCTCCTCGCTAGTTCCCGGACGATGAGGGGTGGTTCTTCAACCCACGAGCGCGACTCGACCCTCGAGGACGAGGGCGACTTAGATGTCCCGGCCGCGGAGGTCGGGGGATGCGGCGCGGAAGTCGTGTGGGCCAAGATAAACTTGACTCGAAACAACGGAGTCGGAGAATGCTCCGGAACCGAAGTCCGAGTGAAGGGAGCAGGAGTGTGCCGCGGAGCCAAAGCTTGAGGCGGAGGAGTTGGAGCCCGCCGCTCGGCGAGACGAGCTTTGGCGATCCCTTCTTGGCGACGGCCGGCGCGTGTCGTGTGGACCCTCCGAAGACCCAGCCATGGCACTGCCGGAGCCGCCGCCGCCGCTTTCCCTCGAGGTGACTACGCGACGGTAGAGGACGTACGGGTTCTCCCCGCTCGTGTCATACCCGCCGGCACCGCCGTCGTCGTCGAGGCCGCGGATGACTCGGTAGAGGCCGTCGAGGGCGTGAAGGGGTTCCGCCCCGCCGCCTCGTACTCTTCCCTCTTCTTTTGGCGTGCGCGCTCCCTCACCTGCTTGTCCTGCTCGGTGCGAACAGCGGCTTTCTTCGCCGCTCGCGCTCCTTCTTCTCGACCTTCTCCCGGAAGTCCCGTCGGCGGTTTGCATCCCGTTGAGCCGCACCCTCCGGGAGCTTCGGCTTGACCCGCCCGGGGAACGACACACACACGGACTGCAGGGGAAAGGAAAAGAAATAAGGAGAAGCCACAAACAATCAAGATGAAATCGAAACGAGAAGGTCGAGCTGCTTACCACGTCAATTTCTCGTCGGTGCGGCTTCATCTTCGGCTCGTTCGAGACGGGCCACACTTGCGCGGTCGAGCCCGGCGTGCCTCGACCCCTGTAAACAACAGCCTCGTTGGAAAGTTCCGCGATAACCATCACCGTGTCGGAGACGAGGCGTTGATCGGCGGAGACCCGATGCATCAGCATTGACCTCCATACCGGCGGCGAGAACCGCCGTTTGTGATACGACCCGATGACGACCGTCGCGCCAAGGTCAAAGCTACGGAGGTGTCGGATCGCCTCGACCAGCCTGTCCAATTGCTTCCGGTAGTCTTGGCTGCAGCCCCACTTCCACTCCCCGCGAGCCTCCTCGAAGACTCGACCTTCAAAGGACGGGAGCGGGTGCTCTAGGTTCCGGCGAAGGTAGACCCACTTCGGGTGCCGTCCCCGGTTCGACGAGGGGTGGTCGTCGAGATGTAGTCCGCCCCCGGTGCCTCTTCATGACGATCCCCGCGCAGCCGATATGCGCGGGGACCTCTTCATGTGCACGATTTTTCCGCCGGTGCGATTGATACTAAAGTAATGCCTCCACGGCTCGAGATTGGGCTCGATGCCGAGGAAGCCTTCGTAGAGAGCCACGAAAGTGCTCAACTACTGGATGTCGTTCGTGTTGAGGTGGTGGACCTCCGGTCGGAACTAGAACGAGCATGGCGCGAAAGAAATCGCTCGTCGACGACCCCACGCCGCGCTCGTGGAAGTGAACGAACGACACCACTTAGCCCGGCGGCGGCTACGGGCTGGCCTCGTTACTAGGAAGCAGCCACCACATCTCCGGTCCGCACTCCCGGAGCAGGCCACTCGCCACTAGCTCGAGCTCCGCCTTCGTCATCGTGGAGGGAGACCGAGGCCGACATGGTGGGACGCGGTCATGGAGGTGATGCGGTTAGGCGGCACGACGGGAAGAAGGGCTCGACTCCAAAAGAGGACGCAGAAGATGGGAAAGCGAAAGAGCGAGAAGGCTTAGGAAAGCAAGAGCGCGTGGAGAGAAGAAGCCCGGTGGAACCCACTTAAATAGGCGGCCCTGTCTTATGGACGCGTCCGTTCGGTTCCGTCGTGGGGCCCACGGTTGCCTTCTCTAGGTAAAACTCTTAACTCCTCACACTCCCAATTTTCACGCCATTATCTCCAAGCGCGCCGCTCCACGACCCATGCATGCCGCGCGGGCCCCACCACGACCGAGGTGAAACGGTTCCTTCATTGCGTCGGCCCCACCACCATGCACCCGCGAGAGGATAAGATCGTGCCTTGGTTTCCGTGACATGGACGAAAGTGTCATAGCCCTATCCCGAGAGATAGGTTAGTGTGGTACGGATCGCCTTGGGAGATAATTGACGAAGCAACCATACATAGCATCACATTAACAAACATACACGATTTGCAAGTTTACATAATTAAGTCTCGATTACAACATAGAGTTCCAATAAAAGATACATTAGGTTCGAATTTAAGTTACATAACCATGATCTTTGTTCGAAATAAAGTGCGGAAGCGAATACATAACACGGCGATACATAGATGGCTTATGTGAACCATGCCGGCCTAGGCCACGGCTCACTCATCATGGGTCGGAGAGTTAGGAACCCATTCAATGGTCCACTCTTTGGTCTCCTCTCCATCCCACACAACCTTACCACAATAATCGCAAAACCCGGCTTACGGGAACCCTAAAAATACACATGTAGTGGCAAACACTAAGTATCTAGCATACTCGCAAGTCTTACCCGTCAAATTGGCCATCTAAGACCGACTCCTAGATGCATGGGGCTTGACTCTGTTAACTTGTCATTTTGCATAAAACGGCACCTATGCTAATAAGGTTGGCACTTTTATAACTTAGCCAAATTAATCGGGTTGTTGCATAAAGGAACTTTGTAACAACCCTAAGAAATAAATGTGCATTTCATGTCATCTAGCATCATATCGTCATTCCTCATTGTCAAAATCATTTGGTTGTGTGCAAATTTTGCATGTTAAATATTAAGTCTTTAATTTAATTTAAGTTGCTTCATTTAAAAAGAGTGCAAAATTAATAAATTAATGTGTCTAAAAGCTTTTCCTGGTCAAGCATGTGATATCATGAATTTTGAACATTTTTCCCAATTTTTATCACTTTGGAAAATAGCCAAACCAATTGATTTAAATTCCAAAAACAGTTTTAGGTTTGAATTTTTATCTCGAAAAATATTGAGAATTTGAACTTTGACCAATAACGAAAAAGATTCAAAAACCTTTTATCTTCCACCCTCAATTTTCGTGGAATTTTTTGAGGGCCAGAAAGTTCCTTTTCGAATATTTCTTTTGTTAAGGGCTTTTCTACAAAATTTACGAGGCAAACCCATCCGTCGTTCTCTTCTCTCGCTCTGTGAGCACCGCCTGCCGCTGTTCTCCCATCCCCGTGCCGCATGCTCCGCGTGCGAAGCAGCAGCTGCGCTGCCTTCTCCCGCGTGCCACGCAGCAAGGGTGCAGCCACGTCGCCCTCCTCCCCATCCAGCTTAAGACCGAGCTGTGGTTCCGATCTTCTCTCTCTCTCTTGTTCGTTCCGCGAGAAAGAAAAAAAAGGCTGGCCACCGTGCCTTCTCTCGCTCCAGCGCCGGTAGCTAGCTCTGGTCACTCCCCAACCAAATTTCCTACCCCAAACCGTCCGCCACACCTCACCTCCGCTCCCTATGCCATACAATCGGGCACAACCTTCCTACTCGCCGGGATCCGAGCAATTCTTTTCCAGGAGGTCGTCACCGTGTTGCCCGGCCGCGTCGTCCGATTCGTCCACCACGGTGAGCCGTTTCATACGCTTCTTGCTCCCACGACAGCGCAACATCCCCGTGCATCCTCTATCAACTCATCAACGAACTCCGTTCATAGGTTGCTGCGGATTTTGCCATTCTTCCGGAGCTCCAACGGCCGCCACCCATCACCTCACCGGTGTGCCCCCCACTCCGGCCATCTCCAAGGTCCAACAACCATGTGCCGCTCTTGCCCGTCCTCGGTAGATGCTCCCGGCACTTGTTCCCCTAATTTTCCTCCACTCGCAGCGAGCTAGAGACACCGCCGAACCTCCGGTGGAACCGCCTCTCGCCGTCGGTGCCTCTCCGGCCATCCTCCGGTGCCCGAAACACCACCACACGGTTCCCCATGTCGCGAAGGTCGTGTAGGGGCTTTTCCGTCGACTTTGGTCGCCGTCCAACTCACTCGGCACGGCCGCCGCCACCTCCGGCCGCCATGGCCATGATCGGCGATCCCGAGCTCGAGTTGGGCCGCGCACGAGTGATGGGCCGCCGCACCTGGGCCAACTCTGTTTTGGCCCAAAGTGAGTCCACTGTTTTTCTTCGAATTTATTTGTTTTCAGATTTCTTTCAAACTTCAATTATTCCTAGAAAATTCCACAAAAATCAGGAAAATACCAAACAAAGTTCATTAGACTCATAAAATTATTTTCTATTTAATTATGTATTAAAATACCTATTTTGATAAATTATAATTTCATAGTTTAATTAATTCCCTTTCTTTAAATTAAGATAGCCTATTATTTTATGCTAATTATTATTTGATTTTGAGAAATAAATTTCTTTAAAAATTAGAGATACTGCAGATGAAAGTTTTTGTTAAGTTTGTTTTTCAAAATTGAACATAAACACCGTCATTTCATGTGATCCCACTTTAGTACCCTATGTATCATTGATTAATGATTAATCATGAATTGTTAACTAATAAACAAGATAAATTGTTAATTAATGACCAGGATTAAGTATTAATTAACAAGCATGATTAATTGTTAATTGTTCGTTGTTAATTACCGAGCATAATAAATCGGTAATTGTTGGTTAATGAACGTATTTAAGGAAACCCTTGCATAATTATATCATATACATTCATTGCATGCATGATCATTAAGTCGCAACGCGTTGTTGGTCGACCTAGGTCCCGGCGTGATCGAGGTTCCGTCCGAGGTCGAGGCAGGAGACGGAAGCTTCAAAGTCGACCAACACACGAGGAAGCCGACTCCGACTCGAATCAAGGCAAGCCCCGGTGCATCCCACCTATGATTTTAAAGTCTTTTCTTTTATCACGGTTAGTGAGTCGTGATTGTGCATTAAGTTATAGGAGTTGCTTGATACCCTAGATGCATGAGATAGGTTTCCATTTGTTTATGCTATACTGGTACAGGTAGCTCAATAGAGTTCGATAACTGCTAAGCTTATGTCATAGGGAATCGGTAGAAGTCGAGTGGTGGCATACACTACTCGCGAGATATAGGATAATGGCTGGTTCAATCTTATGCTAAGAGGAATGATAAGAGAAAGATGAGAATGGAAGTGAAGATGTTAATAACCCGAGACCGGACGGGCCCCGTAGGAGAAAGGGCAAGACGGAGATGAGGTCTTGCAAGGTGGTAGCCCCGTACTGTGTCGGTCAAGGACCGTACCGTTGTCGGCTTAGTTGAACAAGTTTGAACGTACCGTACTACATGCTGGTATCATGGGCCCAGCAAGCTGATGTACCCTATCGCCCCGAGAGATGTAGCATAGCCAGCTCTCTTTTTCCAGTCGTTAGTGAGAGGATAGTCTCACGGGAGGGAGATGGGTCGACCACGAGGGAAGTCGTGGCATCGCCATACTCCGGGGAGTTGGAAATGGCTAGTCTTCCGTCAGGTGCTAGCGGGAAAGGTTGTCGTATACGATCGGTGTGATGCGTATACGTCGTGTAGTCGGGTTTTGCCAGCTGGTATAAATCGATTCGAATCGCTGTCTCTCGCGAGTAATGAGTACCGCTTGTTTAGCTCGTCACATTGTAGTAATCAACTAGAAGATGAGAGATGAAAGAATTATGAATTGTTGGTCGCAAATGATCTTTTCTTACAAACTTGATTGCAGTAGTTGTAGACTGCAAAACCTTGTTCTCTATTGAACTTAACCCGAGCTAAAACTTGAAAGTAAGGATCAACCATTAGTGCTGTTTTCGCAAAAGAGTCAACTCCACGACCGGAAAGCCTTTGCATACTAGGCGTCGGCCTTAGCGTGCTCGTTGACGGGTCGGTCTTGCTGAGTATTAGAATACTCGGGGTTTGCTCGTTATAATTTCAGGGCAAGAGTCGTTCTTCCACGACTGTTACGGTAGCTGTCCGGAAGAGGAGCCGTGTTCCGAGGGTGGTTCCCTCAAGTGGAACAGATTCCGACGTTCGAGCGAGGAGGATCGTGGTGTACGACGGGCTCGGTACATCACGCTAGTGGTCTTTTGTTGTAAAGTACAAGTTTCCGCTGCAAGACTCGTAGGTTGTCAAACTTCATTAATGTATTATGCTTCGTTGTACAATGTTTATATTTCGAAAACCTGGTTGTATTATACCATGATGTATATATTCTGGCTTGTATGAGATGATGAACTGTTGTAACTCGCTGCGTCGAGTGTCCCCCTGTACCGAGTCCTGCGTATCCCGGAGGGGATGTCACAAACTTTAGTGAGCATACTAACAATACAAGAATTTACAATACAATTTGATATCAATATAAAACAGCAAACTTCTCATTCTCTTCCTCTTACTACACATTGTAAACTGCTCGAATCAAGTAGTACTCATTACCCGAGAGGAAACGACGATAATTATCGAATTATTAATCCTGCAGAAAAAGCCCAAATGCACGACATACGCATCATTTAAGAACACGTATGGCCACCGTTCGCGAGTTCATCATAAAGCAAAACACGGGGCCACCGACCCCGAGTACACGTCCCCCTTGCGATCGTTCAACAACGTGCCCAAGGCTTAACCCGTACACTCTCCAACGGTCCTCAACCCGTGCAACCATCATGCCATACAAATCACCTCCGGATCGGTGAGATATCCGGCTCACTTTACAATTTACAAGCTACGTAGGTTTACCAATCCCCATAAGAAAGGTATGCAAGTGGTACACAACTCAAACTTGTTCGCGGAGCCACAATGGGGTGTTCTCAATTTTATCCAATTCATCATGTTCAAATTTAATCGTGAGCCATAAGTGAGGTTCCCAATCTATCGTTGACTCCATAAGCATAGCATAGCATTTCTATCGGAGATATGACACACTTCTACTTAGGACATATCGGGAAATTATGCAAGTGGATTCCCAACCAACTCCTAGAACTTAAATGCGCATTCATCATCCTTACTATAGTGATAAAAGTAAAACATTTCAAAATAATAGGAATGCACCGGGGCTTGCTTGAGAGTGATCGAAGTTAGCACTAGCCTCACAAGCGTTGAGCGTTGCAATTGTCTCTTCCGGCGGAGTCAATTCGGCGGCGTCACCTAGAAGATGAAATGCATTGTATAAGTAAAAAGAATACAAGGTCGATGAAATTGGGTAATGCATGGGTGCTGTTTTGCATGAGTGCGTATGCATGTGTTTAGTAAAATTTAGCTTCGTGAACATCCTAGCATGCCCAATACATCAATTTGCTCTCCTTAAATGAGTTAATTAAATTACCCTGAGTAACTTTAACATGAACAAGCAGTGGTGTTAAGCAAGAGTACAAGATTGCTGTGAATAACTTAAATGTTCAGATTAATTTGGGGGCAACATTTAAACGCGGAGCGATGCAATTTAGGGTTAAGTGAAACCCGTCATCACATGCGATGACGATTGCACTCCGAATCAAGAATTTGATTATAAAATTAATACATGCATGAGAGTAACAGAAACTTCTTACTAAACCCGCCATGTGGGACTAAGTAACATTATGGAGAATGATATTTACATAAACATGCGAAAACATAATTTCTAGGGACAAAAAACCAATTTTACTTGTGCTGAAATTAACCCTTTATCGAATTACTCTAAGGGAAGTAAAAATAATTACTTAGCATGCTCAAAATTTAACATGGGATTTTATACAAATGTACAGGACTATGAGTAATAGATTTACCAAGTTTCATGCCAAAATAATTGACATAGATTTAATTAAAAATTAAATACAGAGAATGCAAAAAATGCAATAACTTGCAAAATATGCAATGAAATGTAGATTTTCCAGTGCCAGAAATTCAAGTATGTTTATATGAAGGCTCTAACCAAGTCGCATTAAATCTGGATCTATAATTTTAAAGTTATGGCTTAAGTGAGTTTTTGTCGATTGACTTTTGTCATTTTTGTAAAAAAATCTGAAAATGTCCAGATCTGACGAGTTCATGTTACTTTTGTGAAAGTACAAGTTTTGTAGTTTCTAAAACAATTTAGTTTTCAGTTTTTGGACTTTTAAATCGGAGATATGAATTTTTCAAAATCAAACAAAGTTTGCGAAAATTACGAAAATGCCACTAGGCAAATTTGAACAGAGGGGCGGCGCAAGGACCGGGCTCCTCCGTACTCCATCGTCGGTTTTACGCAAGGAACACGAGCGCCGTGACACCCCACAGCTGGAAGTAGGGAGATTTCCCGAACCGGCTTAAATCTCTCGTGTCTTCCCTTGTGTACCATCCGCCCTAAAACACGCATCCCCGAGACAAAATTCTACTAGCTGGTGGTTTGAACACCGACATGCGGCGCAAGGACTAGGCTTGGGCCAGGGCGGTGCATGCATGATGAGGGAGAGGGTGGTGGGGTCGGCGGGGCCCAACGGCGGTCGGAGGTGGCCCGCGGCGAGAGGAGGCTTTCCGGGGCATAGGGCACGAGAGGGCAAGGGAAAAGTCCGTGAGCATCACCTGTCGATGAGGAGTAGCAGCGTGGGGTTGGATGGCGTGGAGGTGGACCAAAGGTGGGGGCTCATCGTGGAGGTGGCGGGGCGGGATGGCGGCAACGGCTTTCTTCCAAATTCCGGCGCTTAGCTGCAGGGAAAGGGGAGCGGGGTTAGGGGAAGATGTAGGGAGGGTTTGCACACGGAATTGCTGCGAAAAATTGGAGCGTGGGCTTGCCTAGCTCGAGCTCGACGCGGAGGCGGCCATGACGGTCGTGGCGTGCGGCGGCGGCTTGTCCTTCTTGCACATGCGCGGTGGGGGAAGGAGGGAGTTGCAGCTGTTTAGGGGAGGCAAGAGAGGTGGGTGAGGGAGTCGGCGAGATGGAGCCTTGGCTCTCGTGCCAATGTTTTATCGCCGACAAAGAGGGGCGGCAGGGCCGGACGGCGGCATGGGTGGGGCGCCATCAATTTGGGCGGGTCTACGTTGGCCGGCAGGTACCAATGCGGTTGGGAGGTGGCCGGGGTGGCATGGCAACGTGATAGGGCTGGGCGGGGCGCGTGCGCGGCCTCGTCGGCTTGTCGGACCGGCGGGCAAGGCCGCCATTGTCCCCCGGGCAATAGCTCGAGTTTGAATTTGGACTTTGAATCTAGCTGCTTTTGAATAAAATTTAAAACTCAACTTCCAAGACTCATAAAATTGAGAATTTTCCTTTTGGTGCAATCTTCAAATTCTGCTCGTGGATTTTTATAAAAATTCCTGAAATAATGTCGTTATGAATTCAAATTTGAATTTTTAGGCTTTTCAATCTTGGTTCATAAATTTGGTAAAAATGTTCTAAAATCATGGTTTTGCATGGACAACATACCGGTGCAAAAATATGGGGGTGTTACTGTTGTCGAAATTTGAGTTCCTTAAGAGTTAGGGTTTTAATGATTTTCGTATTTTCTGAATTTATTTGCTCGATGATTTGTTTAGCTCTTCCCCGATTGTGGCTTTTAGTGTGCTTAACAATGTCATTAGCCCGATGGTGACATGGGATGTCATAGAGCTCTTTTAATTTCACATTGGAATCGGACCAACATATAAAAGATTGGTCGGTCTTATTCAAGGTAAAATCAAAATTACTCGGGGTCATTGTCGTATACTTGCCTTATGTACAATTGTCAACGGAATGATTAATCGGAGATATGGTGGCATACCGATGAAGATAAGACGAGTTGGGAGGGTCCACGAGTGGTGCCCGACCGGTATGGAATAACGAGAAGATCTTGTATACCGGTATGGAAGCAAGGCGATCGCAATACCGGCGTATGATGACTTGATTAACAAGTAAAGACACAATATTAGTCCGATAGGACTCTGTTTCAACAAGCAAAGTTTAGAGATAGAACTTTCGAGTATATAATCTTTGTAACCGACTAGGACTCCACATGTAACCCTATCTCTCAGGTTATATAAGGCGCGAAGGGACCCCTCGAAAACTATCCGACAACTCGTAGTTAGCAATCTATATAAAATCTCAATCGAGGGGCCCGAACCTATATAAAATCTCGTGTTCTTGTGTGTTTCGTGTGTGTGCATTCAATTCCATACTAGTGAGGGACTGGGTAGTTCTAGTGCCGAGATTAAGAGACGACAACATTAGTCCAACTTTAATTGTATTGATATCAATCATCCAAAACAAAATGAGGGGCCTAGACGCACTTACATGAAGCGACTCAGCGTAATCATGTAGCTGGTCAATGTTTTCACATCCTTCGAGCAAGCTGGGGCCTCATCTTCATGACCGTCCGGATCTTTTCTAGATTCATGTCGATAACGCGCCAAGATACCAAGTACCCGAGTAATTTTCCAGACCGAACTCCAAACACACACTTGTTCGGTTTGAACTTCATGGAAAAGTTCTGCATATTGCTAAAGGTATCTACGAGGTCGGAGAGAAGATCTTCGGCTTTTCAGGACTTCACCACTATGTCATCTACATATGCTTTAGTGTTTTGAGCGACATGAGAATCAATGCAGCATTGCATTCCATGCTCGGTAAGTCATGCCGGCGTTCTTCGGACAAAACGACATAGTCATATAGCAAGTAAGATCCAAAGGGGGTGATAAAAGCGGTCTTAATCTGGTCTTCAACCTTCAAAGGAATCCGGTGATATCCAGAATAAGCATCAACAAAACATAGACATTCGCAGCCGTAGTCGAATCAACTTGGTCGATCCGAGGCGGTGCGAAAGGGTCTTTGGGACAAGCCTTGTTGAGATCAGTATAATCAACGCACATTCTCAATTCCTTAGTATTCTTCTTGGGTACAAGAATTGGATTAGCCAGACTAATCTTGATGATACACCTCCCTAATGAACCTAGCAGCTAACAACCTAGTAATCTCTTTCTTGATAGCCTCCTTGCGGTCTTGAGCAAACCTCCGAAGTTTTTGCAAGCATAAGCGATCTTAATATCAGATCGGAAAGCCAAGACTCCATTGGGACCTGTCTTCTTTAGCATGAGGTACCGATAATTTGGAATTGGCGATCACCGGTCCGCCAAGTATGGCATGGTATGCGAGTCTACATTAGCCACCTAGAACATGATGAGCTCCCTCCTGTAGTTCTCCTTTGTACCAAAAGTCACTAGCAGAGTGATCTGCCCTAATGGTTAACTATTTCAACCTAGCACAATGCCATGGAACGGCGTAACGCTATGTTCAAAGTCAGCAACCGAGAGACCGAGCTCCGGACGAGTCTTGGCGAAGAGGATGTCCAAGCAGCTGCCTCCACCGATGAATGTCTCCTACAAGCAAACTTTATGAACGATCGACGCCTAGATGAGCGGATACCTATCGGCCTTGGGCAGCACTTCGGGTGATCAGCTTTGCTATAAGTAATGGGAACTTCGGACCACCGCGAGTTACTCGGGGTCGCAGGAGCGACAACATTAATCTCTCTCACTTCAAGCTTACGCTTGCGCTTACATTCATAAGCATCGGGACCGTCGCAAATGAAGTTCACTTCCTTGACCGGTTCTTGAAAACCTTCATCATCATCATCTTTGTCGTCATCCTGCTTCTTGTCCTTGCCCTTATCATCCCCGTAATATTGTTGCCTTGATATCAACGCATATGAAGCAAAGTGCTTTAGCAGAAACCACTCTTTGGCCTTATGAATTCCATCATGAATCATGTAGGCCCTCTCGAGCAGCTTCTTCAAACGAAACTCGTTCCTTCGGACCCCTCTTAGGGGGAGCTAGGCGGTCTCCTCCATGAGATCGACCCATTATAGCAACAAAGTTATCGGCCTTGCATTTGTTGTTCTTGGGGCCGATCAGGTTGCCTTGGTCTTGCTTCGGCTCTTTCCCTCTATTCTCGCATAGATTCACTATGTTGGATTCGCAAGCAGCATAATCATCCGATATCTTGAAGCACTCGACGCCGTTAATGTAAGGTTGCGGTTGCGCCGACCGATCTTATGAACCAAGCCTTCGCTCCGGACGCAAGCTTGGAACGCTGCAATCACTTGCTTATCGGGAACATTGGGTATTAAGGCTTTCTTGGCACAAAATCGTCTAAGGTAATCTGTGAGCGACTTGTCGAGCATCCGCCTAATCTCGTTGAGCTGGAAGAACGAAGTTTCCTGTTTTTCACGGGTAGCTTGACAATTCTTGACGAAGTTTTTGGTCAAATCCCACCAAGATATAATGGACTATTTAGGGAGAGAATCTAATCATAAGCGACCATCCTGCAGACCGCATAGCGGTCGAAAACATGCGAAGCCATTCTACGAGAGGGGTCTTGCCAACATACTTGTCAATATTCCCGGGTTTGAAGTTCCCGGGGTATTCACAAATACGTAAATGTCACGTAACACCGGGATGCCAGAATATTCATCATCCTCAAAGCCGGTCCGGAATGGTGACGGTGATCGATGACTACAGAGTCGATAATTGCGGTCACGATCATCTTTTGAATCATCACTATAGCGATGATTTCTCTCGCTCGGGATTTGGATTGGGCCGATGATCATTGTTCCTCCGAGTTGGAGGAGGTGGTGGAGGTGGTGACAGCGCTGGCGGTGGAGCTTTCCCATCGTTGTTGCCCTGCTCGGGCTCTTTGTCACGATTATCGCGATCACATCCCCGACGATCTGCGTCCCTTCGTTCCGCACTCGCATCACGTCTATTACGATCATAACAACGATCATCATGTTGATAATAGTGTTCATCTCTCCTTGACCAGTCATTGTAATAACGACTCGTGCGGTTATCATAACCTTGATTGTTGTCCCTATTGATTACCCGTAGGCTGCGGCGTTGGAGCTGCAGGCGGCGGATTAGCCGGAGCGATCGCCTAGCGGTGGAGGCGGTGGAGGCACTAGAGCTGCCGATCGATGGTCAACATGACCAGACCGGCGGCGTTCATCTTCTTCACACTTGCACTACTCTTCAGCCCGCTCTACATGGCGATCTATCAAAATGTTCCTAGCATCGCGGTTCCCATTAATCGGGCCCTGTAAGTCTTGATCGGGTGCTCGATCATGCACCGTCGACAATCGAAGTCGACCTGTTTCCGGTTCTCCCACCATATGAAGATCCTTCGGACCGGGCCCCGGCTTACCATCCCAATCGCGATCGACTGGAAGATTCTCCTTGTTTAAGCTCATTGGTCTTGTGACACCCCTACCTCGCAAAGCGAGAGGGATTGTCTAACAGGATCGTATCGGGAGACATTCGACGAAGCGAACGTACATTGCACATACATTAAGGATACATTCACCATTTATATTACATAGGGGGAGGGGGTGCTTGAGTAGCACCTTTCATACTTAATCTCTTAATTATTACAATCCATAGTGCGAATTTCAGATTACCATAAGTGTGGTGTCGTTTTACAATACTTAATGAACATGTTGCGGAAGCGTAAACATCTCGACGTTACATATATATATAGCTTAGCTAGGAGGACCACACCAGCCCATATGGCGTGGTCTCACTCTTGAGTCGGTGAAGCGGGAACCCACTCCACGGTCCACTCCCGGGGTTCCTCACCTTGACACACATATTTCCCGCAGCAGATCACGAGTAATCGGGCTGCGGGAATCCTGAAAAATATATTTCAATGCAAACCCCGAGTATCTAATATACTCGGCAAGGCTTACCCGTCAAAGGTGGTCCTAATAACCGACACTAACATGCAGGGGGCTTGACCTGGCTTGCGGAAATTTGCAAAAACTGCACTTATAGGATTTTGTCTACTCATATTTTAGCCAATTTAATCGAGTAGAAACATAATCATAAATTTAGTGAGCAAGACTAACAAGCATGGTTGCAATATATGAATTTAATATTCAAAAACAGCAAGTTAATCTTCATGTTCTCTTTGTTACTACGATGCAATCTGCTCGAGACAAGTGGTACTCATCACCGCGAGGGACGGCGATATATATCGATTTACACCCTGCAGGGAAACCCAAATGCACGACATACGTATCATTTAAGAACACGTATGGCCACCTTTCATAAGATCACCATAGATATGAGCCGGGTCCGCCCTCCGAGTGTGCATTCCACATGCAACCACGGTAGCGTCGGGTCCAAGGGTAATAACACACCCTCCGTCTACTCACAAACCCGTGCATCCACCGTGACCAACACTTTGCACAAAGGGTGGAGTGACCGTCCAACACTATGACTCTCAAGTTACATCGGTTTACCAACTCACATATGAAGGTATGCATTTGGTACACAACTCAATACTTGCTCGCGGAGTCACAACAAACGGTCCTTGACCGACACATACGGGGCTATGGCGCACAAGGGCCAACCTTGTCACCGCATCCTACACATGCACTTCCCCGTATGGTCTCCAATTAATCATGTGAAGGAAACCAGAATTTAATCCCTAGACCGGGTGATCTCCGAATCACTCGGTGTTGTTACCGATAACACTATCGGAAAAGAGCCCTGCAATAGCGGGCGTTTTGGCCCTGCAATAGCGGCCATTCCGGGCGCTATTACGCACACGTTATTGTAGGGTCCGATCAGCAATAGCGCCCATGGGCGCCCGCTATTGCAGGAAACCCTTCAATAGCGGGCACGGTGATGTCATACGCCCGCAATTGCAGGAGAACCTGCAATAGCGGGCAGCTGACATCAGCCTGGCCGCTATTGAAGGGTCACCCTACAATAGCGGCCGGATGACATCACGTAGGCCGATATTGCTGTGTGACCCTTCAATAACGGGCAGATGACATCACCGTGCCCGATTTTGCAGTGGTTTTGCCAATATCGTGCACGATGATGTCATCTGCCCGATTTTGTTGGCCTAGACAAGCAATATCGTCTAGTGACGTCATCTTGTCCGATATTACTAGTATTTTTCGAACTGAAACAATTATTGCTATTTATTTTATTTTCCAGGTGACAAATTCAAATATTTTTACAGAACTGAAAATACATTCACACTATATACGCAAGACCATAGAAATAATCATTAAAGCATTTATATGTACATACAATATAGTTGTCATTCATTTCACAATATCCACATACATATACATCATGTTTCTAATACATAGTATTCATCCATCAAAACACAACAAAATTACAATTTATCCGGCCACTTCGGTTCTAGTGCCTTCAATCTCTGCTCCTCTGTCTTTGAATTTTGCACAATTGCATCTTGGTGGCCCTTTTGACCGCTGTAGCTATACAAGTCTTCATGCATTGCAACATCACTTAGAGGATCAAAATACCTGCCTCTTTCATTACAAAACTCACGAATCATGAAGCGGAGGAGTTTGGCTGCAATGAGCTCGAGCGTGCTTTCTTCTAAGTAGGAACCTGTTTTTGGCTTTTCATAGCGTTGCTGCCACAAATAAATTATGGAATTAATACATGTTTGTTAAGTAATATAAAACTAATATACTAATGCAAGAAAATACACACTAAATACTTACATCTTTCCATGGGGCCGGTTCTTCCGTAGGGAATGTAGTATATTCCTCGTTTCCGACGCTTATGTATTTGCACACATAGTAGCCACGAGTCACGGTCCCGGGACGCTGTTTTGAACACTTTACAAAACAAGGAAATGGTTAAGTTACTTTACAAATAGAGACATTAATTAATTGAATAAAAGAAATGACCATGATATGAGATAATAGTACCGGATAATGCGTTTTGTATCCAAGGTTGGTCCGTTTGGGATGAGGGTCACCACCAAGCTCGAGATAGTATTTATAGGCACTATAAAAAAGCAAATGAGCAACGAGCATAATGCAATCTATAAAAAATGATAGTTCATTGAATATCTGAAATTACCTATTAAGGGTGTCCATGAAATCCTTATACCTCTTAGGATCATAATCCAAAGAGTCAAACACCCAAACTCCCGCGAGTTTCGGATGTATCATGAAAGCAATTCAATGGTCACTATAAAAGATGTCATTATGTTATTATCTAATTGAAATAATGATTTGCACAAGAAGTAGTAGCTTACGAAAACTTACTCAAAGTTATATGGAGCCATAATGCATCGTCTCTCTTTCCATTCGTACATGCGTCTCCCAATGTAGGAGGATCAACCAATCTCCCATCTCGGGGTCAACCGATGCTTCTTGAGTAGGAGGAGGCGTAGGTGCAGGCGAAGAATGCGCTACAAGAACGACAATCTCGCGTCGAAGCCAAAGGATGATATGATTAATCGCATCCTCGAGTGTCTCAATACCATCATCCTCCTGTGGATAATCAAGGTCGCAAGCAAGATAGTTGTCCCGAACCTTGATAACTTGGACTCTCGCACACTCCTGCGGAATTGGTTCATCGTTAAATGTACGTCCAGGGATCGCAATGCCCTCTCGCTACCTTGACGGTCTTTCCTCTCTTGCCGAGCGTCATGTGCAGCTCACAAGGTGTATTCTCCGTGATGTCATCCACAGGGTACCCGGTGGCATCGAGCGCAGAGCCAAGATCGCTTGGAGGCCGAGCATACGGACTTGGGTTGTCAATGTTGAGTTGAAATTCCGGTACCACGATAGTTTGAATGACGAGCTTGAGGATTATTCTTCATGAATTCGTAGAAGTCTTTTACCCACCATTCATGATCGATACCCTGTTGCTCTCGTGGCCCGCACCTACTTCATTCTTCACTCGTGGCAGCGAGACGACACTTCTTTCAATCGTGCCGGTGAAGAGACCCTCTTGTACGACCCCGATGTTCATCGGTCCCGATGGCAACAGTCAACTCATCTGTCTGTGGATTGAGAGTACCTTCCTTCGTTGGGCGGCTACTTGCTTTGCTTTTTGCAAGACTTCGGTAACTCCGAGCTTTTCGGCACCAGCTTCCCATCAGCGAGTGGACTTTGAACGCCCAAGCACCCAATTTCGGGTTCGTTCACTCGCATCCTTCTAACGGGTCCGGGATTCCAGCTTGTCGGCGTTGTTCTTCCATACTCCTCCATTTCTTCACTTTAGCCTTGTATCCTCCTGGTCCCAGATTAGGACGCAACTTGTTCTTTCTACTCAAGCTTTGGAAAATCTCGCTCTTCTTTTTAGCATCGTCGGAGGATACTTTCTCGACGAATGAGTTCCAATCATTAGGCGTGATAAAACCGTACTTCTGGAACGGTGTGAGACCTTTCTGGACAAACTTCGTATTAAGGGTTGTCCCGAATGTCCTTAGGCACCTCCCCATGGTTTTCGGAGTAGCATTTTTGGCCCGCTCGGAGACTTCGGGTGGAAAAATGTAGGTTCTACTCAAGTTCTCCCATAACGTGTCCTTTTCACGGGTCGGCACGTCAAGCCAGCTGTCGTACTTAATGTTGATTGCGGTTCGGACTAATACACCGCAATCATTGCGCCGGTTCGCGTTGACGCCTTGAGGCTCAACTGGAGCCCCATCCTTGTCTATTGCCGTAACGGCTTGAACGGCACTATGCAGCTTGTTTGTATTTCTTTGCCCTTTGTTCCGTCTTTCTACGGTGGACGCTGTTGCAGCAGCGGCCTCGACGATGTTGGAGGAGCATCTTCAAGAAATAAACGTCGAGCACTACGACGTGTTTCAACAACCTATTGAAAATATAGTTAGAGGACGTTTTAATTAAACAATAATTATTGTCCATGAAATATGATTTTGACGATGCGATACCTCATCATCTACGTCATCGTTTGGGTTGTAATCAGGGTCAGGTTGCTCAACCCGTTGCCTTTTACCGCAAGGAATCTCGAGAGGAGAAGGTTCCTCAAACGATGTTGAATGATCGGAACCGTTCTCCGATTCATGCGCCGACACGGGGCTACGAACAGGTTCAGCTTCTTTGCCTTAATCCATTGTTAAGCTTGCTAAAAGAAAAAAATAGATACGCATATTGTTAAGCTTCTTTACGTTGATAACACGAAAGAATATCACTACAAAAGTGTTTAAAAAGGCCGTCAAATAACGGCTCTCACTATTTAAAAAGGCCATCAATTATTGGCAGAGACAATTAAAAGAAAAAAAAAGAAAGAAGGGATAGCATCGGAATCATATAGTAGAGGAGGTAGACGAGATAGAAGGACATACAATGTAGAACAGTTTTATAAGAAAGGCAGGTGCACACTATGCAATGCATACCACAATTTATACGACCTCGGGATAGATAGGTCAGGATACTTGAGTATCCTCCGGAAAATCAAATATAATGTACCATACACATCACAAAGATAATCCGGAGAATACCCAAGCATCCGACCATGTCTACCCCAGTGTCGTACGAGTTGCGGTATGTCTTGCATTTTATTGTACCAACCTTCCTAATGAAATACACCCTACATTCTACATTCTTCCACCCCATCTACCTCGTCTCCTATTAAAAGTCATCATCTGCAGTAAAGATGCTCTCGGTGCGGGTTGCCGAATAAACGGCCATCCAACGCTATCATTAAGTTCATCGACTCGTATGGCAACTTGTTTCCAACATCCGAGGATGCGGTCCATGCTGCCACGCTCATCTCACTTTGTCCGCTTTCATCATCGAGCATGGCTAGACCAAGGAGAGAGACAGAGAGAGAGAGTAAAGATAGGATAAAAGAGAGAAAAGAGAGGAAATAGAGGAGAAAAGAGAAGAGAGTAGAGAAGAGAGAAGAGAAAATAGTTTTTATTTTAAAAAGGTGGTCTAGCCATGAAAGAGAGGAAGAGAGGAGAAAAGAGAGGAAATAGAGGAGAAAAGAGAGGAAAGAAAGGGGAAAAAGGAGAAGAGAAAATAGTTTTTATTTTAAAAAGTGGTCTAGCCATGAAAGAGAGGAAGAGGAGAAAAGAGAGAAAATTGAGGGCTTATAAAAATATAGAGGAAGAATAGGTGCAACATAGGCAGTTATATATATTCTTACTGCCTACATTGCATCAATATATCATCAATCATCAATCATCGATCAACAGAAATCAATGAGGAGAAAAAAACAGTCATATGTGACTGAATCAGGGAAGAAGTAAGCGGGCATGACTACAAGCGATCGTATGTGGCAAGCACAATTATCATATTTGATCATAAATAGTAGGCTACCAGCTAGCAGAATATAGCAGGGCTACCAGGCAAAATATAGCACTGAACATGTTTGATAAATGGCATCGAACATGTTCGATAAATAGTAGGGCTACCAGAGGTAGAACATGTTCAATGCTATTTATTGATAAATAGCAGGGCTACCGAGCAGAACATGTTCGGTGCTAAGCAATAGAAAGCAAGCAGGGCTGCTGTTATCGAACAACATTAAGCAAGCGAGCATTAAGCTGTTCTTCCGCTTCGAGCTTACATTTTATCGAACATAGCGAGTAAACAACAGATAGCGAGCAGGGTTCAAGATGATACATAGACCCGACCATGCTGCCATGAGAAAAAGGGTGTTACACCTGTCACATTAAATTTATCATCACACAAAACTGAACTCAAAGTGCAAAGTCCCTTAGCATCCAGTATTCTCTTTTAATGTTAAAAATGAATCTCATGACAAAGCAACATAGCATAGGAGCGAGGCCTAACATCACCGCAAGTAGTGCTCACCCCGACTGCCTACCTCGCAGAAACACCTCGAGGCTACCAAAATTTTTCGTGAGCCCTAGCTGTCTCATATCCCTGTTACTAGTCTCCTGGTTGGAGAGCAGTCAAGAGGGCTAACCTCGAGAAAAAGCCACATATTGTTAACTAACCGATGGCTCCATAAGACAACCCAAGTTTGATTTCAAGAACAATAGTCATTGTTAACTAATTTTGCACAAGCAATCGGTTGAGCCCCCTTGGTCAACTTAGTCATTATTTACTAGGACAACCCTAGTGGTGCTACAACATCCTTTGATGAACAAGGCAATTTTTCCTACAAGGACCAATGAGCAAGAACTAAGATATTGGTGCCACAACGATGCAGCAGCAAGAAGACCGGGCAGCCCACACATCATGCTTTCTATAAAATAATCCGAACATATATATGATGTCAACACCGACACACTCGTCATTACTCATTAGAGGCATGCTACATTTCTGCAAAAACAAGAATTTCTACAGGCACAATTGATTAAACAACTTATGTGAGTCATGAGTGAGCCGGTGAGGAGCAGAGCCGGTGAGGAAGGAGACCACACCGTCGGGGAGGGGGAGGGGGAGAGGGGGAAGGGGAGGGGGCAGAGCGTACTAGGGAGGGCCGACGACGAGGTCAAGGCCTCACCGTCGGGAAGGGGGAAGAGGAGGGGAAAGGGGAGGGGGGGGGGGAAGGCGTACCGGGGACGACCGGCGTCGTGGGAGGGCCGCGAGGAGGGCGGCGGCGAGGAAGGAGCCGACGTTGGGGTGGGCCGTGAGGAGGGCGGCGAGGAGGGAGCCCACGGAGGCTGCGCGGCGGCGCTCGGAGGGTCGCGAGGAGGGCGGCGAGGACGACGAGGCGGTGGCGCCCGGCCGTGGAGCCCACGAGAGCGCGCGGCGGCGCTCGCAGGTCGAGGAGGCATGGAGGAGCGACGGCGCTCGTGGATCTCGAGCATGGCGGCGACGGCGACGGCGGCTAGGTTTCGAGGCGAGGCGCGTGGAGCCCACGGAGGCTGCGCGGCGGCGCTTAGAGCTCGAGGAGGTATGGAGGACGGCGGCGCTCGTGGATCTCGAGCACGGCGGCGACGGCGACGGGTACGGCGGCTAGGGTTCGAGGCGAGGCGCGTGAAAATGGCTAAGTCCCGAAGGGGACGCCCACTATTTATAGGCGAAGCCTATAATATTGAGCACTGCCGACATCAAGCATCGCCCGATATTACGAGCTACCCTATAATATCGGTCAGTCGACGTCATCGGAGCTCGTAATATCGCTCGGATGACGTCGGCACGGATGAATGTCATTTTTCTTTAATTTCTTACATTTTTATTTTCTACGCTATATTGATTTTTGATCTAAAATTTGGCATGAAATTGTTTCCATTGTTTTCAAGCACAAATATATTTTTTATTTATTTTTTATCATATTATTTCACTAATATATTTAAACTAGGAGATGACTTTTATGAGTTTAACATGAATTAAATATTTCAAATAAATCTACAAAAATTACAGTAGTTTGTAATTTTCATATAAGTTGTGTATGTCAAATATTAGTTCCAAACTAATAAGAAAACTACACCTAGAAAAAAACAAAAGAAACGTCAGTTTTGTAATTAATTTGACCATTTTATTTTTGCAAAGTACAAGTTATTTTGACCTCATTTTTGGCATGACACTATTTCAACACCATTCCAACCTAAATATATTTTTTATATATTTTTTAAAACATTTGTATGAAAAAACATATTCAAATGGGACATGTAGTCCTAAGTGAAATGAGTTTCATACGTAAATTCTTGTTGGTTCAACTCCTAACATTTTTCTACTTTTCAAAAAAATAAAATAAAATAACAAGTGTGTATTGGAACACGTTAGGCATTCAAACAAAAAATTGTTGTAAAATTCACAACGGTTTTCAAAATAAAAATGTTTAAATAAATGTTAAACTTGGACCATGATTTCGTACATAGGTACGTAAAGAAAATAATATTAACTTTGGAAAAATAACTCTCCTATGTGATAGGTATGAATTTTAGAAAATTTTAGAAAAAAAATCGCTCAATTTGGACAATATTTGACTAATATAAACAAGTTTGAAAAATTAAATACGAATCAAAAGAAGAAAAGAGACTTATCCTGATGAACCGAGTGCATGAGCTAGGGCCAACATGTGGGGCCCACGTGTCATTGAACTAGGGGCCAGTGGTTTTGGAATTCATTTGAGTTATTATGAATCAAAATATTTAAAAAAATTGAAATTATTTTTAAATTTTATTTTTCAATATTTTAGTATTTTTACTTTTTAATTTTTTATTATTTTAATTATTTTTAACTACTTTATTATTTTTTGGGCCTTTTGAATTCAATTAGTTTATTTTTATTTATTTTGAATTATTTTCATTTATTTGAATTATTCTGAATTATTTTCATTTATTTTGTTTTATTTTTTTATTATTCTGAATTGTTTTCATTTATTTTTGAATTATTTTTTAGTTTATTTTTATTTATTTTGAAATATTTTTTAATTATTCTGATATTTTAACTTATTTTTAATAACTCAGAATTAATTTAATTTAGTTAGGTCGGTCCAGCCTTGTAATAGCGAGTCTGCGACGTCAGCCGCTCGCTATTACGAGCTGCACTCGCTCGAGCGGATGTGGTTTAGTACCACATCGCCCAATCGAGGCGCGTAGCCCTGTTTATAAGGCGCGCCGCGCCGAGCCAATCGAACGTCTCTCGGAACTTGTTGGGCTGCTGTTTGTGGCCTGTTTGATTTGATGGGCTTTGTTGGTCCACGGGCCGTGAAGTTGGGCCACTTATGAACCGGTTTGAGCCCGGTGATGGGCTTGCTTTAGTAATGGTGGTCCATTAGTAGCGGGTTCCAATTTTTTTTTTAATTTTTGAATGATGAGAAGATTAAATAAAATATATAAATAATAACAAAAATTAATAAGGAACACATAGTAAGAAAATAAATTAGAAATACAATAAAAATGTGGTTATATGTATATCAATATAATGAGAAGATTAAATAAAATATATAATTAAAAAGAAAATATAATAAGGAACACATAGTAAGAAAATAAATTAAGTAAGTAAAAGTAATAAGGAAATTAAATAAGAAAATAAATTAAAAACAATAAAAATAAACTAAAAAATAATTAATAAGAAAATTAATAAGGAACACATAGTAAGAAAATAAATTTAAAAAATAATAAAAATATGATTATATGCATATCAATATAATGAGAAGATTAAATAAAATATTATATTAATATGAACAAAAGTGGATAAAAAAATTTAAATTACATAATAATTTTTTAATTAGAATAACCAACAATCTTAATTAAGTCATGGCCCACATATATTATATGAATATATCAATAAAGTGGATAATAAAATTCGAAATGCATTTAGTTAAAATTCCATGATATGTCACAAATACCAATTTTTTTTAATTTCCGAATAATGATAAGACTAAATAAAATATATAATTAAAAAGAAAATTAATAAGGAACACATAGTAAGAAAATAAATTTAAAAAATAATAATAATATGATTATATGCATATCAATATAATGAGAAGATTAAATAAAATATTATATTAATATGAATAAAAGTGGATAAAAAATTTAAATTACATAATAATTTTTTAATTAGAGTAACCAACAATCTTAATTAAGTCATGGCCCACATATATTATATGAATATATCAATAAAGTGGATAATAAAATACAAATTGCATTTAATTAAAATTCCATGATATGTCACAAATACTAATTAGACATTACACCACAATACGATATATCAGCCATTAACCAACTTTCCGTTGCGTTCATCGTCATCGACACGCATGTATGGTGCCATTGATGTATAAGCTGAGTCTGTGTTTGAATGAGTTTTAACTTTTTCATGTACTGCAAAGAGGAGACCTCGTCAAAGCTGGTTGTGCTCTTACGGATCTTTCACATTTTGAAGTCCAATAATTCTTTGTTTCCCGGAGAGAACAATATGCTTCTTTTCATGCTCGGGCTCGACTACATAAAACACTTGTGCAACACGTTCCGGAAGTACCCAAGGATCATCTTTGTGGCCTACATTATTGAGGGAAACGAGAGTGAAGCCATATTCATCTACCTCAACACCTTGCGGATGCTTGACCCATTGACACTTAAATATGGGTATCTGTACGGTAGTCCCATAGGTGAGTTCCCAAATTTCTTCAATATACCCATAATAGGTGTTCTCTTTCAAGGTGTTGTCCTGTCTTTGTTACACTAATACCACTATTTTGATTCGACTCTTCCTGTCCTTTTCTCTAGTGTAAAATGTAAAACCATTAATATCATAGCCTTGCCATGTTGTAACTAAGCTGTTGTGGACCTCTAGCCAATAGATGCATTGTCTTTTCATCCCTTGTTTCACCAATTGGAATGTTTTGATCCTTCAACCACCCTGTAAAAGTTTTTTGTGCTCTCTCATGATCCAGTCGTCGGTGCAATTTTCATTTTCTGCACGTAGTTGCTCTAAGTGTTGCTTGGATGTATGGCTCAACAAGTTGTAACTGCTGCGGGAGGCTGAAATGTGCTTGACTCACCAATTGATAGTTCTCGTCGTTATATGTTTTCTTTCCTGTGGTTCCTTGACCGAAAATTCTTCCTTCATGGCGTGATTTCGGTAGACCAATTGTTTTTCCATCTTGATTGTAATCATTGTAAAACTCAAGAACCTCTTCGATCGTATATCCCTCTATCATGGAACCCTCGGGGTGAGCCCGGTTGCGAACATGTCCCTTCATAATGGACATAAAGCGCTCATACGGAAACATATGATGCAAGTAAGCGAGGGCCAAGAACAGCAATCTGATCAGCTAAGTGAATCATGTAGTGCTCCATCAAATCAAAGAAAGACAGTGGCATACACATCTCTAGTTGGCACATTGTCTCTATCATCTCTTTACGTATCGTGTCAAGCTCGGGAAGGCTTATCACCTTCTTAGATATGGAATTCCAAAAATGACACATCCGGATGATAGCTAACTTGATATGAGGTTGCTTAACAACCCTCATTGCGACTGCGAGAAACAGCGTAAGCATCATATGACACTCATGTGTGTTGTAGCCACTTATCTTCAAGTCACTCATTGATACGAGCTTCTTTATGTTTGAACAGAAACACTGTGGGGACTTTTATCCCCCGCGAGACACTTGCAAAATGCCGTTTTCTCCTCGATGGTTAGGTTCCAACAAGCTGGTGGAAGATAATACTTCCCATTGCCTCTTGGCTTAGGGTGAAGCCCATGCTTTATATTTAACTTCTCTAGGTCTCTTCGTGCCCGCGAGTCCATCCTTTGTCTTACCGGGAATGTCCATAAAAGTGCCATTGCAATTGTCAAAGACACCCTTTCCGACATGCATAGGGTCTGTGGCATGGGCGATCTCCAATTCTTTCCAATAACTTAAATACCGATGAAAGATCGATTGTTTTTTAAACGGCACGCCCGTATCGGCAATGTTTCCTTTCTTTCCCTTCTTCTTTTTCCCATAGGTATATTTGATATTTCTCACCATTTCGAAAACAAATTGACCGTCTCGAAGTTTAGGAGTCAACTCTGTCTCAAGCTGTTCCATCAAATTCATCTGTCTTTTGACGATATTGGTGCCTTTTTGCTAACCATCTTCGATGTTTTACATACACCAACTTACGCGAGAAAGGAAGGTACAACGATGCGATCTGGTCCACACATGTTGAACATGTTGTCTTCCCTTTGATCTGCCCATTGAGATACGAGCGTGCCGGGTTATCAGCGACGGTGCAAAGAAAGATGGCGTGCGGGGTGAACTCTTCCTGTCCGTACGCATCATAAACCTTCACCCCTTGTTCCCATAATAGCTTCATGTCTTCCATCGGTGGTTCAAGAAAGACATCAATATCAATTCCAGTTTGTTTCGGACCGAGAAATCGGTGTAGTTAGTAGAAGGTACTTCCTCTTGTGGCACAACCATGAAGGAATATTGTAGAAGCAACAAATCAACGGCCAAGTGCTTGTGCGGGTTTGTCATCTCTCCGAAAGGATTCATTCCATCTGTACTTAAGACCATTCTTAGATTCCTCTTTTCTGACGCAAAATCGGGATGGTTAATGTCGAAGTTCTTCCACTGTCGAGCGTCGGCGAGGTGACGAATCATCCCATCCTTCTTGCGCCCGTCAACATCATCGTGCCATGTCATGAGTTTAGCGTCTCTACTGTTGGCAAAAAGACGCTTCAAACGATCGATTATCGGAAGGTACCACATCACAAGGGCTGGCACTTTTCTTTCATCAACCACATCTTCCTGCACATCATGAGGAACACGATCGGTATTGGTTTTCTTCCTCTTACGGCCAGCTTTCTTTCTACTTCGGACTTATCCATGATGTCCGTATCATCGGTTCCATCATTAGTTTTGTATCGACGGGCGTTGCACGTTGGACATCTAGTCTTATTGGCATGCTCTTTACGGTACAATATGCGAGTGGTTTGGACAAGCGTGTATTTTACTGTACGCCTAGGGTCAACGGTGCCAACACTTTCTTTGCATTGTATGTGTTGGTGGGCAAAGAGTTTGGTTTTGGTAAAATTTTGGCTAACAGCTCCAAAAGTTGGTTGAAGCTTGTGTCGACCACCCATTCTTAGCCTTAAGTGTGACAAGCTCTAGCACTGTCTGCAAGACCGTGCAATCCTTATGACACCCCTTGGATTCCTCGTACAGAAACTCCTTTGACGCCTTCTCCAATGCATCCAAGTTATCCAAAGCTCGCCTTTTCTTTTGGACCAGGTTCTCGTTGTTAATGTGCATCAACAATTCTTCCACATCGAGACCGCCGTCAAAGTCCTCGCTTTCATTGACAAGTTACGGACCATCCGTGGGACCTGATGTCGTTGCATATTCTGTGCTACTTTCACCCCTCACCCTACGCTCGTCGTGGTCAGCTCTTTCTCTTATCACCTCTTCAACGTGGTCACCTTGTGCATGAGGTCCTATTTCGCCGTGTTTTATCCAGGATATAGTAGTCCTTGATAAATCCTTTCTCCAACAAGTGCTCACGAATAGTCTCGGGTGTCTCAAACATAAACATGTTCTTGCAACGGGTACAAGGACAATAGATATATTGTGTACCCCTTCTTCTTGCGTGTCGCTTCGCTTCTTCAACGAAACCAGTGACCTTTTGGAAATATACAACAGCATCACCACCCCTACCGGTGTACATCCAAGATCGATCTTCCATCTTTCTACAGACATGTATCGTAAATAAAGAAATGAATAATAATTAAAAACTAAGTCAAAATGGAATTATATGCTAAAAAGCAAAAGTAGTTACACAAGAATATTACATACTATAGTTACGTGTGATTTAAAAGTTAATAATAAAATCTCTACATAAATTACTGTTAAAAAAGGATTTATGAATAAAACATAGATCCCAAACTAGGTCTAGATCCAAAACTAGATCCCTACATATAAAAGCCTACATATTGTATGGAGAGGATAAGTTTAAGTACTAAACACCCTATGATATGCATGAGGACTACTAACCATGCCATTTATAGGTAAAAAAATAGATCCAAACCCTAGGAAAAGTAACCATAAAAAAAGAGACTAAAACTATGGTTAAACACAAAAAAAATACATGGAACGGTATGGATTTACCTCCTAGAACAATATCCTTCCAAAAAAACAGGTTCAAAACCTTCCCCCTTCTTTTTTTGCTTTTTCCGCCCTCCGTACGGACAGCTCGTCCGTCGAGCTCCCGAAACAGAGCTCTGTTGGGAGGAAGGGGACGAATTTATACACTCGTTGCTTTCAATAGCGGGCATCATGACGTCATCCTTGAGACGATATTACAGGAGGCCTGTAATAACGGCCCAGGTGACGTCAACAACGACTGCTATTGCTGGCTGGCCCGATAATAGCGGCCCACGGTGACGTCATTGGTGGCCCGCTATTATCGGCTCACCCGAGTAATAGCGGACGACAGGTGACGTCACCATCGGCCGCTATTACTGTGTGACCCCATCCGTAATAGCGTTGCCTCCGATGACGTCACCTGAGCCCGCTATTGCAGGGGTCTCTAGAATAGCGTCACCCCATGATGACGTCGGCGATGGCACCCAGCAATAGCGTTTTTCCGTGTGCCCGCTATTGCTGGAAAACGTCCCCGATATTGCTGGCTCTTTTCGTAGTAGTGGAAATTATTAAGCATAGCAGCTACGATCAGGATTATACCTAACCAAAACCACGGGGACAGGAATCCATAGACGTATATGAAATAAATAAAATTTTAGAAACATAGGTTATGCTCCGGGGCTTGCCTTGGTTCGGTTCGCGAGTTAGCACACTCGAACTCGCTCACTTTAAGCTGGTGCCCTCCTTGATCTTCAGCTCCGTTCAGGGTCCCTATATGAATGCACATGTAGTGTATGAGCAATGGATGAATTCATAATTACATAGTTCATGGAACTTTCTCAATAATATAATGCAATGACATGTTTGCATAAATTAAACATGTTCACGGAATGTGATGACATGGTCACGAGGTTGGTATGTGTGGTTCATTTCATGGGGACAACCTTCTAATTAGGTAAATTTTTCATCATTTAGTATAGTTGAACATGCTGATTTTTAGATCAAGAAAAATAGGGTGGCTTCATTATTGGCATGAGTGGAATGCAATGTTTATATGGTCAAGTATAGTCATATGATGACGGTTAGTGTTGTGGTTATACCTCAATAATTATGTGACCCAATATTGGAATAAGTTATTTCATTACATCTCCTGGTATAGTCTACTACCAATCTGGTATTCATTAATTTATTATACCAAAATTTGATGTCCACTTCTTAGGGTGATGTTCTCATTGTTCCCCCTAATTAATTAGCACCCATGTTCATTTGTGCAAAATTCATACAATAATTTATACACGATAGATGACTGTTCTTGCCCAAAACATAAACATGATTATGACATGCTTAAACATATCATGTAAGTGTGTAAAATATTTCACTATGGCAGCAAGCAAAACAAGCAACTTGAGCTTTGCAATTTTTCCAGCCGTTCTGTTTAGCTAAGTTTGGGCTGAAAGGCTGACTGCGAAGCCATCTTAAGGTGTCCAAATTTCGAAATTTCGCTATAGAACTTAGGTGAACCATGTTGGGTTATGTAAAGTACGCAGTTCGAGGATTACAACGAATGTATACTTGCTTCATCTGAATTTGTATTTTAAAAGTTATTGAATTTCAAAAATGCCAAGTTGTCACGCGAGCATAACAGATTAGCACCTTAGAGTACTCGTATCTTTATTTTTCTACACATGAAGTACTTGGATTATGTTACTATGTTAAAGTACAAGTCATCTACTTTCCAAAGAACCCTTGTTCATGAATTTTGGATCCAGGGCTTAGAAGTTACACCATTTTCAAAATACAATCTTGTTAGGCAGCGTGGTCATGATAGCCTTTACATCTTGCTCAAACATTTATTTTTGCTATATAACCATATGGGTTAATGTACACCATGTTATAGTACAAGTTACAAACTTTTCAGTGCACTTCGAATCGTTCAAATCCGTGGCGTAAATCTCAAGTTAGGAATTTTTCAAAATCCTTGACATTTACGAATTTTCAGCACGATTCAAAATTCGTCTAAGTGTTGCGCGGGGGGGGGGTGGGGGCCTCGTCGGGTGGCGGCGGGGCTCGCCGGTGTTCAGCTAGAGCTCGCCACGGGGGCCGGGCTTGGCCGCTCGTGCATGGTTTTGGACGGCGCGTCTATTGGAGGTGGTGGTGAGGCGAGGAAGTGGACGGAGCTCGGCTCGCGTCGGGCCATGGCGGACGCGGCGGCTCCGGCGTGGGAGCACAAGCTCGCCAGGGCATGAGGAAGGGGGTGGTCAAGGCGTAGAGCTGCACCTTCGCACGGAGATGAGCGGCGCAGGGTCGGTGCAGGCCGAGATGGTCCGGAGCGGGCGGCGACGGCGGGGTGGCGGGGCGCGGTGGCCGGCGAGTGAGGAAGATAGGCGATTACTCCACCGCTCTTGCTCGGTTCGTCCTGGGGAGTAGCAGGGAGGTTAGTCGGGTGCTCGCGCATCATCCAAAGGTCACGGCGGAGCATGAGCTCACCCGAGCAGGGCGGAATTCAGCTCGCCGGCGTGGGGGAAAAACGGGGGCTCTCCGGTTCTTCTTGGGGATTGAGGCTCACGGAGAGGGAAGGGAAGCGATGGCTGGGGCTGGAGCTGCGCAGGAGGTTTGCGGAGCTTATGCGCGCGAATGAGGGTTGTGGCGAGGCGAGAGGCAGCGCGCGGGGTGACCTAACCAACGGCGGCCATGGCGAAATGCTTACCTCGCCATCGACGGCCGTGCGGCGCGCTTCCGGGCGAAGGAACTAGGGCGATGGGCGACGCGTGGAGGAGCACAGCGCTGCGAGGACGGGCGGGGTCTAACCGGCATGGGCACCGGCGGCGAACGCCGCTGACGGTGGCCCCGGCCACTGTACCGCCTCTGTTCAAACATTATTCGCAACTATTTACCGTTTTGCCACTGACGCACCCTTCTGTAATTTGATCACAGAATTCAATCCTTTTGGAATTTTTGCAAACCAAAATTTCTGGGGGTTCATAGTATTGTGAGGAACAACTTTTGTTATAGGCAAAAGTTCAGATTCGAAATGGAGAATTTTATAAAAATTGAGGAACAGATGTTGTTTCTGCTTAGAGTTGGATTTTTCTAGGAATTTGTGCTACTCCAAAAATTCAGGAAAAATATCCTAAATTCATGTCTTGATGTGCTCTACCAGATTGTGCAAACATTTGGGGTCACCACCATGGAGAATGTTGGAGATCTCAAGAGCTAAGGTTTTGGAACATTAAAAATCCTAATAGGGCTTTAATCCATTATTTTATGTGACTTGGCCAATGATTATTGTTTTGCACATGCAACTTTTTATTTAGCACAGGAACATCGTGAATTTGTGACACGGGGTGTCACAGCCCTCCCCCTTAAGGAAATCTCGTCCCGAGATTACGATTGGTAAAAGGAGGGTTGAAGGGAGGTGCGTCGTTACCTCGATTGCGAAGCCATGAACTCGGGAAAATGATTATCCAGGAATTCCTCTTGTTCCCAAGTGGCTTCATCCTCGGTGTGATTACTCCATTGCACTTTATAGAAGGTGGTAGTGCGATTGCGAGTAACACGATCTTTTTATCGAGAATTCGGACGGGAGTTTCGGATACGATAGATCTTCTTGCAATTGCTCGGTGTCGGAGATGACCACATCGATGGGTGGTTTTAGACACTTCTTGAGTTGAGATACATGGAACACGTTGTGCACACGTTCCAAGTTTCCCGGCAATTGCAACCGGTATGCCACGGGGCTAAACTTCTCCACAATGGGGAATGGTCCAATGTAACGGGGAGCAAGCTTTCCTTTTATCCCAAATCGTGACACACCTTTATTGGGAGAGACACGAAGGTAAACGTGATCATTTACCTCAAATTCCTGCAGGCGTCTCCTTTTATTGGCATAACTTATTTGGCGGGATTGAGCAGCTTTCATATTAGCCTTGTATTTCTCTCACTTTTTCCTTGGCCTGCTCAACAATATCCGGACCAATTATTATTCTTTCGCCCAACTCGGACCGGTTTAACGACGTACGACAAGAATGTCCGTATAACGCCTCAAAGGGAGTGACTCCGAGCTTTCTTGATAGCTGTTGTTATAGGAAAATTCAACGAATGGTAGCCGATCATCCCAATTTCCCTTTTGCGTCAAAGCACAAGCTCTCAACATATCTTCCGAGATATTGGATTAATCTTTCCGATTGTCCATCGGTTTGAGGATGATATGCGAGCTTCGGATTAGGGTAGTACCAAGGCTAGCATGCAATTGTTCCCAAAACCGAGAAACAAATTGCGGACCACGATCTGAAATGATAGTCTTTGGCACACCATACAAACATAGCACACGGACAATATACAATTCAGCATACTTCTTAGCACTGTAGGTGGTGTGTACCGGAATAAAATGTGCTGATTTCGTCAATCTATCGACGATTATCCATATGGAATCATGTTTCTTGGACGTGAGAGGCAATCCAACAACAAAATCCATAGCTATGTCTTCCCATTTCCAAGCGGGAATTTTCAATGGTTGCAATAGTCCGGCTTTCTTCGGATGATCAGCCTTGACTCCTTGGCAAGTGTCGCACTCGGCAACATAACGAGCCACTTCTCGCTTCATGCGAGTCCACCAAAATTTTTCTCTCAACCCACGGTACATTTTGTTACTACCGGGGTGTATGGAGTACTTGGAGAGATGTGCTTCGTCAAGAATTTTCTTTCGTAGTTCCATATTCTTCCGCACAACGAGACGGTTACTAAACCACATGACTCCCTCTTCATCTTGACGGAAACACTTAGCCTTTTCGGTACCCAATTTTTGTCGGATGTGTTCCATACCTTCATCCGTTTTCTGGGCAGCAATAATTTCTTCTCGGAGAGAAGGAACAAGAGCCAAATTGTGCAATGCACCATAAGGAATGATATGAAGGCAAGGATTACTTTCATTTTGAGATTTGCTGAAATTTTCCATAGAGCAGATTTCAACTCGATTGCATTGATGTTTGCGGCTTAGTGCATCGGCAACCACATTGGCCTTTCCGGGGTGGTAATGAATTTCCAATTCATAATCTTTTATTAATTCCAGCCACCTTCGTTGCCTCATATTTAATTCTTGCTGAGTGAAAACATATTTGAGGCTTTTATGATCGGTGTAGAGATGCACAAGATTTCCTAGGAGATAATGCCTCCAAGTTTTGAGAGCAAGAACTACGATGCCAATTCAAGATCATGAGTAGGGTAGTGCTTTTCATGTTTGCGGAGTTGACGGGAGGCATAGGCAATGACTCGACCTTCTTGCATGAGAACACAACCCAATCCTATGCCGGACGCATCACAATATACATCGAACGGCTTGTTGATGTCGGGTTGAGCTAGAAGCTGGAGCGGTGGTTAAATGCCTCTTCAAGGTTTAGAAAGCATTTTCACATTCCGGGCTCCATTTGAAGGTAGAATCTTTCTCCAACAATTTTGTCATGGGCTTAGATATGATAGAAAAATTTTGAATGAATTTCCGATAATATCCCGCAAGTCCGAGAAAACTGCGGATGTGCTTGACGGTTTTAGGAGTCTTCCAATTCAGCACGTCGAGCAACCTTACTTAGATCGACTGAAATTCCTTCAGCTGAAATGATATGACCCGGGAATGGAACTCGATCCAACCAAAATTCACACTTGCTGAATTTTGCATAAAGTTCATGATCTCGTAGTTGTTGAAGCACAATGCGGAGGTGTTCGAGCATGTTCTTCCTCCGACTTGGAATAAATGAGGATATCATCAATGAATACCACCACGAACTTGTCCAGCTCCGGCATAAATACCGAGTTCATGAGGTACATGAAATAGGCCGGTGCATTTGTCGATCCAAAAGACATTACGAGATATTCAAAAAGTCCATATCTCGTAGATAAAGCGGTTTTAGGAATGTCCTCCGGCCGAATTTTAATTTGGTGATAGCCGGAGCGAAGATCAATTTTTGAGAATACTTTCGCACCGACTAATTGATCAAACAACATATCAATGTGTGGGAGGGGTTATTTATTTTTGATGGCCACCGCATTGAGAGGCCGATAATCGCCACACAACCTTAATGATTTATCTTTCTTTTTCATAAAAAGAGCGGGGCAGCCCCAAGGTGAAGCACTTGGGCGAATATACCCCTTGTCTATAAGGTCGTTGAGTTGCTCTTTAAGTTCAGCTAATTCATTTGGAGCCATTTTGTACGGTCTTCTAGATATCGGGGCGGTACCGGGCTGAAGTTCAATTTTGAATTCTACTTCCCGATCAGGTGGCATGCCCGGTAAATCATTCGGGAACACATCGGGAAACTCACGCACTACTGGTATGTCTTCTAATTTCCTTGCCTCTAGGTGCTGAATTTGGGTTCTCGAGATTTTTGGACACGGCAATGAGAGGATAGACGGGTCGTATAGAGGTGAATTTAAATGTACTTCCCGGGTATCTATGTGTAATACAGCTCTATGTCGTTTCATCCATTTCATGCCTAGTATCATATCTATTCCTTGACCATTTAAAACAATTAGTCTAGAAGGATATATTTTTCCGGCCAATTCAAGAGAGACGTTTCTTGCTTCACGGTTTGTGTGAATGAGGCCACCGGGAGATGTGATAGTGTATGGAGTTTGCAAAATGGTGGATGATGGATGCAACCTATCCACACATGCTTGACTAATAAAATCATGTGTGGCGTCGGAATCGAAGAGAACTAAAGCGGGATGTTCGGAAATGGAAAACATACCCGAGAGGACTGGTTCTCCGGCTTGCACATTTTCGACCGTAGTGAAATTCACACGGCCGGTCTTGGTGGGGGTTTTATTGTGGTTGTTGTTGTTGTTGTTGCCGCGGTTATTATTGTTGCCATTATTTCCGCGGTTGTGCTGATGCTGATTATTTCCACCGTTGTTGCCGTTGTTGCGGCGAGGGTGTGGGCACTCTCCGATGAAGTGACCAACGCCGCCGCAGTTAAAGCACGGCTGCTGCGGGGACGGTCCGACACCTTGGTTGTGCTGCTGCGGGGGTGTTGCTGACCACGGTGCTGATAGGAGTTGTGGGGCGCACGATAAGGCTGCTGAAAGGTAGTGCGTTGCCCACCCATTGGAGGCACCGGAACACGGAATTTCTGACCGGTGGGGCTGATCACTGCAAGCTTGAACTTGTGAGGTGGCGCACCGGATGAACTTCCCGCGGTGCGCTTCCTCTTCTTGTCATCCTGATTGACACGAATGACGTCCTCCTGCACAATGGCGGCACTAACCAATTCATTGAATGTGCCATTCAAGAGAGCAAGGCGGTCTTGCGGTTTCGGATTCGGACCCTTTCGAAAGCACTCACACTTCTTCGCATCGGTGTCGGCGTGATAGGAAGCATACTGGGGAAGATAGTTGAATTTCCGAGCATACTCTTGCACGGTGCTGGAGCCTTGCTTCAGGTCAACAAATTCCTGAAGCTTCCTTCTCATGACACCGTCAGGAATGTGGTGTGCACGGAAAGCTGCCGAGAATTCCGGCCGGAGCACCTGGTGATCCGCGGGGAGTGCAGCGGTGTAGTTTGCCCACCATGCACTGGCCGACCCACGGAGCTGCTGTGCTGCAAACAGAGTCTTCTGGTGCTCGGTGCAATTCGGAAGAGCAAACTTGGACTCCACAATACACAGAAAATTATCTGCTTCCAGGGGGTCCTTTGCCTCCGAGAACGACGACGGTTGAGTCGCCCAGAAATCCCCATAGGAGGTGGGACGGGGCTGCGGTGGAGGAGCTGCTGCCTGGGCATTATTATTCTGGCTCGCCAGGAATAGCCGAAACATCTTGTTTTGGTTATGAACGAGTTGCTCCACAGCAGTCAACGGTAGTGGAGGAGGTGGCTGTGACAAAGCACCCTCCCGAGAAGGATCCACCGTGCGACGAGTGTTCACCATCTGCCACACAATTTAATTATACCATTAGTCTCAGCATTTCGGAGCCATAGACAATGATAATAATTAAGGGACATGATATGCACATGAATTTCAGAATGCATCCCATAGGAGGAAAATTGTTATTAGGTGCTGAAAATGACGGAACAAGAGCTTCGGTATGAAATTTCAGATTGCATAAATATGGGGGAACATCTGCCATGATCTGAAATCCATAGAATAAAATTTGGGTTCCCATATTTTCAGATCATTCGCATTTGTGAGGATTTTCTTATGATCTGAATTTGACGGAATAAACATATATTTATTTCACATAAGCTTAGTGGTTCATATATTTCGAGGTGCAACCCATTTGTACATAAAAGCGAGCGATATTAACACTTCTTAGCGCGGGGTCACACATCCAGGATTGTCCGGGCCTAGCTAGTCATCCATACCTCCTACGCTGTCAAACCTACCCAAAACACAGTGACCACTACGTCCGTACGTACGTACAAGCCACTAGTTCTTGTTCGTTAGTACACTACCATTAATTTTACAAGTTTCTTTCTTAAAGCTAGCTAGCAGCCTAGGCATCATTGTCGGTGTCTTCCGGGTTGTTCACATCGGAAGCATTGCTAGCGGCGTCGTTCCCGTTGTTCGCCGGTGGTGGTGGCTGCAACAGGTTCCAATGAGCTGCCAGCAACGCCTGGTGGTGCTGCTGTAACTCTGCCAACTGGTGCTGGAGATTTCCTATCTCCGTGAACAACTGGTTCATGTTGGTCTGTGCTGTCTGAAGCTGTCCATGCAGGAATTGCATCGTTGCCTGCTGGGAGTGTATGGTCTCATCCTTCTGAGCAATAGCCGTCTTAGCTGCATTTAACTCATTCAGCGCCTCGATCCGTTCCTCATCACAGAACGTAGCCATCTGTTCATGCTCCACCTTCTCCTGTTGGGCTTGGTCCCTTGCCCGATCCGCGACAACACGCAGATTGTCGCTGAAGAGAGATCATCCTGCACTTCCTTGAGACGTGCAGTCAGAGTAGCATTTTTTTCTCCAACACAGCGATACGGGCAGTCAGTTGCTTGTTCTCCTCTTTGGCCGAGTAGTAGTCGTCGGTGACGTTTGTGAGACGATCGGTGAGGTCTTCCACCTCAGACCTTAGCTGGTTCCGTTCGGTCAGGAGTTGCCTCGCATCCATCTATAGATCATGGTTAGGAATACATTTTAAGCAGCATTATTATCAACATTTAAAGCATAAAAAGGCTCAATACAATGTACTGAAAAACAGAACGAAACTAACATCTTTTGCGACATAACCAGTTCTGAACCCTTCTCTGTTCTTACCAAATTTCGCCTCTGTTTGTACAGTAAAATTTACCAAAATTTATAACTAGATGCTAGAGAATTTCCTAAGCTTTCCAACGCATCCTTAAACACGGGAAAATCTTAAGCGGATCAAAAGATACGGCGATTTCCGGCTCGACTATTTTCTACCAAGGTTTTCTGGAAATCCCGGGAGCTAAAAAATGGCTCTCTGTTTTTGCTTATTTGACCGGCCTAACGAATTTTCCTGGCCAACTTGATACTAGAGGAAATGTGGGGCATATCACGAGCTTTCCAGAATGGGGTAGATCATTTTATTTGGATAAGTAATTCAAAAGCTATCGCGATTTTTGTGAGATACCCAAATCTGCCAATCCGGCGATTCGGTAAAATCTGGCAACCTTTTGCCAGGGTTTCCGGTAAGTCATTTTCAATGTAATTCCACTCTACTTTTACCTTGATCATTATGACAGGGTGATGGTACGTATTATGAGCTTTCCAGATTGTGTTTAATCGTTTCATTTGAGTGAACGATTTAAAAGTTGTGACCGTTTTCGTGAAACCAACAATCGGTTAGGGTTCAATTATCGATCGGGTGGAGTTTTCTGCCCAAAATTTCAGATAACTTGCACGAGTTGTGTCGAGATTTTGGTGAGTTGTTCGTAACCGTAGTTTTGCATTCTTGATCAAGTATCTTATGCAATTGTGATGCATGACATGAATGATGACATGAAATACAGTTAACCTACGTCCTTCCCAAAATATAATAGTGGGATCGGTGTATATATCCGACCCATCGTTTTTGTGGCAACACACACACGATCTCATCACGGAAACTACACGATCTAGGTTTCGTGATTAGCGTACCTGCAAAAGCCATTTCAGAAACATTACATCAAATTCAAAAGAAACTATGAAAATAATATTCCACAATCTCATCACTTTCTCATATCATCATCTTTCTCATAGTAATGGTTCATAGAAAGAACCGCCCCGTGGATTGCAACGAGCCAACATTGTCCCATATTATTACTTCCGCGGGCACGGAGCGCTAATTTAAATTGCAAACATACCTGGGTCGGGCCGTAGTTGCAAAAATTTAAACACGCATAACCCAGGGTTAGTTTGCCACAACTACTTCTATTATAGACCTTAATTGGGCTTTCTAGGTCGTTCCTCACCGTATAAACGTGTTGGTGATTTTTAGAATGATCCGTAGTGTACGACATATCCCGACACGGCTCGATACCAGCTGTGACACCCCTACCTCGCAAAGCGAGAGGGATTTTCTAACAGGATCGTATCGGGAGACATTCGACGAAGCGAACGTACATTACACATACATTAAGGATACATTCATCATTTATATTACATAGGGGGGGTGCTTGAGTAGCATCTTTCATACTTAATCTCTTAATTATTACAATCCATAGTGCGAATTTCAGATTACAATACATAAGTGCGGTGTCGTTTTACAATACTTAATGAACATGTTGCGGAAGCGTAAACATCTCGACGTTACATATATATATATATATATATATATAGCTTAGCTAGGAGGACTACACCAGCCCATACGGCGTGGTCTCACTCTTGAGTCGGTGAAGCGGGAACCCACTCCACGGTCCACTCCTCGGGGTTCCTCACATTGACACACATACTTCCCGCAGCAGTCACAGTAATCGGGCTGCGGGAATCCTAAAAATATATTTCAATGCAAACCCTGAGTATCTAATATACTCCGCAAGGCTTACCCGTCAAAGGTGGTCCTAATAACCGACACTAACATGCAGGGGCTTGACCTGGCTTGTGGAAATTTTCAAAAACAGCACTTATAGGATTTTGTCTACTCATATTTTAGCCAAGTTAATCGAGTAGAAACATGATCATAAATTTAGTAAGCAAGACTAACAAGCATGGTTGCAATAAATGAATTTAATATTCAAAAACAGCAAGTTAATCTTCATGTTCTCTTTGTTACTACGATGCAATCTGCTCGAGACAAGTGGTACTCATCACCGCGAGGGACGGCGATATATATCGATTTACACCCTGCAGGGAAACCCAAATGCACGACATACGTATCATTTAAGAACACGTATGGCCACCTTTCACAAGATCACCATAGATATGAGCCGGGTCCGCCCTCCGAGTGTGCATTCCACATGCAACCACGGTAGTGTCGGGTCCAAGGGTAATAACACACCCTCCGTCTACTCACAAACCCGTGCATCCACCGTGACCAACACTTTGCACAAAGGGTGGAGTGACTGTCCAACACTACGACTCTCAAGTTACATCAGTTTACCAACTCCCATACGAAGGTATGCATTTGGTACACAACTCAATACTTGCTCGCGGAGTCACAACGAACGGTCCTTGACGGACACATACGGGGCTATGACGCACAAGGGCTAACCTTGTCACCGCATCCTACACATGCACTTCCCCGTACGGTCTCCAATTAATCATGTGAAGGAAACCAGAATTTAATCCCTAGACCGGGTGATCTCCGAATCACTCGGTGTTGTTACCGATAAATTATTAAGCATAGCAGCTACAATCGGGGTTATACCTAACCAAAACCACGGGGACAGGAATCTAATGCAACTAAGTTCCAAGTAACTCCTGAACGTAAATGCACAATACATCCATAGACGTATATGAAATAAATAAAATTTTAGAAACATAGGTTATGCTCCGGGGCTTGCCTTGGTTCGGTTCGCGAGTTAGCACACTCGAACTCGCTCACTTCAAGCTGGTGCCCTCCTTGATCTTCAGCTCCGTTCAGGGTCCCTATATGAATGCACATGTAGTGTATGAGCAATGGATGAATTCATAATTACATAGTTCATGGAACTTTCTCAATAATATAATGCAATGACATGTTTGCATAAATTAAACATGTTCACGGAATGTGATGACATGGTCACGAGGTTGGTATGTGTGGTTCATTTCATGGGGACAACCTTCTAATTAGGTAAATTTTTCATCATTTAGTATAGTTGAACATGCTGATTTTTAGATCAAGAAAAATAGGGTGGCTTCATTATTGGCATGAGTGGAATGAAATGTTTATATGGTCAAGTATAGTCATATGATGACGGTTAGTGTTGTGGTTATACCTCAATAATTATGTGACCCAATATTGGAATAAGTTATTTCATTACATCTCCTGGTATAGTCTACTACCAATCTGGTATTCATTAATTTATTATACCAAAATTTGATGTCCACTTCTTAGGGTGATGTTCTCATTGTTCCCCCTAATTAATTAGCACCCATGTTCATTTGTGCAAAATTCATAAAATAATTTATACACGATAGATGACTGTTCTTGCCCAAAACATAAACATGATTATGAAATGCTTAAACATATCATGTAAGTGTGTAAAATATTTCACTATGGCAGCAAGCAAAACAAGCAACTTGAGCTTTGCAATTTTTCCAGCCGTTCTGTTTAGCTAAGTTTGGGCTGAAAGGCTGACTGCGAAGCCATCTTAAGGTGTCCAAATTTCGAAATTTCGCTATAGAACTTAGGTGAACCATGTTGGGTTATGTAAAGTACGCAGTTCGAGGATTACAACGAATGTATACTTGCTTCATCTGAATTTGTATTTTAAAAGTTATTGAATTTCAAAAATGCCAAGTTGTCACACGAGCATAACAGATTAGCACCTTAGAGTACTCGTATCTTTATTTTTCTACACATGAAGTACTTGGATTATGTTACTATGTTAAAGTACAAGTCATCTAGTTTCCAAAGAACCCTTGTTCATGAATTTTGGATCCAGGGCTTAGAAGTTACACCATTTTCAAAATACAATCTTGTTAGGCAGCGTGGTCATGATAGCCTTTACATCTTGCTCAAACATTTATTTTTGCTATATAACCATATGGGTTAATGTACACCATGTTATAGTACAAGTTACAAACTTTTCAGTGCACTTCGAATCGTTCAAATCCGTGGCGTAAATCTCAAGTTAGGAATTTTTCAAAATCCTTGACATTTACGAATTTTCAGCACGATTCAAAATTCGTCTAAGTGTTGCGCGGGGGGGGTGGGGGCCTCGCCGGGTGGCGGCGGGGCTCGCCGGTGTTCAGCTAGAGCTCGCCACAGGGGCCGGGCTTGGCCGCCTGTGCATGGTTTTGGACGGCGCGTCTATTGGAGGTGGTGGTGAGGCGAGGAAGTGGACGGAGCTCGGCTCGCGTCGGGCCATGGCGGACGCGGCGGCTCCGGCGTGGGAGCACAAGCTCGCCGGGGCATGAGGAAGGGGGTGGTCAAGGCGTAGAGCTGCACCTTCGCACGGAGATGAGCGGCGCAGGGTCGGTGCAGGCTGAGATGGTCCGGAGCGGGCCGGCGACGACGGGGTGGCGGGGCGCGGTGCACGGCGAGTGAGGAAGATAGGCGATTACTCCACCGCTCTTGCTCGGTTCGTCCTGGGGAGTAGCAGGGAGGTTAGTCGGGTGCTCGCGCATCATCCGGAGGTCACGGTGGAGCATGAGCTCACCCGAGCAGGGCGGAATTTAGCTCGCCGGCGCGGGGAAAAACAGGGGCTCTCCGGTTCTTCTTGGGGACCGAGGCTCACGGAGAGGGAAGGGAAGCGATGGATCGGGGCTGGAGCTGCGCAGGAGGTTTGCGGAGCTTATGCGCGCGAATGAGGGTTGTGGCGAGGCGAGAGGTGGCGCGCGGGGTGACCTAGCCAACGGCGGCCATGGCGAAATGCTTACCTCGCTATCGACGGCCGTGCGGGCGCGCTTCCGAGCGAAGGAACTAGGGCGATGGGCGACGCGTGGAGCAGCACAGTGCTGCGAGGACGGGCGGCACCTAACTGGCATGGGCACCGCCGGCGAACGCCGCTGACGGTGGCCCCGGCCACCGTACCGCCTCTGTTCAAACATTATTCGCAACTATTTACCGTTTTGCCACTGACGCACCCTTCTGTAATTTGATCACAGAATTCAATACTTTTGGAATTTTTGCAAACCAAAATTTCTGGGGGTTCATAGTATTGTGGGGAACAACTTTTGTTATAGGCAAAAGTTCAGATTCGAAATGGAGAATTTTATAAAAATTGAGGAACAGATGCTGTTTCTGCTTAGAGTTGGATTTTTCTAGGAATTTGTGCTACTCCAAAAATTCAGGAAAAATATGCTAAATTCATGTCTTGATGTGCTCTACCAGATTGTGCAAAAATTTGGGGTCATCACCATGGAGAATGTTGGAGATCTCAAGAGCTAGGGTTTCGGAACATTAAAAACCCTAATAGGGCTTTAATCCATTATTTTATGTGACTTGGCCAATGATTATTGTTTTGCACATGCAACTTTTTATTTAGCACAGGAACATCGTGAATTTGTGACACGGGGTGTCACAGGTCTGCAAAGCAGCCGCATCAACCAGATTCATAGCGTGCCTTAATCTAGGCGTTTGATTCTTAACTTCCTCCGGGATTGTCTCCAGGATTTGCTTAATCCCCCACAATATTATGGAGCGGTGACGTAAAGACTTGTTCACCGTTTAATTCAACTTCTAGGGCATCCATATTAAGGACCCTGCATGAACGGCCGTGATTCTTTCTAGCATGATTCCCGCTGTTGTTATACGAAGGTGATTTATCTAACGCATCGGTAGCCTGGACTCCGATGGCGGGCGCTCCGATCGTGAGCGCCCCATCGGTAGGGGTTCCACCCCTAAAGCCCCGACTTAACCGGTTCCCGGAGCATTTGCATGTGGATTAGTAACTAGTACTGCAGGGCGGAGGTTGTAAATCTTCCACATCCTCTCGCTGCATTGTGAGCCTCCTCGTGTCGCCGTTCTTCTTCGACCAATTGAGCCCTTCTTGCTTTCTCAATGGCCGCTTGCTCAGGTGCAAGTTGCTTGATTACCGCTCCAGTCATAAAGACTTGGAAAAAGGTTCGAGGACCTTTCTCGAAGTCGTTTTCAAGTTCGAAGAAGCTGCTCATCACTATAGATCGGGCAGCGAGTCAAGATCTTGGCCTGATTGGCCGGATCGAAGGAAACTCGACCGGTCCGATTGATTGCGTCACAAGATTGGCAGCGTCAAACTCGACAAAATCCAAAGTAGAGATCACGATCGCATCCGGTGATCGCGCTTCGATAGCAGCGGCCGGATTGCAAGTAGGATTCATCGGTTCAAGCTTGGCGACGGAATCAGCCTCGATGTATAAGGACCGGAAGCGGATTGCGAAGCCGCATGCGAAGTCGACGTCGAACGAAGAAGCCGTCGAACTAGCCACGAAACTCGTCAGGACCGCTACCTAGCGCGCCAAATGTCGAGTCTTAAACTCGGCACTAATACTACCTAGTCCCTCACGAGCTTGGAATTCGATGGTGCAATATGAAAACACACAAGAACACATGAGACTTTAGATAGGTTCGGGCCCCTCAATCAAGAGTAATACCCTACGTCATGTATGTTATGTATTGCGTTTACCAGATTACTAACTGCGAGTTGTCCAGATTGTTTTTGAGGGGTCCCTACTCCGCCTTATATATGCGAGAGAGGCAGGGTTACATACGAGTCCTAGTCCGTTACACAAATTACATACTCGGAAACTCTATTTCTAATATTCCTTATTGATCCGGAGTTCTAATCAACTAATCTTGCTCCTTTACTAGATCACGCCATATCTTGTCGGTCTTGTCGTCCTCCTTTTTTTCCATACCGGTATATGGAATCTTATATTATTCTGTATCGGTCGGACACCACTCTGTAGGCCCTTCGGACCGGTCTTATCTTCTTCAATATGCCACCATATCTTTGATAAGTCATTCCTTTAATCATCATATACCCATAAGGTAAGTATACGACACTAACTTCAGTTGATTTGGTCCTACAAAATTTATTTTCTGCATACCCTCCACCAAAGCATCACTGATCTCCGGCGCCACCGAAGCCTTCTTATCACAATTACTACCTGATGATGTAGTTTGCAATTTAGTTGGAGAAGAAATCTGCATACGCCTCTGCAGCAGAGGGTTTACCGACTCAAGTTTCCCCACATCTCTCAACGGCTTAACCGCTTCCATCGTTCTATTACTTCTTGTCCTTCTCTTACACGTCAGCACCCGTAACTTTTTAGGGTACTTGTAGTTCTCGAAGCTGTGATTCTTGTTCTTGCATCCTCGTGCTGCATGCCCCATAAAACCACAACAAAAACAAAAATGTGGTACTCTTTCATACCTCACTTCAAACTTCTCCCAGTACCCATTAACCTTAGCTTCGATCCATGGCTTTAGTGGCTTTAACACCGAAATCCTAACATGTACTCTTATGAAATTTCAAACTGCAATGTGACCATCCATAACCTTGCCTAATCGATCACCCAGTTTCATACCTGATAAGAACACCGCAGGGTGTCCCAGAATTTGTCCCAATCTTTCACGGTATTTCCATCCAGAATAATCTTTCTTCGAATCTTTTTGCGGAAAGATATATGTTGTTGGGTTAGTCTGCAATCCAAATATGTGGCAGTAAATTGTGTTTTGCAACAGTTAAAATAGCGGGAGTAAGGCAGAAGAATTGTCCACACGATCAAACAATCCCAGTAGGAACAGTATCTATATTAAGATAATATAGCAGTGATCCACGACACGAGATAAAGTAATTCTGGCTGAATAAACAAATACTATCTCAAACTGGGTAGATGGAATACTCACAAGATTGCAAACCGATTCCTGATAAGATGCCTCTCCAACCCGTGACTCCAACTAGCACGATCCAGAGAGAAGAACTCAGCAGAATTCAAGACGTGTCCAGGTCAATCAGCCCAATGACGATCTCACACAAATCCTTGATGGAAGGATAGATAATCCTTGATGCCTTCGCTGCGGTACGGCTGATGGTGGCGCCACCTCGTCTCCAGAGGAGAAACCCTCTATAGGGGAAAACACAAATGATCTAAACCCTAATCCCCGATACATGGCACAAATACACGCAATGTTTTGGTCTGACTCGACCCCAGCTGCATCATGTGCGCATAGGCACCAGACACCCAAACTACCTAGACTCCGACTCAAACTATTCTCACGACCATGCATAAATAACGTATTATATTCCGACCAGTTACTAATACTCATACTTATGTTGGGCTACAAATAACTCAAAGACTCGCCTCCTCCGTGATCTCAACCAGCATAGAGCCAACATAAATATATCTTCCAGATTTCATCATCTCCAATATTTGACGTAATTTAGCACCAACAAAAACTAGCTTGGATGACAAATTTGGTTTAGAAAATATTTTTCCTCGCTCTCCCAATATTTGTCATTAATAGAAAAATCACCAAACTGAATATTAGAATAGCAAGGAATATTACTAGCAGGTTCTCCTAAATTATCGTATGTTCTTGGAAATTCAACTGAAGTGTCAAATTTAGCAGACATGGGCTTATCAGCCTCTCTCCCTTGAATCAAAGCCGTCCTCGGCTTTGACCCAATATGAACTACTTCATCCACATGGCAAGAAATGGTATTCATTTTTCCAGCAGTGAAAGTAGGAAGAATACCTTTGCTACGCCTAGCCATTGGCAAAATAACTTCCTTCGTATCAACCACGACAGCATCATCAGCAGTACCGTCTTGCTTATAGGAAAGAGAATTTCTCTTGCACATAATTCCATTGCCACAAGCGAAAATCATATTAACATCTTTAGAAAAACTTGGAGTACTGGGTATAGCTGGAACTTCATCACTGTTCTTCTCATTCAAAATAATATTGATAGAACCAACTTTAATAAAGCAATCATTTGGAGCTTAGCAAGCTGTTTCAGAATTACTAGGAATAACTTTCTGGCCTGCAATTGCCACATCATTCCCTTCTCCTTGGACCAAAGCCGTCCTCGGCTTTAGGGTATCCGTTAGTGGAGCTTTCTTCTTCTTCCTATCAGCAGGTAAAGCATCCACCTTGATAGCACTCTCGAGCATCGGTTTTAACACATGATGCAGACTTCTATGCATAAAGGAATAGTTGTTTGATCGACCACCATGAGTAGCATCACGATCAAATTGCCATGGACCAAGCAACAAATGACACTCACTCATTGGTGCCACGTCACAATCCACACTGTCCACATAATCTCCCACAAAAAATTCACTCTGGCCTTGTGAGTAATTTTTAGTGTCCCACTTTTATTCATCCATTGCATGTAACGAGGGCGAGGAAGCCACCATGTAGACAAGGATAATGCGTATACCAAATCTGAACTCATCGCATTAGTGAAACTGCCACCATCAATAATTAATTTGCATACCTTATCTTTAATTTTGCATTCCGATTGAAATATATTACAACGCTGACCTTTCACATTTGCAATTGTGCCATCACTTTGTACTTCATGTGACATCAAAGATAAGCCATTTAGGGTATCATCAGGTTCTTCCATCGGCTGCTCATTAGAAAGTTCAATGGGCAGCCCTAACGTCACTGAACATGGGAGCACTCAGGTCAACAACATTCTCTTGAACACTAGGCTTCACCCACAAATTCTTCTCCTCTTGTTTGATGAAAGCATTCCGTTGCCGTCGATCATCAAAGTACTGTTGTGGGGTGTGACATGAAACACAATAGCGGCGTCCATCAACAACAAATGAAAAATGATTCATAGAACATGGAAGCTCTCGCTGCCAATTCAGAAATATAGTCCAAGGACTACCGAGAACCATTGAGCAAACACTCATGTGTATAGGAATCACATCACACATCACAACATCAACATATCCACCAATTGTAAAATTTACCTTCACTTGATGTTGAATCTTAACTTCCTGGTTGTTCCATAACAATGTATATGGCCTCCGATGAGGTATCGTTGGTAACCCTAAAAGCTTCACAAGTCTTTCACTTGCAGCATTAATACTCGCACATTGATCCACCATCGTAGCACATGTATGTGCACCGATTTGAACACGTGTGTAGCACATATGAAAAGCTGGCTCCCTGAGTGGATCCTTCTCACAACTTTCTAATGAAATTCCAAGCGATCTCATTGTATCTCGCACAAAAGCAGTCACCAAAAACTGTAATAAAACAGAGCTAAAAAGACAAATCCAGTGGTGTACCGTGATAAACCCATAATCTAATACCAAATGATGAGAACACCGCAGGGTGTCCGAGAATTTGTCCCAATCTTTCACGGTACTTGCATCCAGAATAATCTTTCTTCGAATCTTTTTGCGGAAAGATATATGTTGATTGGGTTAGTCTGCAATCCAAATATGTGGCACTAAATTGTGTTTCGCAACAGTTAAAATAGCAGGAGTCAGGCAGAAGAATTGTCCACACGATCAAACAATCCCAGCAGTAACAGTATCTATATTAAGATAATATAGCAGTGATCCACGACACGAGATAAAGTAATTCTAGCTGAATAAACAAATAGTATCTCAAACTGGGTAGATGGAATAGCTCACAAGATTGCAAACCGATTCCTGATAAGATGCCTCTCCAACACGTGACTCCAACGAGCACGATCGAGAGAGAAGAACTCAGCAGAATTCAAGACGTGCCTAGATCAATCAGCCCAATCACGATCTCACACAAATCCTTGATGGAAGGATAGATAATCCTTGATGCCTTCGCTGCGGTACGGCTGACGGCGGCGCCACCTCGTCTCCAGAGGAGAAACCCTCGATAGGGTAAAACACAAATGGTCAAAACCCTAATCATCGATACATGGCCACATCGATCCTTTAAGTGCACGCAGGCACAAACACACGCAATGTTTTGGTCTGACTCGACCCCAGCTGCATCATGTGCGCATAGGCACCAGACACCCAAACTACCTAGACTCGGACTCAAACTATTCTCACGGCCATGCATAAATAATATATTATATTCCGGCCAGTTACTAATACTCATACTTATGTTGGGCTACAAATAACTCAAAGACTCGCCTCCTCCGTGATCTCAACCAGCATAGAGCCAACATAAATATATCTTCCAGATTTCATCATCTCAAATATTTGACGTAATTTAGCACCAACAAAAACTAGCTTGGATGAGAAATTTGGTTTAGAAAATATTTTTTCCTCGCTCTCCCAATATTTGTCATTAATAGAAAAATCACCAAACTGAATATTAGAATAGCTCGGAATATTACTAGCAGGTTCTCCTAAATTATCGTATGTTCTTCGAAATTCAACAGAAGTGTCAAATTTAGCAGCCACGGGCTTATCAATACCTGTTTCTTCTATTATCAATCTGCTAGGGAGGTCATAGATCTGTACCCAAACAGGTATTGAATCAAATGCTATCTCTGAGGGTCGCTTTTTCCATCATATGGCACTATGATCAGGCCATCCCCGTTATGCTTCCACGGTCCTCCGTTAATTACAAACTTGTAATCACCTTCTCCATAAAAATCCAATTGGAACAGGTTCTCACACAATTGTGTGTATACCATCTTCTTCCTCAGCAGCCAAGCTTGTCTCATCTCATCAAACAATCTCGTGATGTTGAAGCTCTGTTCTGAATAAAAACGGTACAACACACTCCAATACTCCTCTTTTGATTCTTCTTCCTGAAATTCAAACACCAGTTCATCTTCTTCCTCCAGCCCTATGTCTTGGTGAATCCAAAATATCATCCCCTATATCCCGTGGGATACTTTCTCCTTGGAAACTTCAATGGCTCTATCATTATTGCTTGATTGCATAGAACTCGACGGCTCCATCGCCATTGACTTCTCCTGTTGATTCCGCATGCTAGTACTTGATGTATCCTCAACTCCTACATCGAATTGTGACGCCTTGTAATCGGGATGACACCTTCAACTGGTTAAAAGTTCCAGTGTGACACCCCCGGTGTCACGAACGTGCGAAATCAAAATTCTACAATTACCTACTAACTTTGTATAGCCCCAATATAAAATTTGTGGTCACATGCATAGTGATTTGAATTGCAAATTCAAATAAATTAATATTGGGTTGAACTATAAGTCAAACTTTTCTTATAACAATTGCCCCTGGAAAAAATATATGTTGTAGAGAAAGCCAAAAGAAAAATCTAGGAACAAGTCCCATGTCATTTGGATCAGTAGAACTCTCTATAAAATTTCGAGAAGCTTAAGTTTTACCCTTTTTTAGTTGAATTATAGAAATAAACCCAGAAGGAGTTTGGACCCAACCTTTTTGTGTATGTCTAGTACATGTGAAATACTACACGTTGGTATTTGTGTTTGGAATTTTTGAGGACCAGAAGTGTTTTATTTAAGCCCCTACTTTTACAAGAAAGTCACAAACCCAAATAAAGGAAAATGCCTTGGGAGATTCTCGAGGGACCCACACGTCAGTGCCTTCTCCCTCCTTCTCTCCCAACCAGCCGACCGCAGCAGAAAATTGCCGCCAGCTGTCCCGTACGTGGCGCCTCTCCTCTGCATCTCGCCCCACCACTACCCCGGCCTCTCCCCTCTGCCTCCTCTCACCCGGCCTCTCTCTCTGCACTCACTCTCTCTGCTCTCTCTCTCTCTCACAGCGCAGGAGAGGGCCAAGAGCAGCATAGCTCCATTGCTGCTCTGCCCCAAATCGCCGTGCGCCACCGCTCCTCTGCCTCCTCGGCCAAGCCAACCCCACCATGAGCTCCACCCTGCTCTCCTGCCACCGCTCATCAAGTCGACTTCCAGCCAACCACCGTGAGCCGCGTGAATCGGTCGATTTTTCCCCGGAGTAACAATCAACGGCCCTCGTCGCCACCGCTCAAAATTCTTGTCCAAGGACGTGCGCGATGTTCTCCTGCATCTCCTTAACCTCAACTTCTCCTGTTTTCCCCTTCGCACAGGTCGGAGTCGAGGCATTCCCCGGCCACCATCTGCCGGCCATTTCTGCTCCTCCGGCGCTAGCTCATTCGGGAGCTCTCCTTCCGAATCCATCTCGATGCCGCCCTTCTCCATCCTCCGGTGAGCACATCTCCCCGGGACCACCCCCAAACGCTTCGCCTCGTCACGCGCAGCAGCCTGGTAAGCTCGGGCGCAAGCTCCGCTCAACTCCGGTGAGCCCCACGGCCGTGCGCCGCCCGCCTCCGGCGAGCCACGAGCGCGGCCACGTACCCGAGATCCCGATTTGCCCATGGCCGCACCCGATCCGCATCCTTGTGGCCGTCTGTGTGGCAGTCAGAGCGGCAGTTTTATTTTAAAAATCGGAATGGATTTTTTGTAAAATACGTAGAACTTTGAATTTATTTAGAAAAATCATAACTTAAGATTTAGAACTCCAAATCGAGTGAGACCAATTTTGTTGAATTCCTTATAAATAGACCTATTTAATGGTTCTGATGAACTCATTTTTGCTGTATTGTTTTTCCAGAATAATTATAAATTTGTAAATAATATTTAATTAATATCTTTTTATCTAGAAATCTAAATGATGAAAACTAAAATGTTTTGGACTCCTCTGGACATGCTCTTTATTATTGTGCATCATGTTAATAATATTCCTGCTCATATAGCATTGCATGGTTAATTCTTTATTTAGCCTTGTTTCATTTCTAATAATTAATTCATTCATCAAATAAATATTCTACCAGAGTACAAATGTCACTAATAGCATGAAGTATCACCTTGTTTTAAGATATGTTCATATCTGTACCCAATAAATTCCTAGGGAATTTTGTTTGTAAAAACCATTGCTTTTATGTTTAAATTAAATACCATCTACATAAAATCATGCAACTTGGTTATTCTTCTATTATTTCATGCCCACCTCATCCCTCTAATACATATGTACAGAACCCTTGCAAAATTTCTCATGTCAATTAAGTGTCTTTAATTATCATATTAAGTAGTTCATTATTACATGTGATAATGAAGGAGATACTTTAAAATAAAGTTACATTTAAGCATATGTCTTCAAGAACCATCTTACGTAACATATTATTTCTGTTATTTGAATGTTTCATTCATGCCTTCAGCATCCATATTGTTTGCATATCTTTGCATTCATCGATATTGACATTTCATTATTTAGGTAACGTTGACGTGCTCGTTGAGGATCTTCGAAGGATATCTCCCTCAACCAAGACCCAGACACTGAAGACCCTAACTCTGTTGTAGTAGCTCCGAGGCAAGCCCCGGTGCATCCTCCCGGTTTAAAAGTTTTTATTTTCAGTACCACAATTGCTAGACTTGTCTAGGATGTACTTGTGCATTAAGTCTAGGTATTGGCTGAAAATCCACTTACATTGTCTCCGGATAAATCCTAAGTAGACGTTATACTTGGTATAGTTAGCCTACAAGAATATTGGCTATGCTTAATTCTAGGATCAACGGTACACAAGGTTAATTACTCAATTGCTAGTAAAATCAACTTTGGAGATTTGGTGCCCTTCCTGCTTGAATGACACCTGTGTGAACGGTTGAGATACGTGTTCTTAAATGATGCATATGTCGTGTGCTTCGGGTTTTTTCCCAACTAGTGTAAAATTGATACGTATCACTTGTCCCTCACGGTAGTGAGTACCCGCTTGTTAACCGAGTCACATCGTAGTAATAACTTGAATCTAAATTCTAAATGATAATGGTACTTGCTTGCTTATTATTGTTGATGATGTCACTATGATATATTTATGCTACACTTGTATTTATGTTCAGTTTGCATGATCACTGTATTTACGTTGTTAATAATAAACTTGGCAATAATACTGAAAGTAAGGATCCACTGCTTACTCGTTGTTTTATACCCTAAAAATCAGCACACTCCTTTAAGCCTTGCATGTCTAGGAGTCGGTTACGTGAACCATTTGACGTGTCGATCTTGTTAAGCTTTAGTGGCTCGGGCTTTGTGCCTATGTCGTTTTACTGGTAATACGAGATGATGCATATGATTTGCTCGTTGGTGTACTTGCCCTGGGACATGCGGATCCCGGAGGGCTGGTCTTCTCACTAGGAAGCCTAGCCTTGCCGCTGCTTGTGTTTGGCTACGTGGTTATTTGTATGGGCTCGAATTAATCACCATCGTCATCGAGAAGTATATTTTAGACGTTAATTTCGCTTCCGCTTCCGCATTTTCAGACTTGAACTTGTTTAATTTCTGCTGCACTTAACTACGATGTAAAATGATGTCTTGGGTGTACTTGGTTTGGCTTAGGAAAGTTCATTCTTCTAGTTGTTTGACTTGAAAACCTAGAAAGACCTTGAACTCCCCATCATCGACATCTCAAATTTCCTACTCATAATCTTGGCAAACTCATCACAAAAACATTGGTTAGTAGAACCAAATATTATGTCATCGACATATATTTGGCACACAAATAAATCACTTCCAACTTTTCTTGTGAAGAGGGTAGGATCGTCCTTGCCTATTATGAAGCCCTTGTTGATGAGGTATCCCTTGAGGTGTTCATACCAAGCTCTTGGCGCTTGCTTGAGCCCATAAAGAGCTTTGTGAAGGTTGTACACGTGGTGAGGCTTCTTTGGGTCTTCAATACCCGGTGGTTGTTGCACGTAGACTTCTTCTTGTATTGGACCGTTGAGGAATGCACTCTTCACATCCATTTGATATAGCTTGAACCCACGATGTGTAGCATAGGCGACCAATATACGGATTGACTCAAGCCTTTCTACCGGTGCATATGTCTCCCCGAAGTCCAAGCCTTCAACTTGCGAGTAGCCTTTTGCAACAAGTCTTGCTTTGTTCCTCACCACCACACCGTGTTCACCTTGCTTGTTACGGAATACCCACTTGGTTCCCATAACATTTTGCTTGGGTCGTTCCACCAATGACCACACCTTGTTTCTTTCAAAGTTCTTCAACTCTTCTTGCATGGCCACCACCCAATCCGAGTCTTGTAACGCTTGTTCCACCTTAAGAGATTCCAAAGAGGAAACAAACGAGTAATGATGACAAAAGGTAGCGACTCGAGATCTAGTGGTTACCCCTTTTTGAATATCACAAAGAATTTTATCAACGGGGTGGTACTTTTGTATGCTTTGGCGAACTCGGGGTTGTTGGGGCCTAGGTGCATCTTCTTCTCCTTCTTGTGGTTCATCTTGTTGATCATCACCTCCGCCACCTTGTTCTTGATCTTGGTTGTTGCCTTGATCTTGGTCGTCACCATGATCTTGGCCACTACCTTGATCTTGTTCATTTTGTGGATCTTGTGAAGGATCTTGATCTTGACTTGAAGAAGATGGATCACCTTGCACTTGAGTTGGGTCTTGTGGTCTTATTTCACCAATTGCCAAATTCCTTATTGCTTCACAAGGAGCTTCATCACCTATGTCGAGTTGGATTAACTGGCTCTACTTGAGAGCCATCAGATTCATCAAATGTTACATCACGCGTGATCTCAACAATGCCGGTGACTTTGTTGAAAACCCGGTATGCATATACATTTGATCTCGTATCCAAGCAAGAAACCTTCATTTGTCTTTGGAGCAAACTTAGAAGATCTTGGCTTCTTGTTAAGAATAAAGCACTTGCTCCCAAAGACATGGAAGTACGACACATTAGGAATTTTACCGGTGGGAAGCTCATATGGTGTCTTCTTTAAAATCTTGTGAAGGTACAACCGGTTGGTTGCATGGCAAGCGGTGTTGATGGCTTCGGCCCAAAAGGTGTCGCGAGTCTTGTATTCATCAAGCATGGTCCTTGCCATCTCAATAAGTGTACGGTTCTTTCTTTCCGCTACACCATTTTGTTGTGGAGTGTATGGCGCCGAAAACTCATGCTTGATACCTTCTTCATCTAGGTACTCCTCGACTTGTGTGTTCTTGAACTCGGTGTCGTTGTCACTTCTAATCTTCTTGATCTTCACATCATATTCATTTTGTGCTCTTCGCAAGAAGCTCTTTAGAACACCTTGTGTCTCACTTTCATCTTTCAAAAAGAATACCCAAGTGAAACGGGAGTAATCATCAACAATGATAAGGCCATACTTGGTACCGCCAATGCTTATGTATGTGACTGGTCCGAAGAGGTCCATGTGAAGCATCTCCAATGGTCTTGTCATTGTCATCATTGTCTTGGATGGATGGTTGGCTCCAACTTTCTTTCTAGCTTGACATGCGCAACAGACTTTGTCCTTCTCAAAAGCAATATCTTTTAGTCCAACGACGTGGCCACCCTTTAGAAGCTTGTGAAGATTCCTCATCCCAACATGAGCTAGTCGGCGATGGCATAGCCAACCCAATATGGTTTTTGCTATCAAACATGCACTTAGATTTGGACCTTCTTTGTTCGTAAAATCAACAAGATAGATCTTATCTTCCAAGTACCCTTTGAATGCAATTAAGGAATCCTCTTTTCTAAAGACGGTAACGTCCTTATCGGTAAAGAGACAACCAAAGCCCATTCCACACGGTTGTGATACGGATATTAGGTTGTACCCTAAACCTTTCACATGAAACACATTACACCATTTATGCCGGAGTTAGACAAGTTTGTTGTTGTTTTCATCGATGACATTCTTGTTTATTCCAAGTCCAAAGAAGAGCACGCTGAACATCTCTGTATTGTGTTGCAACGATTGCGTGATCACAAGCTTTATGCAAAATTCAGCAAGTGTGAATTTTGGTTGGAACAAGTACCATTTCTTGGTCTTGTGGTTTCGATCGAGGGTATCTCGGTTGACCCTGGAAAGGTTCAAAATGTGCTGAATTGGAAGCCACCAAAAATAGTCTCTCAAGTCCATAGCTTTCTCGGAGTAATCGGCTATTATAGGCGGTTTATTCCTAATTTTTCTTAGTTGGCAAAACCTATCACCAAGCTTCTGCAAAATCATGTGAAGTTTGATTGGAACCAACGAGTGTGAAGAGGCTTTTCAGAATTTGAAGAAGTTGCTAACCACCGCTCCCGTTTTGGCTCAACCCGATATCACCAAATCCTTTGATTTATATTGTGATGCTTCTGGAACAGGACTTGGTTGTGTGATAATGCAAGAAGGTCGTGTCATTGCTTATGCATCTCGGCAATTGCGCAAGCATGAAGAGCATTACCCAACTCATGATTTAGAGTTAGCCGTAGTGGTTCTTGCACTAAAGATATGGCGGCATTACTTGTTGGGAAATCTTGTGCACATTTACACAGATCATAAGAGCCTCAAATATATCTTCACACAATCTGATTTGAATTTGTGACAACATAGATGGCTTGAGCTAATTAAGGATTATGAATTGGAAATTCATTACCACCCCGGTAAACCCAATGTTGTAGCCGATGCATTCAGTCGAAAACTGCATTGCAACAATCTGAACTTGCAACTTGAGAACAACAGCAAGAATGTCCCCTCCGATGAATCAAGTGTTCATATTTCACCGGTTGTAGCCATGCACAATTTGGCTATTCATTCTACCATCCGAGATGAAGTGATCACCGCCCAGAAACATGATCCGGGCATGGCACACATCCGACGAGAAAGTTAAGGATGGCAAAGCTGCTTGTTTTCAGCAAGATACCAACAGTGTTCTATGGTTCAATAACCGTTTGGTAGTCCCCAAAAATTTTGAGTTGCGTCGCAAAATTTTGGGCCAAGCTCATCAATCAAAATATTCAGTTCATCCAGGTAGCAACAAGATGTACCAAGGGTTGAAAGAAAATTTTTGGTGGACCAGAATGAAGCGGGAAGTCACCCGTTATGTCACGGAATGTGACACTTGTTAACGCATTAAGGCTGTTCATTTGAAGAAAGCCGGATTGCTACAACTATTAAGCATTCCCGAGTGGAAATGGGACGACATCGGTATGGACTTTATTGTCGGTCTTCCTCGCACCTCTCGGAAGCATGACTCCATTTGGGTTATTGTTGATTGGCTTACAAAATCAGCTCACTTTATACCCGTCAACACTTGCTGTACCGTTTGCCAATATGCTGAGCTTTATATCTCCAGAATATTGTGCTTGCATCGTGTACCGAAGACGATAATTTCAGATCGTGGTTCTCGGTTTGTCGCACGGTTCTGGGAACAATTACATGTTTCTTTGGGCACCAAGTTAATCCGCAGTTCAGCTTATCACCCCGCCACGATGGACAAACTGAGCGTGTGAACCAAATATTGGAAGGCATGCTTAGGGCCTGTGTTTTGACACATGGTGGTAATTGGGATGAGCACTTGCCCCTGGCTGAATTTTCTTATAGCAATAGTTATCAATAGAGCGCAGGAATGTCTCCATTTGAGGCATTATATGGTCGCAGATTGTTGGACTCCACTCAATTGGTCCGAACCTGGAGAAAGAGTTACCTTTGGATCTGACCTTGTGCAGCAAGCAGAAGAAAAGGTTTGGGTTATTCGAGCCAACTTGAGAGCTGCAAAAGAACGACAAGAAATGTATGCGAATAAAAGACGTCGGCCCCTAAATTTTGAAAAGGGTGACCAAGTCTATCTTCGGGTATCACCCATGAAAGGTATTCAGCGGTTTGGAGTCAAAGGAAAATTAGCTCCCGCTATATCGGTCCATTCAAGATAATTGAAAAATGTGGACCGGTAGCATACAAGTTGGAATTGCCGATCAATCTATCGGGTGTGCATGACATTTTCCATGTGTCTCAAGCTGAAGAAATGTCTCAAGCCATCGATGGATGTTGTCTTGGATGATTATTCATGCTTGCAACCTGACCTAACCTATTACGAGTATTCGGTGAAAATATTGGTTGAAAAGGAACGGGTCACTCGGAAGCGAGCAATCAAGTTTTATAAAGTCCAATGGAATAATCATTCGAAGATGAAGCAACCTAGGAATCACTAGAATTCTTGCATAGTCATTACCCTGGATTTCTGCATCAACTCTCAAGTATGACACATTAACCTTCCTCTAGTCCGACTTTAATCTCGGGACAAGATTTCCTTAAGGAGGGAGGGCTGTGACACCCCGGTGTCACGAACGTGCGAACTCAAAATTCTACAATTACCTACTAACTTTGTAGAGCCCCAATATAAAATTTGTGGTCACATGCATAGTGATTTGAATTGCAAATTCAAATAAATTAATATTGGGTTGAACTACAAGTCAAACTTTTCTTATAACAATTGCCCCTGGCAAAAATATATGTTGTAGAGAAAGCAAATGAAAAATCAAGGAACAAGTCCCATGTCATTTGGATCAGTAGAACTCCCTATAAAAATTCGAGAAGCTTAAGTTTTACCCCTTTTAGTTGAATTATAGAAATTCAACCGAGAAGGAGTTTGGACCCAAACTTTTCGTGCATGTCTAATCCAAGTGAAATACTACAAGTTGGTATTTTTTGGAACTTTTGAGCACCAGAAGTGTTTTATTTAAACCCCTACTTTTGCAAGAAAGTCACAAACCCAAATAAAGGAAAATGCCTTGGAATATTCTCGCGGAACCCACACGTCGGCGCCTTCTCCCTCCTCCTTCTCTCCCAAACGACCGACTGCAGCGAGAAAATTGCCGCCGGCTACCACGTACATGGCGCCTCTCCTCTGCACCTCGCCCCACCACTACCATGGCTTCTCCCATCTGCCTCCTCTCACCCGGTCTCTCTATCGGCACTCACTCTCTCTGCTCTCTCTCTCTCTCTCTCACGGCGTAGCGAGAGGGCCAAGAGCGGTGCGGCTTCATTGCTGCCCTGCCCCAAATCATCGTGCGTCGCCGCTCCTCTGCCTCCTCGGCCGAGCCAACCCCACCAAGAGCTCCGCCATGTTCTCCTGCCACCGCTCATGAGGTCGACGTCCGGCCAACCACCGTGAGCCGTGAGAATCGGTCGATTATTCCCGGAGCAACCATCACCAGCCCTCGTCTCCGTCGCTCAAAATTTGCAAAGCACGGTTATCGGTGAGGAAGATTAACGTTGACACGTGCCGCCCTTCGAACCCACTTTAACGGTGGATTAGCGAAACCACATCGGCGGATGAGGCTGGGCCTACCCCCGTACGACCCCGCCGGAAAACAGGTCCGTGACATCCCCTCGGGACACCGGGAATCGGTACGGAGGGACACTAGACGAAGCGAGTTACAATAGTGTATCATCTCATACAAGCGGAATATATACATCATGGTATAATACAACCAGGTTTTTGAAATACAAACATTGGTGCAGCGGAAAATATAAATCTTATTGAAGTTTAACAACCTACGAGTATTGCAGCGGAAACTTGTACTTTGTACCACAAAACATTATTAGACGATCAACGTGATGCACCGAGCCCTTCGTACATCACGGTCCTCCCTCTTCACGACGCCGGGATCCGTTCCCATTGGTGGGAACCACCCTCGAGACACTTGCTCCTCTTCAGGAACTACCGTCCAAGTCGTGGAAGTACGACTCGGGTCTGAAAAATATAACGAACAAACCACTGAGTATTCTAATACTCAGCAAGACTGACCCGTTAACATGGCACGCTAAGGTCGACGTCTAGTATGCAAAGGCTTTACGGCTGTGGGGTTTACTCCTTTGCGAAAACAACATTAAAGGGTGGATCCTTACTTTCAATGTTTTAGCTCGAGCATTAAGTTCATTAACCTCTAGGTTTGCGAGACTATCACTATTGCAATCAAGTTTGCAGGAAAAGATAAATTCCAACCAACGAGTCCTTTCATCTATCTTTCTTCATCTTTCACTTGATTAACTACGATGTGACACGGTGAACAAGCGGTACTCATTACGGCGAGGGACAACGATTCGAATCGATTTCACCAGCTGGAAAAACCCGTTTACACGGCGTATACGCACCCCATTGGTCGCATACGTCAACCTTTCACGCTAACTCCTGACGGTGGCCGGGTTAGTCTCCCATCCGCCCGAGAACACGGGGACCCCACGCGATACCCGTCCTCGACGTTATCCGTGAGCGACCACCCATTCCTCTCCCTTTGAGACGTGAGGCCTCGCCTCACTCTCCAGCCAATTAGGGGATGGGCTACGTCCAACCACCGAGGCAATTAGGTTACATCGGCTTCCTAGCCCCATAATCACCGAGTATGTAAATTGGTACGTTCAATACTTGCTCAGCGGGGCCAACAACGGTACGATCCTTGATTGACACGAGACGGGGCTACCACCTTGCAAGACCTCGACTTTGCCCTTTCTCCTACGAGTGCCCGTCCGATCTCAATTTCATCTTCCTCTTCATTCTTTAACTTCAACTTGAACAACAGCACACAACTTAAAGCCTCCATGCTTTAAGTTCGGACCAGTATCAGCTCGCGAGTGTGCTCAGCACCACTCGACTTCTACCGTAGCCCTATGAATTAAGCGTAGCAACTATCAAGATACAAAACCAACATGGGATAAATAGGTAACATAGGAATTCTACTCATGCATCTAGGGTGTCAAGCAATTCCTATAACCTAATGCACAATCACGACGCATTAAGCTGTGATAAAAGAAAGGACTTTAAAAACATAGGTGGGATGCACCGGGCTTGTCTTGATTCGAGTCGGAGTTAGCTTCCTCGATGCTGCTGGTCGACTTCGAAGTTTCCGTCACTGCCTCGACCTCGGACGGAACCTCGATCACGCCATGACCTAGGTCGACCAACGATGACGTTGCGAATCAACGATCATGTATGCATGAATGTACATGAGATGATGTGCAACGATTTTGTTAACCAAGATCGTTAATTAGCAACTAATCATTACTTAAGTTCGAGTACTTTGCAATTAGTAATTAACAATTAATAATTCCTCGGGTTTATTAATTAGCAATGTATAATTAATCGGGTTCCTTAATCAATAATTAACAATTAATCATGCTCGTTAATTAATACTTAATTATGGTCATTAATTAATAATTAATCATCTTATTAATCAACAATTTATAAGTACTTAAAGACATGTGATAACACTTAAGCTACTAATTTGGAATCACATAAAATGACGGTGTTTAAGTTGAATTTTGGAAAACCAACATAACAAAAACTTTCGTCTGCAAGTATCTCTAATTTTTAAAGAAATTCATTTTTCAAAATTAAATAATAATTAGCATAAAATAATAGATTATCTCAATTAAAGAAAGGTAATTAATTAAACCATGAAATTATAATTTCACAAAATAGGCATTTGAATACATAATTAAATCGAGAATAATTTTATGAATCTAATGAACTTTGTTTGACATTTTCCTGATTTTTGTGAAATTTTCTATGAATATTTGAAGTTTGAAATAAAATCTGAAATTGAATAAATTCGTAAAAGAATTAAGAAGCTATTGGGCCAAAAGTGGCCGGGCCCAAAGGGTGACGTGGCGGCCCCGCGATCGCCCGAGCCCACCGGCCCGCACACGGCCCACACGCCGGGGCGCCATGTCCATGGCCGCGACGGCCGAGAGGTGGCGGCACCACGCCGGAGCGGCGCGGGAGGGGGTGGGGAGGCTAGGTTTTTGGCTCCGGAGACTCCACGCGACACGGGCGTTCACGGGGTGGGGTCCAAGGTGGCGAGGGTGGCCGAAAAACCCACCGGCGGCGAGAGGCGGCGCAGCCGGAGGTTCGACGAGGTCGCTCGCGGCCTACGACGCACGAAAACCCCCACCGTTTCTTCCTACGAGCATCACGAGAGGGTGGACTTCACCGGCGTCAACACGGTCGACGTCGAGGGTGGCCGGAAACCGAGGTTCACCGCGGAGGCAGAGGCGGCGGCACACATAGCTCATGAAAATGATGAAATTCGGTTGAACTCGAGAGGGACATGCAAGGGCGAGTCGACCGGATGGTGGAGGAATATCTTGCGCACGACGGAGGTCAAGAATTGGGCGGAACGGCTCACCGAGTAGGAAGGATTTGCGAGAGAGGCGGTGACATGCCGGCGGCGACCGTCGAAGGAAACACGGCCACGAACTCCGGCTTCACGGCAGCAAAGCTTGATTGGAACCCATGCCGAGGTGCGGCACAATCTTGCGGAGCTTTTGGAAGTGGCGGCTCACGCGGGGACGGCCGGAGGCGAACGAACGGTGAGGCGCGGGCGAGGGCGGACGGGCGGCGGTGTTCGAGTGAGCCGGGGAGGGAGAAAACGGATTGAGCTCGTCTTTTATCCCCAACGGGCAAAGGGGTGAGGTGGCGAGGAGGGCAGCTGCGTGGCGCCAGCTGTAGAAGGCGAGCGGCCGGAGACTGCCGGCGCAGCTCGGTCGCAAGGCGGTGCGGGAGTGATGGAGGAGAAAGAGAGATTGACCGGTGCGCTGCAGTCATTTTACAAAAACACCCTCGGGTTTTTAATTAATTGAAAACGACCTTTCCAGAGCTCAGAAAAATCCAAGAAAAATTAGGGATGTTAATAAAAACATTTCACACACTTTTCTTTTTAGGTCCAGGTTCAGATTCCAAATTATTTTTGGATTAAAAATTCATAGATAAATTAATAAAAGAAGCTTTGTTTATTTCTTGTAATAAATTTTATAGAGCAAAATAATTTCAGGGAACTTTTATAAATCTTTATTTAGGATGTTTAAGCAATACAAAATGTTAAACACATTATTTTCTCTTATTTAAATTCTTTTTAAGCATTTCCTTTAACCTCTAGCTAGTTTGATATTTTATGTGCATTTTCTTAACACAAAAGTAAATATTTTCACAAATGCACATGATGACATGATCATGAATGACATGAAATGCATTTATTTCTGAGAGTTGTTACAGCCCTCCCCCTTATAGGAATCTCGTCCCGAGATTCACGATTGAAGCGACTAGACGATAGTGCTAAAGAACTCGGGGTAGTTAGATCGGAGAAACTCCACTTGCTCCCAAGTAGCTTCAGCTTACGAGTGATTACTCCATTGAATCTTGTAGAACTTGATGGTCCTATGTCGAGTCACTCGATCCTTGGTGTCATGAACCTTGACCGGACGTTCGTCATACGTCAAGTCCGGTTGTAACTCGTTCCACCTCAGCTGTCGGTATATCCACCGATGGTTTCAAACACTTCTTCGGTTGAGATACGTGGAATATGTTGTGTATACCCAACAAGTGTGCTGGCAACTCCAAACGATATGCTACAACTCCACATCTTTCCGGGATTGGAAAAGGTCCAATGTATCGTGGTGCTAACTTGCCCTTGATTCCAAACCTTTGAACACCTTTGGTAGGAGATACTCGAAGATAGACTTGGTCTCCAACCTTGAATACCAACTCTCGACGTCTTTTATCGGCATAGCTGATCCGTCGAGATTGAGCTCTCTTGAGGTTCTGTTGAATGAGATGTACTTGTTCCTCTCGCATCTTTTACCGAGTCGGGTTCGAAGATTATTCTTTCTCCACTTTCAATGGTGTGCGACGACTACGACCATACGGAGCTTGGAACGGTGACATTACGGTACTCTCTTGATAGTCTGTTGTTGTATGAGAACTCTGCCAGCGGTAAACATTTCTCTCAATCTTTACCGTATGTCAAAACTCAAAACACGTGCTCGAAGCATATCCTTGAGATATTGATTGATTCTTTCTGTTTGTCCATCCGTTTGGGGGTGATAAGTCGAGCTTCGAATTAACTTCGTTCCTAACGACTCATGCAACTATTCCTAAAATCTAGAGACAAATTGAGCTCCTCGATCCGAGATGATGGTCTTGGGTACTCCATGCAAACATAGGATGCGTGAAATATATAGATCTGCATATTGCTTGGTCTTGTAGTTGGCATGTACTGGTATAAAGTGAGCTGACTTGGTCACTCGGTCAATTATGACCCAGATAGAGTCGTGCTTCCGTGGAGTCATTGGTAATCCAACAATAAAGTCCATGCTGATATCTTCCCATTTCCATTCAGGTATGCTCGAGAGGTTGAAGTGGACACTGCTTGCTTCAAATGCTCTACTTTGACACGTCGACAGGTATCGCACTCGTTGACATACCTTGCCATCTCTCGTTTCATTCTTGTCCACCAAAATCTCTTCTTTAAGTCTTGATACATCTTGTTGGTTCCGGGATGAATAGAATACTTGGACGTATGGGCTTCATCCATTATCTTCTTGCGAAGTTCCAAGTTCTTAGGCACCACTAGCCTATTCTTGAACCGAGATAACACCTTCGTCATCTTTTTGGAAACACTTGACTTCATTCTTCCGGAGTCGTCTTCGATGTGTTCCATACCAGCATCCTTCTGCTGAGCTACTACCACTTCCTCACGAATGGTAGGAATAAGAGCCAAATTGGTCAAGGCTCCATACGGAAGAATCCGAAGATTAGGCTCATCACTTTCGGGTGGAGGTGCTTGAATCAAGAGTTGCGCCGTGAGATTATGGCAATGAACCTTGCGACTTAATGCATCGGCTACCACGTTTGCCTTGCTTGGGTGATAGTGAATCTCCAGCTCATAATCTTTAATTAACTCTAGCCATCTTCGTTGACGCATATTCGGATCTGCTTGAGTGAAGATGTACTTGAGACTCTTGTGGTCCGTGTATAGATGTACTAAATTACCCAAGAGATAGTGTCTCCAGCTTCTTCAATGCAAGAACCACTGCTTGCTAGTTCCGAGTCATGCGTGGGATAGTGTTCCTCATGACGCCTAAGTTGTCGAGATTCATAGGCGATCACTCGACCTTCCTGCATTAGAACACATCCGAGTCCTGTTCCCGATGCATCACGAGTACACATCAAAAGGTTTTGTCGGATCCGGTCGAGCGAGCACCGGTGCTCGTTGTCGACAACTTCTTGAGCGTCCGGAAAGCTTCCTCGCAGTCCTTACTCCATTCATACTTCTTATCCTTTTCCAACAATTTGGTCATTGGTTTGGCAATCTTTGAGAAGTTTGGAATAAACCTTACGTAGTAACCGACCAGTCCTAAGAAACTCCTGATTTGCGAGACCGACTTTGGTGGCTTCCAATCCAACACTTCTTGAACTTTGCTTGGATCAACGGCCACTCCTTCGGCTGATATCACGTGACCTAGGAACGGCACTTCCTTTAGCCGAACTCACACTTGCTAAACTTGGCGTATAGTCGGTGATCCCTTAGCCGTTGCAACACAACTCTTAAGTGATTGGCATGTTCCTCTTCGACTTGGAGTAAATCAAGATGTCGTCAATGAATACCACCACAAACTTGTCTAACTCAGGCATGAATACGGAATTCATGAGGTACATGAGGTGTGCTAGTGCATTGGTCAATCCAAAGGACATCACCAGGTACTCATAAAGTCCATATATGGTAGAAAATGCGAGTCTTCGGTATATGTTCAGCCCTTATCTTAATCGATGATATCCCGAGCGAAGATCTATCTTAGAGAAAACCTTGGCTCCCATCAATTGATCAAATAAGATGTCAATCCTCGGGAGAGGGTACTTGTTCTTGATGGCCACGGCATTCAAAGGCCTATAATCCACACATAGCCTTAATGTCTTGTCCTTTTTCTTCACGAACAAGGCTGGGCATCCCCATGGTGACGAACTTGGACGAATATATCCCTTGTCCAATAATTCCTTTAATTGCACTTTCAACTCTGCTAGCTCATTCGGCGGCATTCGATACGGCCTTCTTGATATTGGTCCTGTCCCAGGCTATAACTCTATCTTAAACTCTACCGCTCGATCTGGTGGTAAACCCGATAAGTCTTACGGAAAAACATCGGGTACTCACGAGACTATAGGAATGTCTTCCAAACTTTTAGCAATAGTCTTATAAATCATTGGAGGAATAGTTTGGGAAGAAGTCAACTGAAAGCAATCTCGTCCGTGAAGAGGAGAGTTCGAGTGAACTGCAAAAACATCTATATCCAATACTGCCTTATGATACTTCATCCATCTCATGCCAAGAATCGCATCCAATCCTTGCCCGTTTAAGACTATAAAGGAGGTGGGATAATCCTTACGACCCAATTTCAATGGTAGCTCGGTAGTACTTTGATCTGCAAGTATATTACCTCCAGGCGATGATATGAGATGTGGGTAAGTCATCTTGCATGATGGAAGATTATATTTTTGGACATATCCTTTGCTTGATGAAGTTGTGGGTTGCTCCCGAGTCAAATAAAATAATGGCAGCATGATAGCTGATAGAGAACAAACCAACCATGACTTGTGACCCTTTCGGAATCTCTTCGGCGGTGGTGAAGTTGACACGACCAGTCTTCATCTTAGCATCTTTCAGGGCATTCTTACGTCGACCAACTGCTTTCTTTTGAGGGCGTGTTGAAAAGTTTTGCTTTGTTGGTGCACACACTCTTGAGCCAAGTGTCCAAGACAACCATCGTTATAGCAGGGATGGTCAACCGATTGTGGAGTTTGGGATAAGGAGCGTATACTTGATAGGTCTGATTGGTGGACCGCTGAACGGGGAAACACGTGTTGCTGATGCTCGAGGTGGCCGGTGAGAAATGGGATCCGATGGCATAGGCTCGAACCTCCGATCTGCTGCGAAGTGTGGACTAGACGATACTTGGAGGGTACCTCACTTCCTTGTTCATTGACTGCTCTCTTCTTAGCCTTTTCTTCTTGATGAACACGAAGAACATCCTCCATAAGTATAGCATCACTTACAAACTCATTGAAACTAACTCCTCGGTCCAAAACAAGCCGGGATTGTAACTTGGTAGTAAGTCCTTGTTTGAAGCATTCCTTCTTCTTGGCGTCGGTGTCCACATTCGAGGAGCATATTGAGCTAGACGGTTGAACAACTTTGAATAGGAGTGTACGGTCATATCGCCTTGCTTCGGCGCTAGAAACTCCTTACGCTTTTGGTTCAGGATACCTTCGAAATATGATGTTCACGAAAAGCCTTTGTGAATTCTTGCCATAGTACTTGGTGACCTTCGGGAATCATGGCCTTGTAATTAGCCCACCATGCTCTAACAAATCCTTCTAGTTGCTTGAGCGGCAAAGATAGTCTTCGATATTCTGTGCATGGTAGGAGCTCCAGCTTCCACTCGATAGTACGCAACCAATGGTCCGCTTCCGGAGGATCTCCCTCATCCGAAAAATTGGGTGGACCGGTAGCCATGAAATCCGAATATGTAACGTGAACTGGTGGAGCATGCTGATCTTGACCACCGGCCTGTGGGGCCGTATTCCGAACAAGCTGCTTGAAGAAGTTCCCGTTGCTTTTCACGAGACTCCAATATAGTGGCAATAGCTTGTGCCGGGGTAGGTGGAGTTGATGCGGGCTCTCGAACATCTTGTTGGGAGCTTTCGGGATAGTTTCCTCTTCTAGCTTGTGCCATTCTGTTATAAAACTTGGTATTAGTGTCATCGATCCAAAATTAAAATATAAGGATACCCACGGTAGAACACGTTAAAGTTCCAAAGCACAAGCGAGTGTATATAGAAGAGGTGCACTATCTCTCATTCCAACCCCAGATTTACTTGTAGTACACATTCGTATGAGCATCTTTAATCTATCCCTTTAAATCCGTAGCTCTCATATGGGGCTCCTTGATAACTAAGGATGATTATCCTTTTCTCCGATTGCCTTTAATCATCCGTAGATGAAGATCTTAAATTTTCCCATTCTATTGCCTCGGTGGAAGAGTTCTGTTTGCCTTCTATTTCACTCGCATAAACTTCTTCCGGAACCGTCCATAGGAAACTAACTTTACACTACGATACTAACTCGGTCTAATTCCCAAAACCTCATATTATAGCACTCAATATGACATGATGCATGCTCGGTAGACTAACTATACGTACTATAGTATATAAAACTACAACGAATAGTTAGCACTTTCCCAAAACCCGAACATCAAACAGTTAGTAAAATTCTAGCTATTCTACATCCTTATAGGGCTCCGTATTCTCTCGTATTCTAAACACACTAAACGTGTTAAGTTTTGAAAACAAGATTGTAATGATGTACTTGTTGCCTACGAACCGCTCCGATACCAGCTGTGACATCCCCTCCGGGACACCCGGAAATCGGTACAGAGGGACACTCGACGAAGCGAGTTACAACGAGTGTATCATCTCATACAAGCCGAATATATACATCATGGTATAATACGACCAGGTTTTCAAAATACAAACATTGGTGCAGCGGAAAATATAAATCTTATTGAAGTTTAACAACCTACGAGTATTGCAGCGGAAACTTGTACTTTGTACCACAAAACATTATTAGACGATCAATGTGATGCACTGAGCCCTTCGTACATCACGGTCCTCCCTCTTCACGACGCTGGGATCCGTTCCCATTGGTGGGAACCACCCTCGGGAACCTTGCTCCTCTTCCGGGAACTACCGTCCAAGTCGTGGAACATAACGAACAAACCCCGAGTATTCTAATACTCGGCAAAGACTGACCCGTCAACATGGCACGCTAAGGTCGACGCCTAGTATGCAAAGGCTTTACGTCTGTGGGGTTTACTCCTTTGCGAAACGAGGGACATGCAAGGGCGAGTCGACCAGGGGGTGGAGGAATATCTTGTGCACGACGGAGGTCAAGAATTGGGCGGAACGACTCATCGAGTAGGAAGAATTTGGGAGAGAGGCGGTGACATGCCGGCGGCGACCGTCGAAGGAAACACGGCCACGAACTCCGGCTTCACGGCAGCAAAGCTTGATTGGAACCCATGCCGAGGTGCGGCACAATCTTGCGGAGCTTTTGGAAGTGGCGGCTCACGCGGGGACGGCTAGAGGCGGACGGACGGTGAGGCGTGGGCGAGGCGGACGGGCAGCGGTGTTCGAGTGAGCCGGGGAGGGAGAAAACGGATTGAGCTACGGCTTTTATCCCCAACGGGCAAAGGGGTGAGGTGGCGAGGAGGGCAGCTGCGTGGCGCCGGCTGCGGAGGGCGCGCGGCCGGAGCTCGCCGGCGCAGCTCGGTGGCGAGGCGGTGCGGGAGTGAGGGAGGAGAAAGAGAGATTGACCGGTGGGCAGCGAGTCATTTTACAAAAACACCCTCGGGTTTTTGGTTAATTGAAAACGCCCTTTCCGAGCTCAGGAAAATCCAAGAAAAATTAGGGGTGTTAATAAAAACATTTCACACACTTTTCTTTTCAGGTCCAGGTTCAGATTCCAAATTATTTCCGGATTAAAAATTCATAGATAAATTAATAAAAGAAGCTTTGTTTATTTCTTGTAATAAATTTTACAAAGCAAAATAATTTCAGGGAGCTTGTATAAATCTTTATTTACGATGTTTAAGCAATAGAAAATGTTACACACATTATTTTCTCTTATTTAAATTCTTTTTAAGCATTTCCTTTAATTCTAGCTAGTTTGATATTTTATGTGCATTTTCTTAACACAAAAGTAAACATTTTCACAAATGCACATGATGACATGCTCATGAATGACATGAAATGCATTTATTTCGAGAGTTGTTACAAGGTCGGCGGATGGCGAGCTCGACCTTGCTCGCCAAACTTGAGGAGGCGCGCCTCGCACGACCTTGTCCGCCTTACTCGGGAGGCTCCGTCCCGCACGACCTTCGCGCTCGACCTCCGTGCTCGACCTTTGAGCGCGACCTCAAAGCTCGACTACCAACCGCATTAACTCCACCCGCCCGGGCGCCCACGTGGGCGTTACTCGGAAATCATTGGCGGGGGCTCGCGCGCATCCCTCCTGTCACCACCTTCTCCCGTTAGGCCACGCCGACGAACGTGCCGTCCCTGTGCCGCCCCGTAGCATGATGGAGTTGGTGTGGACCGAAGTCTCCGGGAGAAGCCATCATCTCGCGACATACGGCGGTACGACCTCTCCGTCACACCCGTCGACGGGTGTAACTCAAGGTCGGGCTCGAGTTACGGTCCGTCCCGCACGACCTTCGCCGGCAAGCTCGAGGTTCGAACGAGCTGCCCCACGACCTCGACCATGGGCTCGCCATCAATGCGCCCGACGGAGAAGGACGAGGATGGCATGTCACCTCCAACCACTCTGCCATGACGCCACCCACGATTCCGCCGATCGCGGGGTACTCCACCGCGACGCAGCGGGATACGGGGACGACGCGACCGCCCGGTCATCCTGTCTCGAACTTGACGTGAGGAAGAAGACCGACAGGACGGCACGGGCCTTTGGCGGAGCACGCAGCCGCTCTCTCTCTCTCTCTCTCTCTCTCTCTCTCTCTCTCTCGTAACTCGAGTTTCATCCCTGCAACTATAAAGGGGTAGAATCTCTCACTTCCAAGACAAGCTTACACGCTCTCACACTCTCGAGTTTTTACACCCGCACGCACTCGCACGGGACATGGAGCACGCTCCTCTCCCACCTCTTCCGTATCCCATTTCTCGCTAGACGCAAGGAACACGAACGCCGCGACACCACCCCCGCCGGACGTAGGGGCGTTCCCGAACCAGCCTAAACCTCTCGTGTCTTCCCTTGTGTACCATCCGACCTAAAACGCGCAGCCCCGGAACAAATTCTACAGCCGGTGGTTCCCACATTAGTAGGGTTGTTGCATAAAAGAAAATTTAGTGAGCATACTAGCAAGACAAGAGTTTGCAATACAATTTAATATCAATATAAAACAGCAAGCTATTCAATCTCTTTCCATTACTACACATTGCGAACTGCTCGAATCAAGTGGTACTCATTAACCGAGAGGAAACGGCGATAATTATCGAATTATTAATCCTGCAGGAAAGAACCCAAATGCACGACATACGCATCATTTAAGGACAGGTATGGCCACCGTTCACGAGTTCATCATAAAGTAAAATACGGGGCCACCGACCCCGAGTACACGTCCCCTTACGACCGTTCAACAACGCGCCCAAGGCTTAACCCATGTACTCTCCAACGGTCCTCAACCCGTGCAACCACCGTGCCAAACACATCACCTCCGGGTCGGTGAGATATCCGGCTCACTTTACAACTTACAAGCTACATAGGTTTACCAATCCCATAAGAAAGGCATGCAAGTGGTACACAACTCAAACTTGTTCGTAGAGCCACAATGGGGTGTTCTCAATTTTAACCAAATTCATCATGTTCACATTTTGTCATAAGCCATGAGTGAGATCCCCAAATCTATCGTTGACTCCAAAACATAGCATAGCACTTCTAACGAGGATATGACACATAAGCGACATAGGACATATAGGAATTTATGCATGTGGATTTCCAATCAACGCCTAAAACTTAAATGCACATTCCTCATCCTTAATATAGTGATAAAAGAAAGACATTTCAAATAATAGGAATGCACCGGGGCTTGCCTTGAGAGTGATCGAAGTTAGCACTAGCCTCACAAGCGTTGAGCGTGGCAACCGTCTCTTCCGGCGGAATCAATTCGACGTCGTCACCTATAAGATGAAATGCAATGCATAAGTGACATGAATACAAGGTCGATGATGCTGGTGATGCATGTGTGCTGTTTTTGTAAAGATTCATATGAATATGTAATTCAAAAGTTTTGTTTGCTCAAACCCTAGCAAGCATAAACATGCCTCTTGTTTTCTTTTAAGGAAATCAATTACACGAACAAACATAATCCTACTAATCCATGAGCAATGACTTGATTGCATAGACATGAGTGCTGTGGTGCTTGCAGGTTTAGCAATAACATTTTGCAAGTTTTCGAAATATAAAACGAAAAGAAAACTAGGTTTATGTGTTTTAGCATCACATGCGATGACGATTTCCTTTTAAGATACGAATTTGATCTCAAAATTAATACATACGTGAAATACATGAAACCTTTTGACTAAACCTGCCATGAGGTGCTAGGGGACATGGTGAACAGTGAAAATTACATAATCATGCATGAACATAATTTTTAGTGACATAAAACTATTACACATGTGCTGAAAATAACTTTTTAGGGATTTAGATCTAGGGTTTGCAAAATTGATATCTTAACATGCTCAAAAATTAATATGGACTTTTCTACACATGCACAGTGCTAAGAGGAAATTAATTACCAAGTTTCATGCAAAAAATAATTTATACAGATTTAACTAAAAATTAAATACAGAGAATACAAGAAATGCAATAACTTGAAAAATATGAAATGAAATGCAGATCTTCCAGTGCCAAAAATTCATGTGTGTCTGGGTGAAGATTTTGGACAAGTTGCATGTAATTTGGAGTTATATTTTTAAAGTTATGGCTTAGTTAAGTTTTCAGGGGTTGACTTTTGTCATTTTTGTAAAAATGTGAAAATGACCAGATCTGATGAGTTCATGTTACTTTTATGAAAGTACAGGTCTTCTAGTTTCCAAAACATTTTAGTTTGTAATTTTTGGACATTTCAAACGCGAGATATGAATTTTTCAAACTTGAATGAAGTTCGGCCTTATTTACGATATTGCCACTAGGGCAGATTTGAACGGGGCGGCGCGCGGGCTCCGGCGGGCGGTGGCCGGCGCCGGCGAGGTCCCACGCGACGGCGCTACGCTGGAGCTCATGCTCCGGCCTTTGGGGAAAGCTTGCGCGTGGCGCGGGGAACACACCGGTGGGGTCCACGGGGCCCCGCGACGGCCGGAGGCGGGCCGCGGCAGCGGCGGCGCTCGCGGGGCTCCGGCGGCGGCGTGCATCGAGCGTAGAGAGAAAGAAGGGGAGGGGGCTAGTCCGGGAGCACCACCCGGGCACGGGGAGTCGTGGCGTGGGCTCGTGCGGCGCCGGGCGCGGCCGTGGTCGGCGGCTCGACGGAGGAGTGGCGGAGAGGAGCGAAGAACGGCGGCGGCTTCCTCCAAATTCCGGCGACCTGGAGCAGAGGGAGGGGAGCGCGTCGGCAGGGAGCTTGGGCATGACCTTGCGCACGCACCGACGGAGAAAGGGAGGAGAATTGGCCCACCTAGGCGGCGTGCGACGCGGAGGGGCACGGGGCGGCCATGGCGACGGCGGCGCCGATTCCTTCTCCGGCGCGAGCTGCGGTGAGGGAGAGGGCAGGGCAGCGGTGCGGAGAGGAGTGGGAGGGGCTGGCAATAATTGGTGGCGGAGGAAAGTGAGAGCCTTGGCGCCGTTTTCTAGGGGGCGGCGCACGGCCGGTCGGCGGGGCGGGCGCGGCTTCAATGCGCGGCCGTTCTCGTTGGCCGGCGGGTACAGGGAGGTTGGGGAGGTGGCCAGGGGAGACGTGGCGATGGGACTGGGCGCAGACACGCGCTGGAGCGGGCGCGGGGGCAGCGGACCGGCGGGCACGGCCGCCATGGTCCGGCGGTCCCCGTAGCTCGAGCTCCAAATTCAAATTTTAACTCTGTGGTTTGAAACTTTGAGCGAAATTCATACTTCTGCTGCTCCAAATTTAGAAATAAAAATGTGTGGAGCTTCAGCACGAATGTGTTTAATTTTCATCTTAAAGTTTGGAGTTCCAAAAGTGTTTCCAAAAATTCATACAAAATTCATAAACAGGGATGTTTCAGATTTGAATTTGAATTTTTGGGCATCCAAAACTTTGTTCAAAAATTTTGTAAAAATACTGTAAATTCATCTTTTTACATGAGCAATGCAGTGGTGCAAAAATATATGGGTAGTGTTTTAGTGATTTTTGCATTTTGGTTAGTGCTAGGGTTTAGGGTTAGGTTTAACTAGATTTCCCTTTTTCTTTTTATTTTTCTTCTTCTTCTTGGGTGATTAACATTAGTACTTAATTAGTGCTGTGATTAGGGTATTAATTACGTGATTAGCCTTAATCGTGACATGGGATGTCATAGCCCTCCCCCTTAAAGAAATTCTCATCCCGAGAATCGTTACGAATTAAGGAGAGGGAGTGCGAAAATTACCGATTTGTGTGACGCGAGGAACTCGGGAAAATTCTTCTCTAGAAAATCCTCTTGTTCCCAAGTTGCTTCTTCTTCGGTGTGGTTACTCCATTGCACTTTATAGAAGGTGATGGTGCGATTGCGAGTTACTCGGTCGCTTTGATCGATAATCCGGACGGGGTATTCGGGGTAGGAGAGATCTTCTTCTAGTTGATCGGTGTCGGAAATGACCACATCTATCGGAGGCTTCAAACACTTCTTGAGTTGAGAGACATGGAACACATTGTGCACTCGAGCAAGACTTTTCGGTAATTGCAATCGGTAAGCAACCGCGCTATGCTTTTCCACAATCGGATAGGGCCCGATATAGCGGGTGCTAACTTTCCTTTAATTCCAAACCGAGACACGCCCTTATTAGGAGAGACACGAAGATAGGCATGATCTCCTTTCTCAAACTCCAATGGGCGTCTCCTCTTGTTAGCGTAACTCACTTGGCGAGATTGTGCGGCTTTCATGTTGGCTTGAATTTGTCGAAGTTTTTCTTCGGCTTGAGTGACGAGATCGGGACCAAAATTAGTTCTCTCTCCCGCTTCCGACCAATTTAAGGGTGTACGACAAGAATGACCGTACAATGCTTCAAATGGTGACATTCCCGAACTCTCTTGATAGCTATTGTTGTACGAGAATTCGGCGAATGGAAGACAATCATCCCAATTTCCTCTATTTTCCATGGCACATGCTCTCAAGATATCCTCCAAATATTGATTCAATCTTTCGGTTTGTCCATCCGTTTGAGGGTGATATGCGGAACTTCTAATGAGAGTGGTACCAAGACAAGAATGCAATTGCTCCGAAAAACGAGATACAAATTGCGGACCTCGGTCGGAAACAATGGTTTTAGGTACTCCATGCAAACATAACACTCTTGAGATGTATAGCTCGGCATACTTCTTGGTATTGTAGGTGGTATGGACGGGAATGAAATGTGCGGACTTAGTTAATCTATCCACAATAACCCAAATTGAATCATGCTTCTTTGATGTGAGAGGCAATCCAACGATAAAATCCATAGCAATGTCCTCCCACTTCCAAACGGGAATTTTCAATGGGTTCAATAATCCGGCTTTTCTTAAGTGGTCGGCTTTCACTCGTTGACAAGTATCACACTCGGCCACATACCGGGCAATCTCACGCTTCATGCGTGTCCACTAAAACTTTTCTCTTAGGCCGCGATACATTTTGTTGCTACCGGGGTGTATGGAATATTTAGACAAATGTGCCTCGTCCATTATTTTCTTCCGTAATTCCATATCCTTCGGAACAACGAGACGTTGGTTGAACCATAATACACCATCGTCATCTTGTCGGAAACATGTAGCCTCATCTTTTTCTATCTTTTACCGAATAAATTCCATACCTTCATCCTTCTTTTGCGCCTCAATAATTTCCTCACGAAGGGTAGGAATGAGAGCTAGATTATATAGTGAACCATAGGGAATGACTCGAAGACTCGGTTCACTAGAATCTGAAATTTCCGAGTTCTCCATAGAACAACCGGTAACGTGGTTGCATTGATCCTTGCGACTCAAAGCGTCGGCAACCACATTAGCTTTACCCGGATGATAATGGATTTCCAACTCATAATCCTTAATTAATTGCAACCATCTACGTTGCCTCATATTCAACTCTTGTTGGGTGAAGATATATTTGAGACTCTTATGATCGGTATAAAGATTGACAAGATTTCCAAGTAGATAATGCCTCCAAGTTTTCAAAGCAAGGACAACCGAGGCTAGTTCAAAATCATGGGTAGGGTAGTGTTGTTCATGCTTGCGAAGTTGACGAGAAGCATAAGCAATGACACGACCTTCTTGCATTAGCACACATCCTAGACCGGTGCCGGATGCATCACAATACACGTCAAACGGCTTGGTGATGTCGGCTTGTGCTAACACCGGAGCGGATGTCAAATGCTTCTTGACCAGTTTGGAAGGCTCCTTCACATTCACGGCTCCATTTAAACTTAGCATCTTTCTCTAACAATTTTGTCATAGGCTTGGCTATGCTTGAAAAATTGGGAATGAATTTCCGATAATAGCCGGCAAGACCTAGAAAACTTCGGATTTGTCTCACCGACCTTGGGGATTTCCAAGTAAGCACTTCTCCGACTTTACTTGGGTCAACGGCGACACCTTCCGCGGAAATAATGTGACCCAAGAAAGGAACTTGCTTCAACCAAAATTCACATTTGCTAAACTTGGCATACAATTGATGATCACGAAGCCGTTGGAGAACAATGCGAAGGTGTTCGGCATGCTCTTCCTCGGACTTCGAATAAATAAGAATGTCGTCAATGAAGACCACGACAAACTTATCCAACTCGGGCATGAATACCGAATTCATCAAGTACATAAAATGAGCCGGGGCATTTGTGAGCCCAAAAGACATGACGAGATACTCAAAGAGGCCATACCGCGCAGAGAATGCGGTTTTGGGAATATCTTCGGCTCGGATCTTGATTTGATGGTAACCGGATCGGAGATCAATCTTCGAGAAAACCTTAGCACTAACTAATTGGTCAAAAAGAATATCAATCCGAGGGAGCGGGTATTTATTTTTGATAGTTACCGCATTGAGAGGGCGATAATCCACACATAGACGTAGCGTTTTGTCTTTCTTCTTCACAAAGAGAGCGGGACATCCCCACGGAGATGAACTAGGGCGAATATATCCTTTATCCATAAGCTCACCCAATTGCTCTTTTAAGATTGCTAGCTCGTTGGGAGCCATCTTGTACGGCCTACGGGAAATTGGTGACGTACCGGGTTGGAGCTCAATTTTAAACTCGACATCCCGATCGGGTGGCATGCCCGGTAAGTCATCCGGAAAGACATCGGAAAACTCACATACCACGGGAATATCCTCAATCCTTTTTCCCTCAAGATGGTAGATTTTTGAAGTGGAGAATTTTGGATGGGACAATCGGAGAATAGATGAACCATGGAGTGGGGAGTTTAGGTGAACCTCACGGGAATCGATGTGTAAAACGGCTCTATGGAGTTTCATCCACCTCATACCTAGAATTATATCTATTCCTTGCCCACACAAAATTATGAGAGAAGAGGGGTATATTTTTCGTTCTAGGTTTAGTGGGACTTGCCTCAACTCTAGGTTTGTTTTTATTTTTCCACCGGGTGACGTGATGATATAGGGAATATCCAAAACGGTAGGAGTGAGTTGTAGGGTTTTTGCACATGCTTGACTAATGAAATCATGAGTTGCACCCGAATCAAAAGAACTAAAGTGGAGTGGTTGTTGACCGAAAACATACCCGAAAGAACCGGTTCTCCCGCTTGAATCTCTTCGGCCGTGGTATAGTTGACTCGGCCATTCTTAGCATTTGCGAGTGGAGGATTGATTGCGATTCCCATTGCCATTATTCCCATTGCGGTTTTGATTGTTGTTGTTGCCACTTCCGGAACCATTGTTGTTGTTGCCCGGGTTGCGTGTCGGGACACGGCAATCCTTTGCAAAATGACCCGGACGTCCACAATTAAAGCACGGACCTTGCGGACCGGGTCTAGCACCTTGGTATTGCTGCTGTGGAGGGCGGAACGAAGTGGAATGCTGCTGATTTCCACCGTGGGAGTGGTGGTGTTGCTGCGGCACAACCGGCGTGAGCCCCCGTCGGCGGCAATACGGCCCGAAACTTCGTCCGGTCGGGGAAGTGATAGCTAGCTTGTACTTGGGCGGAGCGGAGCCGGATGGATTTCCTACGGCACGCTTCCTCTTCTTGTCCTCTTGGTGAGCACGGATAGCATCTTCTTGCACAATTGCGGCACTCATCAAGTCATTGAACGTGCCGGTAGTGACTTGAGCCAAGCGATCTTGCAACTTTGGGCTTAGCCCCGAGCGAAAGCAATCCTTCTTCTTGTCATCCGTATCGGCATGATAGGATGCATATTGGGCCAAGTAGTTGAACTTCCGTGCATACTCTTGCACGGTTCCGTGCCTTGCTTCAAACCGAGAAACTCTTGCAACTTGCGCTTCATGAGACCGGCGGGAATGTGATGCGCGCGAAACGCGGTGCAAAAGTCCGGCCGGTTCACTTGAGTACCGGCGGGAAGTGCGGCGGTGAAACTTGCCCACCATGCACTAGCGGAGCCACGAAGTTGTTGAGCCGCAAAGAGAACCTTTTGCTCCGATGTGCAATTGAGGAGAGCAAACTTTGACTCAATGATGTGGAGGAAATTATCCGCCTCCAACGGATCGGTAGTAGCTTCACCAAACTTGGGCGGTTGAGTGGCCCAAAAGTCGGCATAGGTGGAATTCCTCGGCCCTTGGGGTGGCGGTCCTTGGCCTTGTCCTTGGTTGGTTTGACTTGCAAAGAACAAGCGGAACATCTCGTTTTGGTTGGACACGAGTTGTTCCAACGGCGTGAGAGGTGGAGGGTTAGGGAGTTGTTCTTCCCTCGCACCATGACCACTTCCGGAAGCTTCACCACGGCGGGTATTCACCATCTGTCACGCATGAAAAAATTTTCTCACGTTAGCTCATTAGACCAAGAGCTAAAATAGCAAGAAAATATGACATTGGGCATAAGGGACCAAAAATTTCCGATTGCATGTACGAAGAAAATATTGATGAAATAAGCATAATGCATTGACAACACACATATTCCATAGATTCTAACATAGTAGCAACATGATAGAAATTTTTGATACACGGGAAACCACGAATCCGATACAACACGGTCTTAGGTTACATCACATGTGACCCACAAACAAACACAAATCTCGGAGAGCTTAATTAACAATACTCGGATCGTTTCCAACACGGTTACATGCCTCACGAGATTACAACTCCTACAAACATAGAGCTACGACCACCGGTCGTGACAACTACTCGTCGTCATCGCCGTAGTAGTCGGCGTCATCCCTCATGGGAGAGGGTGGTGCTCCGTCCTCGACGTCGGAAGCATCCTCGCCATCGCTCATCTCCACATCCTCCTCGGGTGGGATGATCTCAAGTGGATCGGGAGGTCCGTCATTGAGGATGACATGCAGGGCGTTGTTGGCGGCTTGGAGATGCTCAATGGTAGCGTTGTTATGCGCTATGGTCGCTCGGGCGTTCCGGAGGTCTCCCTCCAAAGCATCCCTAGCGCCCTGAGTCTCCGGGAGAGTAACCTCCAACTCATCCTTCTCCTCGAGAAGGGCATCCACCTGGCCGGAGAGGACGTAGTTCTCCTCATTCGCGGCGGTGAGCTGGGCATCACGCTCATCGAGCGTGGCCTGCAGAGCGGCGGCTCCATCGCCCTCAAGGGCAAGGTGGGCGTCGTGGAGCTGCTCGAAGAAATTCCAACGCTCCGTCTCGCTATACTCGAGCTGCGTACGGAGGGTATCCACCTCGGTAGTGCGCTCGGCCAGCTCGGCGGTGCGGGCAGCAAGCTCGGCGGTGCGAGCAGCGAGCTCGGCGTCGCGGGTGGTAAGCTCGGCGTCGCGGGTGGCGAGGGTGGCCTGCAGGGCAGCACGCTCCTGCTCCAACTCGAGCACCTGCCTCGCGAGGTTCTCACGGTCCAACATGAGCTTGCCGGGGGCCATCTGTCGGAGAATTTTGAAACACAAGTCAAAACTCAATATCCAACAACAAAACATGCAAAATAAGTAAAGCATGAATGATGGAATGGAACCAACTTAGTAAAAGAATGCAACAAAACTTTTCGCACAATCCTAACACGGTTCCAGATTCTGGTCAGAATTGACACGCTACAGAAACTCGAGAATTACCCCTGCTTCTGGCCTGAATCAAACTTTTATTTTGTTACGAAAGTTTTAGAAAATTTCTTAAGCTTTCCAACGCATCCTAGAACAGCTCAATCCGACTTGTCGTTTGAAAGTTATGCACGATCTACGACAGGGATAGAACTGGAGCACATTCTGGAATTCCAGAACAGCTCTCTGTAATGGGCCATTCTAGCTACGTTCCAGATTTTTACAAGACCTGAGACTAGAATATTGTTGTAGTGCATAATACAAGCTTTCCAGAAAGTCCTTATTTGCCTTATTTGGATAAGTAACTTGAAAGTTATGCTCATTTCCATGGAAGTTAAGAAATCTGCCACGTTTTTGTTTCCGGTTTTCAAACTTTTGTGAGAATGAAGCTATGTGTCCCATTTTTCGTGATGATTTCATTTAGATAAGTTTACATGCATATGTTGGACATGATGACATGATATGCAAAGATGATGGATGCTCAATATGTCGTTCCGTACGTCCTCACAAAATTAAAAGACCGCGCTCGCCGATACGAGTATCGGACAAGCGCATCGGTGGCACACACACCTCTCACACGATACTATACGAACTAAAGCGTTGTTATGTATCTGCAAGAGATGGATTCCAGAAACATTACATCAAATTCAAAAGAAACAAGCCAAAAATAAATCCATGTCACCTCGCCTCACATGGAGAGCTCTCGAATAAGAGTGTATTCGAGTCACACCAATAATATCATGCGAAAATTGACAACACTCAATCACATACCTTTGCTCAAGCCGTAGTTGCAAAATATTTCACAATCATAATACGGGGTTAGTTTTGCCACCATTCTATATAGTCCTTGTATTGGCCTTTCTATCTAGACTCGTACCTCACCGTGACTCAAAAACGGGTTTTAAGATTTTTAGAATGAGTGTTAACGTGACGCGAATCCCAAGTCGGCTCGATACCACGTGTCACACCCCTATCCCGAAAGATAGTTAGGTGTGGTACGGATCGCCTTGGGAGATGATTGACGAAGCAACCATACATAGCATCACATTAACAAACATCCACGAATTACAAGTTTACATAACTAAGTCTTGATTACAACATAGAGTTCGAATAAAAGATACATTAGATTCGAAATTAAGTCTTACATAACCATGATCTTTGTTCGAATTTAAAGTGCGAAAACGAAATGCATAACTCGACGATACATAGATAACTTAAATGAACCATGCCAGCCTAGGCCATGCCTCACTCATCATGGGTCGGAGAGCTAGGGACCCATTCAATGGTCCACTCTTTGGGCTCTTCTCCATCCCAAACCACCTTACCACAACAATCACAAAACCCGGCTTGCGGAAACCCGTAAATCAACATGTAGTGGCAAAGCCCGAGTATCTAACATACTCCGCAAGTCTTACCCGTCAAATTGGCCATCTAAGACCGACTCCTAGATGCATGGGGCTTGACCGGTTTAACTTGGCCTTTTGCATAAATAGCACCTATGCTAATTAGGTTGGCAAATTTATTACTTAGCCACATTAGTAGGGTTGTTGCATAAAAGAAACTTTAGTGAGCATACTAGCAAGACAAGAGTTTGCAATACAATTTAATATCAATATAAAACAGCAAGCTATTCAATCTCTTTCCATTACTACACATTGCGAACTGCTCGAATCAAGTGGTACTCATTAACCGAGAGGAAACGGCGATAATTATCGAATTATTAATCCTGCAGGAAAGAACCCAAATGCACGACATACGCATCATTTAAGGACACGTATGGCCACCGTTCACGAGTTCATCATAAAGTAAAACACAGGGCCACCGACCCCGAGTACACGTCCCCTTACGATTGTTCAACAACGCGCCCAAGGCTTAACCCATGTACTCTCCAATGGTCCTCAACCCGTGCAACCACCGTGCCAAACACATCACCTCCGGGTCGGTGAGATATCCGGCTCACTTTACAACTTACAAGCTACATAGGTTTACCAATCCCATAAGAAAGGCATGCAAGTGGTACACAACTCAAACTTGTTCGTGGAGCCACAATGGGGTGTTCTCAATTTTAACCAAATTCATCATGTTCACATTTAGTCATAAGCCATGAGTGAGATCCCCAAATCTATCGTTGACTCCAAAACATAGCATAGCACTTCTAACGAGGATATGACACATAAACGACATAGGACATATAGGAATTTATGCATGTGGATTTCCAATCAACGCCTAAACTTAAATGCACATTCCTCATCCTTAATATAGTGATAAAAGAAAGACATTTCAAATAATAGGAATGCACCGGGGCTTGCCTTGAGAGTGATCGAAGTTAGCACTAGCCTCACAAGCGTTGAGCGTGGCAACCGTCTCTTCCGGCGGAATCAATTCGACGTCGTCACCTATAAGATGAAATGCAATGCATAAGTGACATGAATACAAGGTCGATGATGCTGGTGATGCATGTGTGCTGTTTTTGTAAAGATTCATATGAATATGTAATTCAAAAGTTTTGTTTGCTCAAACCCTAGCAAGCATAAACATGCCTCTTGTTTTCTTTTAAGGAAATCAATTACACGAACAAACATAATCCTACTAATCCATGAGCAATGACTTGATTGCATAGACATGAGTGCTGTGGTGCTTGCAGGTTTAGCAATAACATTTTGCAAGTTTTCGAAATATAAAACGAAAAGAAAACTAGGTTTATGTGTTTTAGCATCACATGCGATGACGATTTCCTTTTAAGATAAGAATTTGATCTCAAAATTAATACATACGTGAAATACATGAAACCTTTTGACTAAACATGCCATGAGGTGCTAGGGGACATGGTGGACAGTGAAAATTACATAATCATGCATGAACATAATTTTTAGTGACATAAAACTATTACACATGTGCTGAAAATAACTTTTTAGGGATTTAGATCTAGGGTTTGCAAAATTGATATCTTAACATGCTCAAAAATTAACATGGACTTTTCTACACATGCACAGTGCTAAGAGGAAATTAATTACCAAGTTTCATGCAAAAAATAATTTATACAGATTTAATTAAAAATTAAATACAGAGAATACAAGAAATGCAATAACTTGAAAAATATGAAATGAAATGCAGATCTTCCAGTGCCAAAAATTCATGTGTGTCCGGGTGAAGATTTTGGACAAGTGGCATTTAATTTGGAGTTATATTTTTAAAGTTATGGCTTAGTTAAGTTTTCAGGGGTTGACTTTTGTCATTTTTGTAAAAATGTGAAAATGACCAGATCTGATGAGTTCATGTTATGTTTATGAAAGTACAGGTCTTCTAGTTTCCAAAACATTTTAGTTTGTAATTTTTGGACATTTCAAACGCGAGATATGAATTTTTCAAACTTGAATGAAGTTCGGCCTTATTTACGATATTGCCACTAGGGCAGATTTGAACGGGGCGGCGCGCGGGCTCCGGCGGGCGGTGGCAGGCGCCGGCGAGGTCCGACGCGGCGGCGCTACGCTGGAGCTCATGCTCCGGCCTTTGGGGAAAGCTTGCGCGTGGCGCGGGGAACACGCCGGTGGGGTCCATGGGGCCCCGCGACGGCCGGAGAGCGGGCCGCGGCGAGCGGCGAGAGAGAGGAGGGGAGGGGCTGGTCCGGGAGCACCACCTGGGCACGGGGAGTCGCGGCGTGGGCTCGGGCGGCGATGGGGCGGGCTGTCGTCGGCGGCTCGACGGAGGAGTGGCGGAGAGGCGCGAAGAACGGCGGCGGCTCCCTCCAAATTCCGGCGACCTGGAGCAGAGGGAGGGGAGCGCGTCAAGCAGGGAGCTTGGGCATGACCTTGCACACGCACCGACGGAGAAAGGGAGGAGAATTGGCCCACCTAGGCGGCGTGCGACGCGGAGGGGCACGGGGCGGCCATGGCGACGGCGGCGCCGATTCCTTCTCCGGCGCGAGCTGCGGTGAGGGAGAGGGCAGGGCAGTGGTGCGGAGAGGAGTGGGAGGGGCTGGCAATAATTGGTGGTGGAGGAAAGTGAGAGCCTTGGCGCCGTTTTCTAGGGGCGGCGCACGGCCGGTCGGCGGGGCGGGCGCGGCTTCAATGCGCGGCCGTTCCTATTGGCCGGCGGGTACAGTGAGGTTGGGGAGGTGGCCAGGGGAGACGTGGCGATGGGACTGGGCGCAGACACGCGCTGGAGCGGGCGCGGGGGCAGCGGACCGGCGGGCACAGCCCCCATGGTCCGGCGGTCCCCGTAGCTCGAGCTCCAAATTCAAATTTTAACTCTGTGGTTTGAAACTTTGAGAGAAATTCATACTTCTGCTGCTCCAAATTTAGAAATAAAAATATGTGGAGCTTCAGCACGAATGGGTTTAATTTTCATCTTAAAGTTTGGAGTTCCAAAAGTGTTTCCAAAAATTCATACAAAATTCATAAACAGGGATGTTTCAGATTTGAATTTGAATTTTTGGGCATCCAAAACTTTGTTCAAAAATTTTGTAAAAATACTGTAAATTCATGTTTTTACATGAGCAATGCAGTGGTACAAAAATATATGGGTAGTGTTTTAGTGATTTTTGCATTTTGGTTAGTGCTAGGGTTTAGGGTTAGGTTTAACTAGATTTCCCCTTTTTCTTTTTATTTTTCTTCTTCTTCTTGGGTGATTAACATTAGTACTTAATTAGTGCTGTGATTAGGGTATTAATTACGTGATTAGCCTTAATCGTGACATGGGATGTCGCAGTAGACGTTATACTTGGTACAGTTAGCCTACTAGAATATTGGCTATGCTTAATTCTAGGATCAATGGTACACAAGGTTAATTACTCAATTGCTAGTTGAACAAGTTGTTAATCCCATGTTTAAGTAAATGGAAACCGAACGAGTCTGTTTTGGAAAGAGCGAAGGCAAGGGTCTGGATAGGGCTTGTCTTGCAAGGTGGCAGATCGTTCGTGTAAACAACTAAAATTTGAGATATGGACGGGCCAGTAGAGGAAAGGGCAAGCACATATGCCTTGCGAGGGAATGGTTTGCAAGGTTGTAGCCTCATTTGTGTCGGTTGAGGACCGTATCGTTGTTGGACCATTCGGACAAGTTTTGAACTCGTATCGAGTACATGCTAGTTTTATTGGGGACTAGTAAACTTATGTAGCATTGGATGTTATACTATGGAAGATAACCCTGGTCTTCGGTCGCTGTACCCGCGGAAGGAGTGGGTAGTAGGCTCACGACATTAACGATGAGCTGTTGGCCACTTTGGAGATCTAGTACCCTTCCCGCTTGAATGACACCTTTGTGAAAGGTTGAGATACGTGTTCTTAAATGATGCGTATGTCGTGTGCTTCGGGTTGTTTTCCCAGCTGGTGCAAAATTGCTATGTATCACCTGTCCCTGCAGTAATGAGTACCCGCTTGTTCACCGAGTCACATCTAGTAATAACTTGAATTTAAATTCTAAATGATAATGGTACTTGCTTGGTTATTATTGTTGATGATGTCACTATGATATATTTATGCTACACTTGTATTTATGTTTAGTTTGCATGATCACTGTATTTACATTGTTAATAATAAACTTGGCAATAATACTGAAAGTAAGGATCCACAGCTTAGTCATTGTTTTATACCCTAAAAATCAGCACACTCCTCCGAGCCTTGCATGTCTAGGAGTCGGTTATGTGAACCATTTGACGGGTCGGTCTTGTTGAGCTTTAGCTGCTCGGGCTTTGTGCCTATGTTGTTTTACATGTAATACGGATGATGCATATGATGTGCATGTTGGTGTACTGCCCTGGGACATGCAGATCCCGGAGGGCTGGTCTTCTCACTAGGAAGCCTGGCCTTGCCGCTGCTTGTGTTTGGCTACGTGGTTATCCGTATGGGCTCGGATTAATCACCATCGCATATCGTCGAGATGTATATTTTAGACGTTAATTTCGCTTCCGCTTCCGCATTTTCAGACTTGAACTTGTTTAATTTCCGCTGCACTAAACTATGATGTAAAATGATGTTAATTTCCGTTATGTCATATTTGAACCCCGTCTGTTGTTGTATTATCTTGTGTCTGCTTAAACAGCACCTCGGGAATCATGATCCGTGGGTCGGTTTGTCTCACAATGCCTCTCCTTTATCCTCACCAGCCATAGACCTCGACTCGGATACGGTTGTGAAGTCCCCGATCGCCGATTAGAAACTACTCCAATCACGCATGTAGAACGTAGTTGAGGATCGACTCGGAGACAAACGAAATCTTCAAAATCGTCCCCGCAACCCTAGTCACTAGGGAACCCTAAGCGAAGTCGGCGTGACCTGACTGTTCTAATTAGAGCACTTAACACAAGATGGTAGTTGGAGGTGGATGAATAAAATATATGCTTGTTGGATATACGAGTAAAGATATAAAGTAACGGGAGTGCGGGTGAAGCTGATATAGGGTAAAAAATCTTGATGATATGACCGAAATATTCTTTTTCTCCACCCTTTAAATTCACGAGTCAAATCTTTCCTACAGTCACCCACAAAATTACACCCAATTAGCCTAATACAGTCATTAATTAGTCTAAAGGTACCCCACTAATTGTACCCGAGAAAAACACTTGTTACAGATCGGATGGCCCATAATTACCTACATTAGATCTGATGGCTAGAAATGTTGCGATCTTCCACCTATTCAGCCCTCCGCACCTCCTCGGCGGCCAAGACCCTCGGCACCTCCTCCGCAAGCCATCACAGCAACCGTACGTAAATGAAACGCCGACCTCGCGTCGGGGAGAGGACCGCTCGTTGAATCGTGCCCTGGCCGCCGGTCGCCATCCTCCCCTCTCTCCACTAGCCCGCGCCACATCACCGTCCTCTCCTCTCTCCACCGGCTTACGCCGCACCGCCGACCTCTCCTCTCTCTCCCCTTGCGCCGACGTAGAGGACCACACGCCGTCCCCCTTCAGCAGTTCCACAACGGATGCCATCTTTCTCCCTCCTCCTTCCCGTGGAGGCCCACACCCTCCTCCCCATGGCAACACCCACTCCTTGCTCCTGTTGGCTGATGCCCAAGCCACCGAGATCCCCCACATCGATGTAAGGCCCGCAACGTGCTCGGCGGCGGTGATGCACGCATCGTCCCCGCCTATATTGGCTGCACGCGCCCAACTGCCGTGCTGTCCTTGGGTGCGTGTTCCTCACCGGTGAAAAGTGCGTCGTCCTCGCCAACATTGGCTTCACGTGCCCAACGGCCGCATCGTCCTCGCCAACCTTGCCTGAAGGCTCCTCACCGGCATTGAGTATCGGGCCCTTGCATCTAATCACTTGCAAATGATCGTGATGCAATCAAGGTAATTACATCTTCAAAAAAAATTTGGAATAAATAGTCATTTTCTTCACCAGGCACACATGTAATATCTGTGTCTTCAAATTTTGCAGTCAATTTGATGTCTTCTTCCTCAGCATGCCCTTGCATCTTTATTCATCCACCTGCATATGGGTATCGATATGAAGCAGCAATGTTGAAACAATTCTAATGGATATTTTTTATAGCGAGTACAGGTCGTTGAAAGTATAGATATTTTCCTAATCAGAGAATGGACGAATTTGCATGTTTAGTGTCAGCTCTATCCGGAGTACACCATTTCATCGCACTTCATTCTGAATAACATATACTCATTTCTTGCTGCACAACAATTCCCTTTAACCGAGCTCTCCCACAGAGAGAAGTTCTGAGTAAACGGATGAATAGTACAGGAGTCATAGGAACGTTCAAATGACAGATGTAGTAACAACTTAGAATTTACTGGCACAACAGTTTTGTAGCTTACATTGTTTATTCAACCTTATGTATTGCCTAACTCGATATCATCCTATTTTGTTTTCGCATTCAAGTTTGAAGATATAATTTTCTTCAAATCCTATGTTATGCTTTTATCCTAAAAAAATCAGTCAATATACAATTCATTTATCTGAATGATGATGATCTTTATTGGTACTAACACAGACCTGTGTGAAGTATGACATTCCCAAAAACCATTTAAAGAATAAATCAATTGTTAGAGTTTTTATAGGAGAGAACTTTACAACAGAAGCATCAGCCTCTGAGCCATGAGCACGTCGAAAGGACACCGCACTCCATTTCAGGACATTCTAACAACATACAAGGGGGTATGTTCGTATTTCCAAAAATCACATCAGTTTTGGTAAAGAAAAATATAAACATATTGTCCATTGATATTTCTCACAGACAATCAATAATTTATGAGGAGGAATGTATAAAGAGGAATGAAGAGCAACCAAAAAAGGGAGATAAATGGGAAGTACATGCGAGAAATGCCAAGTATATGCGAGAATACCGTGCAAACAAGAAGTATTTCTTTATGGTAAATGAATTGTCTATCAGTCAAGATTGTCAATATATTTAGAGTGAGAGTTATTCTTACATATGCAAGGTTAGGCAGCGGGGGAGAGTTGGGAAAGTATTGGAGGTACTGTCTGTTTGCTGACGATGTCATTCTTAGATGATTCTTTGTGATTGGAACATTTTTATATCTTCTTTGATTCATGCTTTTTAGTTGTTTAATGCATCACCAAGAATGAAGCTCTAGCGCTAGCATGAGCATGATTAATTAATTTGATTCTTGTTCCTATATTTTCTCAAATAGGACATCCCATGTTACTTGATGTTTATCAGATTGTCTTGATTCCAAAAACGTGAAATTTTTTCTCTGGGTGCACCTAAGATACTAATCTCCTCTCCTAATATGTGAGTACGACATGTAATCTACTGTTCTTGACTCCCATCTATTGATTTATTTGCAGGTTTAGCAGGATCAGCACGGTGTACGAATCAGTGGTATAGGCCATGCAATACTTCTGAACTGAAGTACGTAATTTGATTCGGATAATGAGGAAGATGCAACAAGAAAATGAATAGATGTAGGACTGAGTTGGTATGATCAGGATGTAACCTAAGGTCAAATACGACACCCCATGTATGATTCCGAGAAACTAAAAAATATGTATTTCTTTTGACTGAATATTGAATTTGCACTGTTGAGCTGCTCTCCGACATTTGCATCTTTTACTACGACTGCAGATTCCTGTCATGGCATGGCTTGATAAAGATGGCATCTGCTTATCAGCTTGCAACTTATCATGATGGCAAATTTCTGATCTCTGTCTCTTCTTTTCTTGGTTCTGTAAAAAACACACCCTATTCTTAATAGGGCTGACATTTTGAAAGCAAAAATAGAGGAGTAAATTATTTTAGGATTATGTGGAATGCCCCAGGAAACTTTTCTTTATTTGTCTCTGAAAACAAATGAATAAAATAGTGCTTTTTTTGTTTACTTTCAGTCAGTTGTACTACTTATGATAGAACTGATTGTTTAATCAACAGACACACGTTTGTGTGTTCAAGAAAATACTAATTGACCACGATGACAAGCAATTTTCTTACGTCCTAACATCTTTTGATTTCTTGGGCATGGCCACATGGGATAAGGCTTTCTTATGAAGTAGTACATGTTGGGGGCCTGACGCGAGCTGGGCTTCGCGTGGAGGCAACGGTAAGGATCCCTGGTACATATTTCTCACACTAACGCCGAGTTTTATCTCCAAGCAGCGCGCACATGGCGTCGAACGGCGCGAGGCACCTGAAGCAAAGGAGGTACCACAAGGCGAAGTCAAGGGAACCCCGAGGATGGGGCCAAGCCCCAGGTGCGAAGGCCCGCGACCCGCGAAGCTACCGTCCGGCGAGGCGAAACGGCGCGGGAGCGGAGCACCGGAGCTAAGCGAAGCTAAGGGCTGGAGTGCGTCCCAGCTAAGCCGCGAGCCACGCGGTTTCGGCCGGCTTTCCCGGAATGCCCCCAAGAGTTATCGTCTCGTAGTAGGATTAGGGCATTCGGCCAAGGGTAAAATGGTCTTGTAAAATGTGGCTCCCTGGACTATAAAGGAAGCCTAACGGTCACCTGTAAACACACATATAATCCACAAGTTAAATTCGCTTATACTACGAGTTTTTTATCTTGCCACTTCGTTCTTTCATACTCCGCACATTCCATTCTTGTGTTCAGTGTGTTAAGCAAACATTACCCTCGTTGCTTAGCACACCAACATTGGTGCCCACCGTGCGTGACCTCGAAAATCAAGCTCACGATGAAAAGAAATACAAGAACAGTTGCAGCGGCTCAGCCTCTACTAGAGCTACCTGCAAGATCATCAGCAGCGGCCTCGACGCCCTCGAGCCAAACCGGAGACCACCACCTCAAGCTGAGGGGCCACGGACACTTCGACCGGAACAAGCACCCGCCTCGGCCAACGGCGAAGGGACAAGCAAAGGGCGAGGCAATGAAAACACAGGCAAGTTGCCGGCAATACAAGAAGACGATCCCGAAGACACCTACACCTCAGGGGACAGCGAGACACTACCCAGCGAAGTAGAAGAGTTGCGAAGGCACAACTTAGCGCTAGAAGAAGTAAAGAGCAGACTCCTCCAAGAAGCAGAGCAAAGGGACAAACTATTGCAGGAAACAGAAGCTCTCTTAGAGGAGAAACGCAAGCATGAGGAACTCGCGAGGGAAATCAGAAGGCTAAGGGCAAAAGCGAAGGAAAGCAGCCGACCGAAGCCATCAACAGCAACAATACAAAGTGATACGAAGCAGAGTCAACAGCATGCAACAACGGAGACAACAGCACAAGGCGCGAATTAATACCCTCCAGGAGGCCAAGCCTCGTAATCATAGACAAAGACTCGCCACTCTCGGAAGGGTTACAAAGGCAAGTTACCTAGATAATTTTCACATGGGAACCATCCCGAAGTACGAGGGGAAACAGACCCAAGACAATTCCTCATCAGCCATGAAGCAATAGTAACTTCAGCAGCAGGAGACGAAGTATCTCTAGCAGAGATCTTCGCTTGCGCACAAGAGGGGCCGACATCAACATGGTATTTCAGCTTGCAACTAGGGTCCATCTACAGCTGGGAAAATTTGAGGGACAAAGTAATAGCAAACTTCGGAGGATTTAAGGGACCATACGAAGCACTAGAGAACTTGAGAAACATAGCACAAGCATCCAAACGAACGGTTGGCAGATTACTACAAAAGATTCCTCACACTCAAGGCCCAGTGTCCAAAGGTAGCAGAAGAGATGGTGATTGAATAAGCAATCAAAGGGCTTCGCGCCAGTCCTCTAAGCTCAAAATCTGCAAAGAAATGGCCTCGCACACTCGTAGTATATGTGCAGCAAGTTCGAGGAATACTGTAGATCGAAACAGATTATAAAAGACGTACAACAAACCAAAAGCAAGCACGTGAATCGCAAAATAACCCCGACGAGATACTCAAAGAAAGCGAAGCCCTAGGAAAACACCCGAGCAGTTGAAGTAAACAATATACAAAGCAAGTCGGAGAAGACACCAATGAGCAAGATCAACGCGCTTTGCAAAAAGAAAAGTCGCGAAGCAACAGCAAGAATGGAAACTACAACAATAAGAGCTAGCGCAAGAAGCCCTACTACATATATTGCGAAGGCCACGCTGCGCACAAAACATTAGATTGCCCAAGAACGAAGGAAATCATCGGAAGGCTCGACTTCGAAAAGAAGCGATCTCAAGCAACCAGACACAAATAAACCACACTACAACAAGTCATTGGCATCAGCAGCAACCCCGAGTAGCCAAGCGTCCAAAACCCATTACTACCCACCCCGAGTAATATTACCCAACACCGTACTTCGGACCAAACCACCCAACTCAGCCCCCACCCCGAGCACGGGCCGGGTACCTCGCACTACCCAAGGCAGGAAAACAGAATCGCTTACTCTGATCCCTTAACACTACCACCGCCAAAAATCGAAGATGTAAGCAAGCAAGACGTCAATGCTCAGCCTCTCCCAACAAAAGGATTCATTGGGCTGATATCGGGTGGTTCTAGCATGGACTTCGAAAACAAAAGACAGCGAAGAGACTATTTCGGGCTAGTAAATGCGAGTGTTCGTCGAAGGCCCAATCAGAAAGACCAAGTGGTCTCACATCCCAATCACCTTCACCGAAGCCGATCTCGATCGGAAAAACTACCCACATTCGGATGCCTTCGCAATCGAAGCACACATTGACAAGTGGAGAATCGATAAAGTACTCGATTGACAATGGCAGCCAGGGAGATATAACATTCCACGTGACACTCCCAAGGATGGGCTACACAGTTCAAGACCTCGAACCATCCAACACGCCATTATATGGCTTCGGTGGAAAGAGAGTCGAACCAGCTGGAAAAATAAATTTGCTCGTAACTTTCGGAGACACCTCCAACCCAAGAACAGAATTCGTCACTTTCGACATAGTAAGGCTCAACTATCCTTACTTCGCTATCCTGGAAAGACCAATAATCAACACATTCGAAGCAGCAGTCCACAATGCGTACCTTCGTATGAAAATCCCGGCGGCTAAAGGCGTCATAACCGTAAAAGGGGACCAGCAGTTGGCAAGAAATATAGAAAAAGGGTTCACACCTGAATAACAAAAATCCACAGCATCCGAGATGTTTACCAAGGAACAGTTCGGGACGAAGCACAGCAAGAAAAGCTACAGCCTCGACCCATCACGCGTCAAAACAGCGGATGAAGCAGAGGCAATCATTTGGCACAAAATGAACGAAGACCACGCAGCAGCAGCACAAGACAAGACAGTAAAAAGGGACTTAATCAAAGGAAAGCAAGACCTTTGCAAAGGAACAAAGGAACTATACCAATCATGAACAAACATTGTAAAACAGCCCCTTCATGAGTTATAAGCAAGGGAGCTGTCGTAAAATTTAGAAAAAAATTTCTTTTAATATTTCGCAAAAAGACCGTACTCTTTTCCTCGCAGGGAAGCCCCAAAAGGGCGCGAGGTTTTTAACGAGGCGCATGTGTAATAGCAGCTACAATCAATACAAAGTTGCATTCCCTAAAGCGAAGCAAAACAATCGAAACGACTTCTAGAAATAATTCGACAGCGAGGCAATGCCTCAGCAGATAGCAGATACTAGCTAGAAAACTGCTCCGTCGGGCAAAAAACAAAAGCCCCGGAGAACCGGCTTGCAAAACAATCACTCTGCTGGGCAAAAACAACATACCCCGGAGTACAAGCCACAAATAAAGCGTCGTATCCGATCGGGAGAAAAACAAAAACCACGGAACGACGAAGTTAAACGATGCGTAAAGCCGTAAAGGGGCTCGCGTTTTTGTTCGAAGCAATTTTTACTTCGCCCCTAAACGACTAAGTCGGGGAGTGGCGTTTTATTTAAACAAAACGATGCGTAAAGCCGTAAAGACGCTCGCATTTTCGTTCGAAGCAATTTTCACTTCGACCCTAAACGACTAAATGGGTGGGAGTGGCATTTTATTTAAACAAAATGATGCGTAAAGCCGTAAAGGGGCTCGCATTTTTGTTCGAAGCAATTTTCACTTCGCCCCTAAACGTCTAAGTGGTGGGTAGCGTTTTATTTAAACAATACGATGCGTAAAGTCGCTAAGGGGCTCACGTTTTCGTTCGAAGCAATTTTCCCTTCGCCCCTAAACGACTAAATGGGGTGGGGGGTGGCGTTTATTTAAATAAAACGATGCGTAAAGCCGTAAAGGGGCTAGCGTTTTCGTTCGAAGCAATTTTTACTTCGCCCCTAAACGACTAAGTGGGGGGTGGCATTTTATTTAAACAAAAACGATGCGTAAAGCCGCAAAGGGGCTCGCGTTTTCGTTCGAAGCAATTTTCACTTTGCCCCTAAGTGACTAAGTGGGAGGAGTGGCGTTTTCTTTAAACGAAACGATGCGTAAAGCCGCAAAGGGGCTTGCGTTTTCGTTCGAAGCAATTTTCACTTTGTCCCTAAACGACTAAGTGGGGGGGGTGGCGTTTTATTTAAACAAAACAATGCGTAAAGCCGCAAAGGGGCTCGCATTTTCGTTCGAAATAATTCTCACTTCGTCCCTAAACGACTAAGTGGGGGTGTGGCATTTTATTTAAATAAAACGATGCGAAAAGCGGACAAGGGAGCTCGCACTTACTTACGAAAGTAAACAACAAGCTTCGCCTCTTTTAAACATTAAAGAGGAAGGCAAGCCCTCTCAAGAAAGCATGTTTACAAGATTTCAATGCCAAATGGAGCCTACAAGTGTACACCAGCGTAACTCAATTAAGAAAACAACGAAGTAACACGGCCCAAGCGCATTGAGCTAAGAAAACGAGGAGGCGAAGCCACGTTACAAAATAAACTAAAAAAAATCTCTACGACCAATCCTCTTTTATACCCCTCACGGCGCGAAGTATCGTAGGAAAAAAACATATCCGTCGGGTCACATTCCGGAACCTCAACCTTAACACCGGCGTTCTCTGCAGGGGCAGCTGGCGAAGTCATCAAATGGTCTTTAATAAATTTTGTCGGCTTGCATCGGCCCTTGGCAAATCGAACCATAATAACGCTCCAAAAATGGGCCAAGTCGCCTCGAGGGTACTCAACAAGGTAACGATCATAACAGCCCCGCGTAACTCTCGGGTGACATTGCTCCCATGCAAGGGGAGTGGCGTCAACAAAAGAGGCGGGCAAGAACTCATCCGCCGTCGGGGCCGAATCCTACAAAGCAAAGGAGAGCACAACTCCATGAGAAACTATGGCGGCTCTCTTTTTATAACTACACCGGACTCAAAAAATGCTGGTTTCACAATCTCCCACTTGTTCCGCCCAAAAGATTGGGGCCAATAGCCGCGGCCAATCGAAGGGGGCTGAAGCGAAGAACTAGCAGAACTACCCCTATCAACATCGCCACTAACTTCTAAATGTCTTAAACCTACTTGACGAGGAGGGCGAGGAATGCTTCGCCTCGACGCAGTCCGAGGCGAAGGGGCGCTGCGAAGTGCTCGCTTCGCCCGCCGCAGACCCAAAATTGACTTTGTCGTATACTTGCGTTATGGGTATACGAGATGATGAAAAAATGGATACCCAAAGACATGGTAGCAAATCGGAGAAGATACGGATAAAGGTGATAGGCAACGGATCGGTCTTCGACCGGTGCGGGATAATAGAAGAACCTATAGACCGGTATGGAAACAAGGCGGATACTAAGACCGGTATACAATGACGTGGGAAGCAAGTCATAGAACAATTTGTAGTCTGATTAGGACTCCGGATCAATAAAGAAAGTTAGAGATAGAATCTCATATATGTAATTCATGTAATCGGCTAGGACTACGATTGTAACCCTAGCTCCCCCGGACATATAAGGCGGAGCAGGGACCCCCCGAAAAGGATCCAAGACTTTGCAATTAGCAAATCGCTAAAGGCAATACATAACATACGGGACGTAGGGTATTACTCTCGATTTGAGGGGCCCGAACCTGTCTAAAATCGCGTGTTCCTGTGTGTTACGTGTGTTGTACCATCGAATTCCACGCTCGTGAGGGACCGGGTAGTACTAGTGCCGAGTTTAAGACTCGACATTTGGCGCGCCGGGTAGGGGTCCCGGCGAGTTCCTAGCGAGTTCGATGGCCACTTCGTTTGTCGTCGACTTCGAGCCCGGCTTCAAGATTCGCTTCGGGTCCCTCGACTTTGAAGCCGACTCGGACGGGAAATTGTCGTTGATGAATCCGACTCGTTGCCAGGCCGCTGCTTCTAAAGCGCGATCACCTGCCACGGTTGATACCTCCGATTCGGAACTTAGCGGGTCCGACGCAGCTTTAGCGTGAAACATCGGGCTCCCTACGCTTATGCCTCGGAACGGTGCCGGGCTACGGCGCAAAGCTGTTCTCCCGAGCTGGATATTGATTCCGAGGAAGACGCTCCGGTCTTCTTCCAAGTGTTCATGACAGGACCGGTTATACGCCAACTCACTCCTGAGGAAGCTGCCGAAGAAGCGGCAAGGATGGCGAGAGCCGAAGCTGAACGCGATCGTCGTGAAGCGAAGAGGCGGATAGAGATGAACAACTTCCGCCACCTTCAGCCACGGATCCGCGCACAAGTGCTACTGCTTTAGCTGGAGGAAGCGCCCTGCGACCGCTCCTCCGGCCACGGGCCCGCTACCGGACCGGTCCGGAGACCCGGATGAATCCCCGGGATACAACAACCGACGAGGATGTCGCGGCGGAGGACGCCATCGATCTTCCAGCAGAGCTTTGGATTTAAGTTCCATGGAAGTAGAGATGAATGGTGCTCGGGTCTTCACATCGTCGGTCCACAATATTGTGGGAGTGAAACAAATTCTTGAAACAATACCGAGAAGAGGTCCTCAATGCTACGCCGGGATTACGGCGCGCGCTGAATTTAGTTGATGCGGCGGCTCTGCAAACAAACCAGCTCGTCCATGATCGAGCGGAATCTTCTGGTCGCTCGCATTCCCATTCGGAACGACCGACAAGGGCCCGGTCGACGGAGCTTCTTCCGGAGGAAGGCTAGCACCCCGGCGTACCCCGATCGCAGATGCACATGAACGAGCTCCCAACCAAGACTTGCGTGTACCGCTCAATGATAACCGGGATGTTCGGAACGTGCTAATTGATCGTCATGTAGAAAGAGTGGAGGAGCAAACGAGACATGAGGAAGATGAGAGGCGACGGACCGGTCATGTGGATGATCGTCCTCGGGATCTTGCCCCACCTCGGCGCAACGGGCCGGCAGCTTCGGCGCCACCCACCAACGCAAATTATCCGCGCAACGATCATCGAGTGCATGGTAGTAGGCATGCTCATCGAGATGGACGATGCCGTGACAATAGAGACCGAAGAGGGCGAGACAACCGGGACAGAGATGCTGAACCTCGGCGTGCAGACAATGATCGTCAAGCTGCACCTCCACCTCCGCCTCCATCGCAACATGAAGAACCAGCGAACAATGATCGTCAAGCGGCGCCTCCACCCCCGCCTCCGCCTCCGTCACGGCACGCGGAGCCGGCGAATAATGATGGACAAGGCGGTTCGGGAGATAGATACCAGGACGACCGTTACTACGACTATTCCGACGATGACGGATATCGTAATTACCGGCATCGCCCTAGCCGTCGATCTCCGTCACCGGTCCGGACGGGGCTGGAAGATGATGAATATTCTGTAATTCCCGCTTTACGCGAGATTTACGTATCTGCAAATACCCTAGAGGATTTAAGCCTGGGGCCATTGACAAGTATGATGGCAAAGCACCTCCGGCTGAATGGCTCCGCATGTACACCACGGCTATTCGGTCGGCGGGAGGAGACACGTTCGTGCTAGCCAATTATCTACCGATGTGCATGGAGCAGGCTGGACGCTTATGGTTGCAATCCCTGCCCGAGAAATCCATTTCTTCGTGGGGAGACCTCACCAAAAAGTTCGTAGAAAACTTCCGGGCGACTTGCGAGAAGCCGAGGGAACTACTTCGACCTCAATAGGCTGAAGCGAGAAGCCCGACGAGACCCTCACCGATTTCATCGGGCGGTTCTGCAATAAGAAAGCCTTAATCCCCAATATTCCTGATCAGCAAGTGATTGCTGCATTTCAAGCTGGCGTCCGAAGTGAAGCATTGGTTCACAAGATTGGGAGACGAAATCGAAACCTCACCATGACGGCGTCGGAGTGCTTCAAGATAGCGAGATGATTACGCTGCTGGAGAATCAAATGTAGTCAATCTGCGCGGGAACAAAGGGAAGGAGCCGAAGCATGACCAAGGCAACCGGTCTAGATCCGGGAATGACAAGAAGCGCAAGGCTGATCACTTTGTTGCAGCTGTTGACCGAGTCTCATGGAGGAGATCGGCCAGCACCTCCTAAAAGAGGTCCAAGAGAACGATTGTCGTTTGAAACACTTACTGGATGGCCCTTGTATGATTCATAATGGAAATCATAAAGCTAAAGAGTGCTTTCTGTTAATGGCCATTTGCTCAATTTGCCTTAAAGGTCGCACCTCAATCCGCTTACGAGGAATCGGAAGGATGACAAGGGCAAGGATAAGGACCGTGAAGACAATGAGGATGATGAAGGTTTTCGGGAACCAGCCCGAGAGGTGAACATGATCTATGGAGGCCCGGACGCATATGAGTCAAAGCGGAAGCAAAAATTGTCGTTCGGGAGGTTAATGCCGTTGCTCCGAGCAACTCCTGAATATCTTCGGTGGTCCGAGGTTCCCATTACATTTAGCGAGGGCAGATCATCCGGAGGTACTACCGAAAGCTGGAAAGTATCCACTCATCCTTGCCCCCATTGTTCGGAAGGTGCGATTGAAGAGAACTTTCATTGACGGGGGAAGCTGTTTGGATATCTTGTTCGCTAAGACTCTGCTCGAGCTTGGCCTAACCGTGGCTGATTTAGAGCGCAGTGTTTCTCCGTTCCACGATAGAATACCCGGGTGGAATAGTTACCTTTTGGGGCAGATCTCTCTGCCGGTGACTTTTGGGACGAAGGAAAACTATAGAAGGGAGAATATCATCTTTCGGGTGGCTGACATAGATTCAGCATATCATGCTATCCTCGGAAGACCGGCTCTAGCAAAATTTATGGCCATCCCAAATTATCAATACTTGATGTTGAAGATGCCTGGGCCAAACGGGGTTCTGTCATTCCGGGGTGATATCAAGACCGCTTATGCTTGTGAGGTGCACAGCACTGAATTGGCATCTCGAGGCTAATTCAGAAGTTGAACGTCGAGAAATCAGGGAAGCAGCTGAAGCTACGGAAGTTCAGGCAAGGATAGAGGATGAAGTCCCGGTCAAGAAGATTGCAAAGGAGAAATTGAAGGCTGATACGGTGGTTTCCAAGACTGTCCGGCTTGATGAGTCGGACCCCTCCAAGGTCACCCATATAGGGGCTGACTTGGGGGATAAATAGGAAAGCGCGCTCATTCTTTTCCTCCAGGAAAATAGGGATATCTTCGCATGGCAGCCTTCGACATGCCGGGTGTTCCTAGGGAGAAGATTGAGCACGCACTGTTGGTGCGTCCTGATGCGAAGCCGGTGAAACGAAGCTCCGGAGGTTTGCTCAAGACCGCAAGGAAGCTATCAAGAAAGAGATAACTAGGTTGTTAGCAGCTAAGTTCATTAGGGAGGTGTATCATCCAGATTGGCTTGCCAATCCGAGTGCTTGTACCAAAAAAGAATACTAAAGAATTAAGAATGTGCGTTGATTATACTGATCTCAACAAAGCTTGCCCCAAAGACCCTTTCGCGCTGCCTCGAATCGACCAAGTTGTTGATTCGACTGCTGGCTGCGAGCGTCTTAGTTTCCTTGATGCTTATTCGGGGTATCATCAAATACCGTTACGAGTTGAGGATCGAGATAAAAACCGCGTTTATCACCCCTTTGGAGCATACTGCTACACGACTATGCCATTTGGATTGAAAAATGCTGGAGCTACGTATCAGCGCGGCATACAACGTTGTTTGGATTCGCAATTAGGAAGGAATGCAGAAGCTTATGTTGATGATATAGTGGTCAAGTCTCGGAAAACTGAAGATCTCCTCTCCGACCTGGCGAGAGACCTTTAGTAATCTGCGGAACTTTTCCATGAAGTTAAACCCGGGAAAGTGTGTCTTTGGAGTTCGTTCCGGGAAATTACTGGGTTATTTGGTATCATGGAGAGGTATTGAAGCCAATCCGAGAAAAAATTCGGACGATTGTTAACATGCAACCCCCGAGTTGTTTGAAGGATGTCCAGAAGGCGACGGGCGGTATGGCAGCTCTTAGTCGTTTCATCTCAAGACTGGGAGTACGGGGACTTCCGTTTTTAAGTTGCTCAAAAAACAAGATAAGTTTGAGTGGACTAGTGAAGCGCAAGTCGCACTTGATCAACTTAAAAATATCTCGGTAACCCTCCGGTATTGGTCCCGCCGGAGCCTGATGAGGTTATTCGGTTATATATCTCTGCAACAACCCATGTGGTGAGCACGGTTCTGGCGGTTGACAGGAAGGAAGAAGGACACCTGCAGTTGGTACAACATCCGGTCTATTTTGTAAGTGAAGTTCTTACTGAGTCTAAGATAAGGTATCTCCAACTGCAGAAGTTAATATATGCTGTAGTGATAACTTCTCGGAAGCTTAAGCATTATTTCCAAGCGCATCCCATTGAGGTTAAGACCGGATTTGCTATTGGAGATATTGTTCACAACCGGGAAGCAATTGGTCAAGTTGCTAAGTGGGCTATAGAACTTGGCCAGTATGAAATTACGTTCTCTTCGCGGACGGCTATTAAGGGACAAGCCTTAGCTGACTTCATAATAGAGTGGCTGGAAACACAAGTGCCGCGGGAGATTCAAACATTGGAGTATTGGGAGATGTTTTTTGATGGGTCCCTGCAGCTTTCGGGCGCGGGGGCTGGTGTGGTCCTTCTCACTCCACAAAAGGAACCGCTCGGATATGTGTTGCAAATGCATTTTCGAGCTTCAAACAATACGGCAGAGTATGAAGCTTTGCTTCATGGGCTTAGAGTAGCCGTTTCGTTAGGCGTCCGTCGATTGGATATCTATGGTGATTCTATGTTAGTGATCAGCCAAGTTAACAAGGTATGGGATGCTCATGATGATCATATGATTGCTTATCGTCAAGAGGTTCGGAAACTTGAAGATAAATTTGATGGTTTGCGCTTTTCTCATATACTGCGCGGAAATAATTCTGCTGCGGATGAGTTGGCTAGGCTGGGATCTTCGCGACAGGCGGTTCCTCCTGGTGTTTTTCTTCAGGTGTTGGATAAACCATCTATAAAGATGGAGCCCAAGGTTATTATTACAGAAATCGAAGATAAGGCGGTCTCGAGAAAGTCGGGAGGAAAAAGCGGTCTTGAAGAACCGGTCCGATAGTCCGGGTTTGTCGGGAAAGACTGAAGATGGATTCGATACTGGTGGTATTCAGCCATTAGATGTTATGATTATTGATTCTGATTGGCGTACTCCGTATCTTGACTATTTGCAATCCGGCAAAACGCCGAGAGGATAAGGTGGAGAAGCAAAGATTAGAAGTTCGAGCCCGCAGTTATTTGATTCTCGAAGGAGAATTGTATAAGCGTGGAGCTAATATTTTGATGAAGTGTGTGTCGGTTTCCGATGGTATTCAATTGCTTGAAGACATACACAAGGGGATTTGTGGAAACCATGCTTCTTCGAAGACGTTGGTTGGGAAGATATTCAGACGGGGGTTTTATTGGCCAACAGCGACGGATGATGCGCATAGAGTGGTTAAGAATTGTCAAGGATGCCAGTTTTTTGCAAGACAACCTCATACTCCGGCTCAGGAGTTGCAATTAATTCCAATGACTTGGCCTTTCTCTACTTGGGGGCTGGATATAGTGGGACCTTTTAAACGGGCACCGGGAGGATTCACGCATATTTTTGTGGCGGTAGACAAGTTTTCCAAGTGGATCGAGGCTGAAGCGAGTTACTAGTACAACTACAGCCCGCGCAATCAAGTTTCTGCAGAACATTTTTGTACGTTTTGGGGTTCCATACAGTATTATTACTGATAATGGGCCTCAATTCACTTCGAGTTTTTCAAAGATTACGCTGAGAGCTTAGGGATCAAGGTGCAATATGCGTCGGTGGCACATCCACAGAGCAATGGACAAGTGGAACGAGCTAATGGAATGATTTTGACCGGTCTTAAACCGAGAATTTTTGACCGATTGAAACCTTATGCGGGAAAATGGGTTAAGGAATTGCCTTGGGTGCTCTGGGGTTTGCGCACTAATGTTAGCGAGCTACGGGACAATCTCCTTTTTCTTTGGTATATGGATCGTAAGCCATGCTACCTACCGAAGTGAATATGGTGTCAGCCGGGTTCGGTATTATGATGAAGAAAAATATGATGATCGACGTCAGAGTTGAATTGATTGCTGCGGAAGAATTGAGAGATCAAGCTCCGATTCAAGCCGCCAAATATCAACAAGGATTGCGTCGTTATCATGATCGTAATGTTCGTGCGCGGGAATTTCAAATTGGAGATTTGGTTTTGCGGAAGATTCAATCTAATAAGAACAGGCATAAGTTGTCACCGGTGCTGGGAAGGACCTTTTTTGGTTAAATCGGTATCCAGACCAGGGGCTTATAGGCTTATGACCTTGGAAGAGGAAGAAATTCCAAATTCTTAGAATATTGATCAACTTCGTCGTTTTAATACTTAAAGAATGTTTATTGTAAAGTTTTTCTTATTATAATAAAGTAATTTTATCTAATAATGATGTGTTTGTTTTTTGTGTCTCCATACTTTAATTTTGAATTAAATTATTGAGCCAGGGGGCTACTATGATAAAGAGTAGTTTGTGATATTTTGTTATTCTGCTATGATAAGAGCGATCTGTGATATGCCGCTATTCTTGAATAATAAGACCAGTCATTTAGTTGATGGATTGTTGTGATAAGAGCAATCTGTGATATGCCGCTATTCTTGAATAATAAGACCAGTCATTTAGTTGATGGATTGTTGTGATAAGAGCAGTCTGCTGAAATTATAAGCTTGTGTTTAAGACTGGTATATTCAGGAAAAGATAGGGTATAGCTTTCTTTTTTATGAATACTGATTGGTAAACTGTTGTATTAAGAACAGTTTGGGAAATATTACAAACTAACTTTTTTGCTCATCATATCTTGAGTAAAAAAGTTAGTAAGCATAATGGTGAAACCAGTATTCATAAAACAAGAAAAAGTGACTGATATTTATCGAGAAAACAGTATAGTGGACAAGATGTTTAAATTCAAAATGGCCCTATTACAAAATCTACTCAGCAGGACCGCTGGAGGTACCGGTATCGCCGATCCGGGGATTTCCTTCGAGCCTATCATCTAGAGTTTCTTCAGAATCAGAAGAAGTTACAATTAAATCTCTGTCAAGGTCTTCGAAGGCATCTTCTATCGTTTGTCCAGCGGCGAGTTGCAGCATCCTCGAGCATCTTGATCCAGGGCGAAAGCTGCTGGTGCTATGTTTAAAGGGATGCCCGATGGATCAATCGGCACATCTTCCACCAACTCGGAAACAGTACCAATGAGCGAGTTCCTCAGCTCATTGAACCGGTCTTCGGTGGTGTCGGGATGGGCACCATTCCGGATGAAATTGAAATCACAATCTTCGACCGGAGTCCAAGATTGGATTATGGCGGCGATGTGTCCCCCTCCCGAAGCAGCGACCAACCTTGAATGCTCCTTGATCCTTCTCGGAACTGCCCGGATGGCAGACTCAAGGTCTATTTCATTGGGATCAAGAGTCCGACCGCCATCACTTGGTTCTACTCGCTGTGCTGAGCATGCTGGGTATGAGTTTGTCGAGTTTCGTCGATGTATGGCCAACTCCGGCAAACGCCGGCGAGCCTCCGGCCGCCCTGCCCCATTGCCGCACGTGAAGGCCACATCGGATAGGATCTCATGTGGCCACGGCCATATCTAACTCCGGACTCCGTAGCCCCTGTGTGGCTCGCGTTCAATTGGTCGAAATCTTGAATTATTCATTTATTCGAATTAAAAATCTAGAAAATTCCACAATCTTGCAAAAATCATATCTTTTGAATCCGAACTCCAAATTGAGTCAATCCAATTTTGTTGGATTCCCTGTTTCATGCTCTAGCCTTTGGTCCTGTTGAACACCCGAAATTCTTGATGGTATTTCCAAGATTGAGCAGGACAGCCAAATCACTAATCAAATCATATTTATTTGTTTATATGTGATAAAAGTGCAAAATCAACTTTGTTAGTTTTCTATTGATGTGTTCTATCCATTAGTATGATCTGATGATCTTGTATATGCATGTGTGCATGTAGTATTTAATTTGTGCATAACATGTTTATTTGTTTATGAATAATGTGTGCATCTTTTAAATTAAAAATTTAGAATCCATGTCAATTAGCTCATGTCACATCTTTCTGTTATTTAAGTAGGTCAGAAGAGCATGCTAAGTTACCATGAAAAGTTTATGCATAAAATTATATGTTTTATTTTTGCAAACTCATATGAAACTCACATAAAATAATAGGTTCAATTTAAAATAAAGTTCATATTTCATGCATATGTATTCAAGAACCATGTTTGTAACCTAGCTATGTTTGTATCATCGATATTTGCATCGTCATACCTTTGCATCGTCTGCATTTATCGCTATTGACACATCGTTAATTTAGGAAATGACGAAGTGCCGGTCGAGGATCTTCGAAGGAATCAACACAAGAACCGGCACCGGAAGTTGCTAACATTTCCACCGTGGCACAAGGCAAGCCCCGGTGCATCCTCCCAGTTTATAAATGTTTTCCTTTCAGGTATAACACTACTAGATGTCCAGGGTGTTTGTGCATTAAGTGTAGGTGATGTATGAAACCCACCTGCATTGTTTCCCGATATGACCTATGTTAGTGATATACTGGTACAGGTAGTTCGATAGAAAACTGGCTATGCTTACGTCATAAGTTTATTGGTATAAATTGCTTGAGTATACTCGGAGCATGGAGGCTTCGAGACTTGGAAGTTAATGAATATGAAAAGCTAATCTTGAGACCGAACGAGTCCGTTTGGGAAAGAGCGAAGGCAAGGGTGCTGGAGAGGGCTTGTCTCGGAAGGTGGTAGATCGTTCGTGTAAATCACTAAGAGTTGAGACGTGGGCGGGCCCTGTAGGTGAAAGGGCAAGTGCATGTGCCTTTAGAGGACATGGCTTGCAAGGCTGTAGCCCCATCCGTCGTCGGTTAAGGACCGCGTCGTTGTTGGCCCTGCTTGAGCAAGTATTGAACAGTACCGAGTGCATGCTAGTTGTATGGGACCTGTAAACCTACGTAACCTTAACAACTTGCAATGGCGTAGGTTACCCGAATCCTTGGTCATAGGATCCGTTGGGGTGGACAGGTTCACGAGGTACTGTTGAACGGCTGCCCACTCGAGGATTTGGACCCTACAAAGTTGTAGGATGTCATGGTGAACGGTTGATATACGTATTCTTAAATGATGCATATGTCGTGTACCTCGGGTTTTCCCAGCTGGTGATAAATCGATGCATATCGCCGTCCCTCGCAGATAATGAGTACCGCTTGTGAACCGAGTCATATCGTAGTAACAACTTGAACTAAGCTTTGGGTATTTATGATTGCTTATGATGATACTTATTTAAGCTTTACAGTATGTATATCTTTCTTGATGCTAATATCATTGTTACTTTTATGTACAAGTTAATAAATGCTAAAATCATGAAAGTAAGGATCAATGGCTTAGTCGCTGTTTTGTTATCAAAACCAGCTACATCCTCCGAGCCTTGCATGTCTAGGCGTCGGTCTTAGAGTGCCATGTTGACGGGTCGGTCTTGTTGAGCTCTAGTTGCTCGGGCTATGTGCCTTTGTTGTTTTTGTTTCGGGTGATGCATTAGATTGCCCTGTTGGTGTTATGCCCTGGGATATGCGGATTCCGGAGGGCTGGACTTCCCACCGGGAGCCTAGTCTGCAGCAGTAATGTGCTTGGCTACGTGATAATCCGTATGGGCTCGGATTTATCACCTTTTGCTGTATAATATCGTCGAGAAGTATCAACGTTATGTTTGCTTCCGCACCTTTTCCGAACTTGAACTTGTTTAACTTCCGCTGCTCTGAACTTAATAATCTCTTATATAAATTATGAAGTTCTTTCTCCCTATTGTAATATAAAGTTGGCCAGTTGTTGTATTATCAAGTGTCCGCTTAAACAGCACCTCGGGAATCACGATCCGTGGGTCGGTCTCATTACAGCTGGTATCGAGTCAATTCCATGGTAATACAACAACTACGACATATTTTGGAAACTACGTCGTATTTACGAGTGAGGATACTTTAGTATGCCCGAGTATAAGAATGTTAGAGTCGGTGGCAAAAACTAACCTTGGGTTATGATTGTTTAAATATTCGCATTTACAGAATCTTCAACGAAGGTACGTGCATGGGCCGACACGCGGATATCGATGTCTGTTCCCGCAGACGTATACGGGATCCTTTTTGGCTCGTGGGATACCACGGGACGATCCTTTTCCATGGATCGTTACTAGTAGAGCTGCTTTTATTTTCGTAGTTTCTTTTGAATTTGATGTATTGTTTCTGAAATGGATCTTACTGCAGGTACACTAACCACGTTAGTGTGTTGTGTATCGAAAACTTAGATTAACTTACATGGTTGAGTACGGGTCGCCACCGAAGTTTCGTTTACCGCTAAAACGGAAGTACTATTTTCTTTTGAGTGAGGAATGGTTAGGTTCAAAAATGAAACTTGCATCATGGCATGGCATAAAATAACTGAACTGAAATATGCCTTATCTCACTTTTCAACCTTCTGGTTGCTATTCGAAAAACAAATTGGAATAATCAAGAACTTAAAATTTGACTTAAGGATGTCCTAAAGATTTCAAGTACTCGATCAGATTTCGTTCCAAATCCTAATCCTTGTAACCGAGCTCGAATGCCTTGAGAGATCTTCAACATCGTTACCAGTTGCTATTCTAAAATTTCCTTGTCATGTACATTGATTTTTCCTAAAGGGATTGTGTTGGTCTACAAGGAGTAAGGAACTAAAGTACATCCACAATTTTATTTCAGCATGGTGAACACTCGTAAATCGTAATCGCTCCGAGGCCGAGAGTTCCCAGCAAGGAGCTCGCAACAATGCACCTCCACCGCCACCACCAGCTACATTGGAACAGATTCTAGCCCTGTTGCTTGAGTCAAGGCGAGAGGACACTGGATTGCTCAGGGAAATAGCTCAGAACTCAAGTTGCAATGGTGGACGTCGTGATGATCATCCACGACAAAGTACTTATCAAGATTTCTTGTCGACTCATCCAGTACCATTTGAGCGTGCCAACGAGCCCCTGGATGCTGATCATTGGCTCCGTGGCATAGAGTCCAAGTTTGGATTGTTGCAGTGCACCAACGTACAGAAGCCTCTCTTCGCAGCACAACTACTGCAAGGACCCGCCGGTGCTTGATGGGCGAATTATCCGGCTTCTCTTCGAGAAGGACACATAGTGCAGTGGGATGAATTCAAAACTGCCTTTCGCACTCGTTATATTCCTACCGCATTGATGGAAATAAAGCTGCAAGAATTTCAAGATTTGAAACAAGGAGGGAGGACCGTTCTTGAGTATACCGAGAGGTTCAATCATTTAGCCCAATATGCTCCTCTTTATGGACACCGAAGATAAGAAGCGTGCTGCTTTCCGAAGGGGCATGAACCCCATGTTAAAGGAGAAATTAACTTGGCAGTCCACTGAAACTTTCAATGATTTGGTTAATGCAGCTATCATTCAAGAGGATGCTCAGCGTGAAGTGCTAGCCGATGAGCGCAAGAGGAAGGCTCCACCAAGTGGTACACCTCCTGGTCCTCCACGAAGTATCGTCCGGTGTACACTTCACCCATTGGACAACGCTTTCGGGCAGCACCTCAGCAACAATATTATCGCCCGCCACAGCAAGGTTATGATAGGCCACCCCAGCAGCAGCAGTATGCTCAACGTGCACCACCTCAACAGCAAGCAAATCAGCCTGCGCGTAGTGTTCCTCAAGCTAGACAGAATAATCCTAATGGGTGTTACAATTGTGGTCAAACTGGTCATTTCATCAATAGTTGTCCATTTCCGAAGAAGAATGGTAACAAGCGATCGCAAGGGCAAGCTGCAATTCAACAACGAGGTTCTTCTAACAGGAATGGCCGTGTGAACTTCACAAGTCCGGATGATATCCCTGAAGGTGAACCTGTTCTTGCGGGTATGTTCTTGCTACATCTTCGCCCGTTGTCATTTTGTTCAACTCGGGTGCTTCTCATAATTTTGTTAGCCAGTCTTGCATTCGAAGGCATAACTTATCTACCTATACCACTAAAAATCCTTATACTATTTGATCTCCTGGTGATCAAATTCATGCTGATCAAATCCTAGGAAAGGCACCGGTGGAATTGAATCGAAAGTTATATTCCACCAACTTTATTATGCTAGAGCAGCAAGAGATAGATCTTATTTTAGGTATGCAATGGATGACTTTTCATAAGGCTTTGCTAGACATCGTCCCTCGCATTGTTCATTTGAATTCTCCAATTCATGGACCGGATTCCATTCGTTTGAGTCTGGTGCCAACCAAAACTCTTGTCGTCCATCATCTCGAAGAAAAATCCTTGGAAAATATTCCCATTGTTCGTGAGTTTCCAGATGTATTTCCTGATGATCTTCCCGGTCTTCCTCCCGACCGAGATGTTGAATTCAAAATCGAACTCCAACCAGGAACATCTCCAGTTTCTCGACAGCCGTATAAGATGGCACATAATGAGTTGAAAGAGCTGAAAATCCAACTGAAGGATTTGTTAGACAAAGTGTACATACGCCCAATTTCGTCACCTTGGGGTTGCCCTGCTATGTTCTTGATGAAGAAGGACAAAAGTCTACGCCTTGTCGTCGATTATCGACCGTTGAATGAAGTGACCATCAAGAATAAATATCCATTACCCTGTATTGACATTCTATTTGATCAATTGGTTGGTGCAAAAGTGTTTTCAAAAATTGATCTTCGTTCGGGGTACCATCGGATCAAGATTCGAGAAGAAGATATTCCGAAGACTACTTTCTCTATTAGATATGCTCTTTATGAGTATTTAGTAATGTCCTTTGGATTAACCAATGCTCCGGCCTACTTCATGTATTTGATGAACTCGGTGTTTATGCCGAGCTGGATAAGTTTGTAGTAGTCTTCATTGATGATATTCTCATATACTCCAAGAATGAAGAAGAGCTTGTCGAGCATCTTCGGATTATACTACAACGCTTACGGGATCATAAGTGATAAGTACACGGGTGCTGCCCGATCTTTCGATGAGAGGGGATAACTTCGATTTAGACTGGAGAGACGTTCACGGCCCGACTACAGCCAACAAGGATGCGCCTTAGCAACCGATACACCAACTCCAGCGGTTAATCACGATCTTGTGGAGCACGATCAACCAAACCACGAGGGTAATTCCTTCAAGCAATCGAAGAACAAGCAAGAACAAGATAAACAAGTAACTCAACTCACAAAGGTGGGGTTCTGAATGAAGTAGAACGGATGGTCTAGCCGACGCACGCGTCTACAAGGTAGTAGCAATGGCTAAACTAACACAACAAAACCCCATCTGTTTGTGGCGGTTATGGGGATATAAGAGAAGGGGAGAGGACGACCAGGATGTGGTGGAGTTCGTCCTCCAACCCGAGGACACGCCGCTATTGGGCCGAACTTAATACAAAGCCCAATGGCTATATAACGGTGATGCAGCACCGAGACAGATTATGTCCGTCAAATTGTTTCGACGATTCCAGTCGCCTCCGGACGAATTTGGACCTCAAACCGGTGCCATTAGAAAGGTGGTCTTATTATCTTTCCAACCATATGTAGAACGTCCAAAACCAAGCCAATATGCTACCTGGGCGTCCGTTTTAATGCGGACTGGTCCTGGAGTCCGAATCGAACCCGAAACCGAATTTGATTGGGCCTCCCACTTGATTTGCAATACATGGCCGGCCCTCCATGCCTTTGAGCACATCTCTAGCCATATCCTCATAATCTCTATGGTTCCTAACAATAATTAAATCATTAGGTAGTATTTTATTCTCAATGGAACAAATTCATCCTCCATGATGGGTCTGTTTTTCGAGCTAACAAGGTATGCATTTCAGCTAGCTCTGTTCGTTTGTTGCTGTTACAGGAAGCGCATGGAGGTGGTTTGATTGGACATTTTGGAGCAAAGAAGACCCACGACATACTTGCTGGTCATTTCTTTTGGCCACATATGAGAAAAGATGTTGGGAGATTTGTTGCTTGCTGCACTACATGTCAAAAAGGCTAAGTCCCGATTAAATCCACATGGTTTCTATACGCCTCTACCTGTTCCTAGTGTGCCTTGGGAAGATATATCAATGGATTATGTGTTGGGATTGCCTAGGACTAGGAAGGGACGTGATAGGATATTTGTTGTGGTGGATAGATTTTCTAAGATGGCACATTTCATACCATGTCATAGAACTGATGATGCTTCTCATATTGCTGATTTGTTCTTTCATGAAATTGTTCACTTGCATGGTGTGTCCAATACCATAGTTTCTGATCGGGACACTAAATTTCTTAGCAATTTTTGGAGAACTTTGTGGGCTAAATTGGGGACTAAGCTTTTATTTTCCACAACTTGTCATCCCCAAACTGATGGACAAACAGAAGTTGTAAATAGGACTTTATCTACTATGTTGCGGGCTATTTTAAAGAAGAATATTAAGATGTGGGAAGAATGTTTGCCTCATATTGAATTTGCTTATAATCGTTCGCTGCATTCTACTACAAAGATGTGTCCATTTGAGATTGTATATGGCTTTTTACCTCGTGCTCCTATTGATTTAATGCCTATACCATCTTCTGAAAAATTGAATTTTGATGCTAAACAACGTGCTGAATTGATATTGAAACTGCATGAAAATACTAAAGAAAACATAGAGCTCATGAATGCAAAGTATAAGCTTGCTGGTGATAAAGGTAGGAAACAATTGAGTTTTGAACCAGGAGACATGGTTTGGTTGCATTTGAGAAAAGAAAGGTTTCCTGAATTGAGAAAGTCCAAGTTAATGCCTCGAGCTGACGGTCCTTTTAAAGTTTTGGAGAAAATAAATGATGATGCATATAAGCTTGATTTACCTGCAGATTTTGTTAGTCCCACATTTAACATTGCAGATTTGAAGCCCTATTTGGGAGAAGAAGATGAGCTTGAGTCGAGGACAACTCAAATGCAAGAAGGGGAGGATGATGAGGACATCGGCACCATCGATACGTCCATACCTACAAAAGACCCTATTACTGGAATAATCAAGTGAGTTCGTTCTTAGCCTCTTTTCAATCCTGTTTGGACCATGAAAACGTTTGTACTCTTGTTCTGCTTAGGAACTATGGACAGGAGCTAAAGGAAAACGGACTCGCGCTGGCTGGATTCGGACTCCAGAAAAAGGCAGATGTTTTATGGCTGCCACGACTCCGTCCAAACTCCGTTTTGGGTGTTCAAGTACAGCATGGAAAGATCGCAGAGTCTACTTTCCAACGGATCTGAGATCACGTCCATATCTGTTCCGAGTCGACCGCAATCGTCATTTAAGTACAGAGATATCAGAACTGTCCAGTTTTGGCCCAACGGGCCGTGTATCAAGTTGAGTCCACTAAGGACGCGTCCAGGTTGAGGACGACTCCAGCACCCTGTGGTCGTCCTTCCACGTTTTTATACCCCTTGGCCGCCGCCAAGAACACTCGGGTTTTGTTTATTTGCAAGTTAGCTTAGCTACTTCATCGTACACGCGCGCGTTGGCTAAACCGCCCGTATACTTGTATTCAGGACCCCACCATAGTTGAACTCAGTTTGTGAGCGTCAATTCCATCTTGAAATTTCAGTTATTGTTTACTTGTTCTTGCTAGTTCTTCGATTGCTTGCAAGACGAGTGCCCTCGTGGCCGGTGGTCGCACTTCCACAAGATTGCGGCAACCATTGGAGGCGGTGTATCGGTTGCTAAGGCGCAGCTTTTTCGGACGGTTGTAGTCGGGCAATGAACGTCGTTTCCATCCACCAAATCGAGTTATCTTCATCTCTCATCGAAAGATCGGCACCAAAACCCTCGCGAGTTTCTATCAATAAGTCATATGCCAAGTTTAGCAAGTGTGAATTTTGGTTGGATCGAGTTTCATTCCTTGGTCATGTGGTTTCAAGTGAAGGCATTGTTGTTGACCCTAGAAAGGTTCGGGATGTATTGAATTGGAAACAACCAAAGTCCTGTCTCACAAATTCGAAGTTTTCTTGGACTAGCGGGTTATTATCAGCATTTCATCCCCAATTTTTTCACAGCTAGCACAACCTATCACAACGCTATTGAAGAAGGAAGTGAAGTTTGAATGGAATAACCAATGTGAAGAAGCTTTTCAGAATTTGAAGAAGTTGCTAACCACTGCTCCTGTATTGACTCAGCCAGACATCACTAAATCCTTTGATGTGTATTGTGATGCATCCGGTACGGGACTTGGATGCGTTCTTATGCAAGAAGGTCGTGTTATTGCTTATGCATCTCGGCAATTACGTAAGCATGAAGAACACTACCCTACACATGATTTGGAGTTAGCTGCAGTGGTACTAGCACTCAAGATTTGGCGACACTATTTGCTCGGTAACCTGGTGCATATCTACACGGACCACAAGAGTCTTAAGTATATATTTACACAATCGGATCTGAACATGCGCCAACAAAGATGGTTAGAGTTAATAAAAGACTATGAGTTGGAAGTACATTATCATCCTGGTAAAGCTAATGTCGTTGCCGACGCACCTGAGTCGTAAAGAGCATTGCAATAATTTGGTGCTACAATTGATGCACAGCAATGAAGATGTTTCTACTACTAAACCCAGTACACACATTATACCTATGGCAGCTATTCACAATTTGGCAGTCCATTCCACTATCGAGAGAAGAAGTAATTGTTGCTCGGAAAAAGGATCCAGGTATGGCTCATATTCGGAAGAAAATTCAAGATGGCAAGGCAACATGCTTTCGACAAGATGATAATGATGTTACGTGGTTTAATGATCGATTAGTTGTCCCTAAGGATTTTGAACTCCGTCATAAAATTCTCGATGAAGCACACCAATCGAAGTATTCTGTTCATCCTAGTAGTAATAAGATGTATCAAGGATTAAGAGAAAGTTTTTGGTGGACTAGGATGAAACGAGAAGTTGCTTGCTATGTCGCCGAGTGTGATACTTGTCAAAGGATCAAGGCGGACCATTTGAAGAAAGCGGGTCTTCTGCAACCATTAAGTATTCCTGCTTGGAAGTGGGATAACATTAGTATGGATTTCATTGTTGGTCTTCCTCGCACGACTCATAAGCATGACTCCATCCGGGTTGTTGTTGACCGACTCACTAAGTCAGCTCATTCATACCAGTCAACACTTGCTACTCGGTTCACCGAGTATGTCGAACTTTATATCTCTAGGATTTTATGCTTACATGGTGTGCCCAAGACAATTATTTCAGATCGAGGTTCCCAATTTGTGGCAAGATTTTGGGAACAACTTCATGCATCTTTGGGTACTAAGTTAATCCGCAGTTCAGCTTATCACCCAACTACTGATGGACAAGCCGAGTGTGTCAATCAGATTTTGGAAGAAGTGCTTAGGGCTTGTGTCTTAAAACATGGAGGTAATTGGGATGAATATCTGCCTCTCGCTGAGTTCTCTTACAACAATAGCTATCAAGAGAGTGCGGGTATGACACCATTTGAAGCCTTATATGGACGCAGTTGTCGAACCCCTCTAAATTGGTCGGAGTCTGGAGAAAGAGTCGCCTTTGGACCAGATCTAGTACAACAAGCTGAAGAAAAGGTTCGGGTTATTCAAGCCAATTTAAAGGCTGCCAAGCAACGTCAGGAGATGTATGCAAATAAGCGTCGTCGACCCCTTACCTTTGACAAGGACGATTATGTCTATCTACGAGTATCTCCTATGAGGGGCATTCAACGTTTTGGTATAAAAGGAAAATTGGCACCTCATTATATCGGACCGTTCAAAATATTGGAACAATGTGGACCGGTAGCTTATAAACTGGAATTGCCAATCAAATTATTTGGAGTACACAACATTTTTCACGTATCCCAATTGAAGAAGTGTCTCAAGCCTCCCGTGGACATTATTTTGGAAGATGTTGAACGATTACAACCTGATCTCACTTTTTCGAGTACCCGAGTAAAGGTGCTCGATGAGAAGGACCGCGTCACTCGGAAACGAAAGCTCAAATTCTATAAGGTTCAATGGAACAATCACTCGGAAGATGAAGCTACTTGGGAAACGGCAGATTTCTTCATACCCATTACCCAAGATTTCTCCATTAATTTTCAGGTATGAAGCAGTAATGTATTTACCTCCTTTAGCTTCGCATTAAATCTCGGGACGAGATTTCTTTAAGGAGGGAGGGTTGTGACACCCGTGGTGTCACTACGCTTGCATTACCACACGACCCCACGCAATTATGAATTAGGCGAGAGGGATTTCAAGTTTTGTCACTCGCTGAAATTAATTGGATTTAAAATTCAACTCGTAAACGGGCTACATGAAATAACAATGTCAAAGTCCGCAAATTGGTGAGTGTGAAAATTCTCTTTGGTCAAGAATGTGCTGAAAGGAATTATGAGAAATTTTCTATAATTTATTCCACTTTGAAAATGCCCACAAATAAATGGACTCGAAGTACGAGTTTATTTTCCTAGTGGAATTTTTATGTCGAAAAATATTTGGAATCTGAGGTTTGGCCTAAAAGGAAAAAGTTTCAGAATGTTCTCAATAGCATCCCTGAATTTTCGCAAAAATTATCGAGCCTGGGAAGCATGCTTTTAGATTTTGTAAAGCTGCAAGGGCTATTCTACAAAAAAAAGGGCCACGCTTATCTCTCATGGTTCTCTCTCTCGCTCGATCTTTCCCGTTCAGCACCGCTCTTGCTCGCGCCGGTGATGCGCTGCCCCCACCCCTGCGTGCCACGCGGCAAGGCCAGCCACGCAGATGCTTGCGGCCAACTCCATCTTTACTCGCCGGCCAGGATAAAACTCGAGCCATGGTCATGTTGCTCTCCCTCTCTCTCCTTTTCTCGAGCACACCACCGTCGCAACCGTTCCCCAATCTCGCCGCCGCCCGAACAGCTCCGGCCTTCCCCTCGTGAGCCACAGCCATCGGAAGTTCCGCCGGCTCCTGGCTCACCTCCCCATAGCCTCCCCTACCGTCGAGACACCTGGAACCACCGGAGCAACGCCCTTTTCCCCGGCAGACCAACGCCGGGTGGACATCGCCACGATGCCCAATTCTCTCTCCCCGGTGAGCCGCATCGCCCAATTTTTGCTCCAATAGATGCGAAACCTATTCCTTCCCTTCCTGTAAACTCACCAGCTAGTTTTATTCACGGGTTCACCGGCAATTTCACTGGTTTTCCAAGCTCCAACCGCCACCGCCTCTGCTCTCTCGACGAGCTGCTACTTCCGGTCATCTCCGAGGTCAACCAATCCCGCGCCCTTGTTTTTCGTCCTCTGTAGATGCTCGTGGTAGCCGTTTCCCCAATTTTCGTAGACCACAGCGAGCTCTAGGCATCGCCGAAGCCGTGCGCAAGCCACCGCTCGTCGTTGGCGTACTTCCGGCCAACCTCCGGCGAAGGGGACCCCATCACCGGGTTCTACTTGCTGCGCCGAGCATGCTCGGTATGAGTTTGTCGAGTTTCGTCGATGTTTGCCCAACTCCGGCAAACGCCGGCGAGCCTCCGGCCGCCCTGCGCCATGGCCGCACAGAAGGCCACATCGGACAGGATCTCATGTGGCCACGGCCATATCTAATCCCGGACTCCGTAGCCCCTGTGTGGCTCGTGTTCAATTGGTTGAAATCTTGAATTATTCATTTATTCGAATTAAAAATCCAGAAAATTCCATAATCTTGCAAAAATCATATCTTTTGAATCCGAATTCCAAATTGAGTCAATCCATTTTTGTTAGATTCCCTGTTTCATGCTCTAGCCTTTGGTCCTGTCGAACACCCGAAATTCTTGATGGTTTTTCCTAGATTGAGCAGGACATCCAAAACACTAATCAAATCATATTTATTTGTTTATATGTGATAAAAGTGCAAAATCAACTTTGTTAGTTTTCTATTGATGTGTTCTATCCATTAGTATGATCTGATGATCTTGTATATACATGTGTGCAGGTAGTATTTAATTTGTGCATAACATGTTTATTTGTTTATGAATAATGTGTACATCTTTTAAATTAAAAATTTAGAATCCATGTCAATTAGCTCATGTCACATCTTTCTCGTTATTTAAGTAGGTCAGAAGAGCATGCTAAGTTACCATGAAAAGTTTATGCATAAAATCATATGTTTTATTTTTGCAAACTCATATGAAACTCACATAAAATAATAGGTTCAATTTAAAATAAAGTTCATATTTCATGCATATGTATTCAAGAACCATGTTTGTAACCTAGCTATGTTTGTATCATCAACATTTGCATCGTCATACCTTTGCATCGTCTACATTTATCGCTATTGACATATCGTTAATTTAGGAAACGACGAAGTGCCGGTCGAGGATCTTCGAAGGAATCAACACAAGAACCGGCACCGAAGTTGCTAACATTTCCACCGTGTCACAAGGCAAGCCCCGGTGCATCCTCCCGGTTTATAAATGTTTTCCTTTCAGTATAACACTCCTAGATGTCCAGGGTGTTTGTGCATTAAGTGTAGGTGATGTATGAAACCCACCTGCATTGTTTCCCGATATGACCTATGTCGGTGATATACTGGTACAGGTAGTTCGATAAAAAGCGGCTATGCTTACGTCATAGGTTTATTGGTATAAATTGCTTATGTATGCTCGGAGCATGGAGGCTTCGAGACATGGAAATTAATGAATCCGAAAAGCTAATCTTGAGACCGAACGAGTCTGTTTGGGAAAGAGCGAAGGCATGGGTCCGGAGAGGGCTTGTCTCGCAAGGTGGCAGATCGTTCGTGTAAACCACTAAAAGTTGAGACGTGGACGGGCCCCGTAGGTGAAAGGGCAAGTGCATGTGCCTTCGGAGGACATGGCTTGCAAGGCTGTAGCCCCGTCCGTCGTCGGTTAAGGACCGCGTCGTTGTTGGCCCTGCTTAAGCAAGTATTGAACAATACCGAGTGCATGCTAGTTGTATGGGAACTAGTAAACCTACGTAACCTTAACAGCTTGCAATGGCGTAGGTTATCCGAATCCTTGGTCATAGGATCCGTTGGGGTGGACGAGGTTCACGAGGTACTCGTTGAATGGCTGCCTACTCGAGGATTTGGACCCTACAAAGTTGTAGGATGTCATGGTGAACGGTTGATATACGTGTTCTTAAATGATGCGTATGTCGTGTACCTCGGGTTTTCCCAGCTGGTGATAAATCGATGCGTATCGCTGTCCCTCGCAGTAATGAGTACCGCTTGTGAACCGAGTCACATCGTAGTAACACCTTCAACTAAGCTTTGGGTATTTATGATTGCTTATGATGATACTTATTTAATTTACAGTATGTATATCTTTCTTGATGCTAATATCATTGTAACTTTTATGTACAAGTTAATAAATGCTTGAAAGTGCATCTAGGCCCCCAATTATGGTTTTGAGTGATTGACGTCAATACAATTAAAAAGGACTAATATTTTAAATGAGCTTGTGCGTAGTGCATATCTAAAATTCAATTGAGAGCAAAGAAACACAAAAAGGAAGTGGCCATATTCGCTCATACGTGCAAGATTTGAAAATTGGTCTAGTCATGCTCAAGATCAAGTTGTGAAGCCTCTTATTCATGTCTTGAGTATAGGAAACACCGTACTATCAAGAGGGACACACAAGTGTGAGGTGTGAAAAATGAAAGTGCTCAAATCTTCATCCAAATACAAAATAACCTATGGAGTCGGACAATGTCCGACTCACTCGGACATTGGACTCGGACTCCGAGAAAGGTGGCAAAAGAAAAATACCTATGGAGTCGGACATTGTCCTACTCGATCGGACAAATCGATCGGACTCCGAACCTTCGCCACTCTTTTGAAACCCTAGGAGTCGAACAAAGTCCGACTCCGTCGGACAATATCCGACTCCCTATAACACTCGGATATATCCGACTCTTGTCGGATTTAGGAGTCGGACTCCGAGCCAAAACATCATCTCGAAACCCTAGAAGTCGAACTTTGTCCGACTCACTCGGACAAAGTCCGAGTCGGATCTAGCCCAACGGCTCTTTTGGGTGCCCGGCTATAAAAGAGGACCTCGTCCACTTTTGGCCGGTTGGCACCTTCCCCACTCTCAAAAACACTCCCAAACTCACTCAAGCACTCCTCTTCTTCAAGTTTGATTCCCCACTCCAATCCTTGGTGGATTTGTGAGAAGATTGAGGAGAAATTCGTTGAGCTTCATCATCATCTCAAGAGCACTTGATTCTTTCTCATCGCCGTACTTGTTGTGTTTGTTACTCTTGGGGATTCATCCCCTAGACGGTTAGGCGTTACCCCGCGAGCTCCCAATCTTGTGGTTGAGACTCGGGTCGTTTGTATTGCCCCTCCCTTCGTGGAGATTTGTTTTAGTGCATTTTATGCTGGCCTTTGTGGTGGCTTGAAGAGGTTTAGAGTTGAGAGCAACCCGGTCCTTGGTGGACTCCTCAACGGAGACGTAGGCTTCTTGGTGGAGCTGAACTTCGGTGAAAAATCGTGTGTCTCCTTGTCTTCGCTTTTATTTCTTGCAATTGGGGTGCTATAGCTCTAGGGTGTTCTTGCTTAACTTCCTAGATTAACTTGCATAAGTGGCTTGCTTGCTTGTGTCCTTGTTGCCCTAGCTTTCTAGTGCTATTAGCTGCTTGCTTGTTGTTTAATTTCCGTGGATTTGTCCATCTTGGCTGTCGATCCCCTTTCCGCACGAGGTAGTCGGACTTTGTCCTACTCTAGTCGGATATTTGTCCATAGTCGGACTCTGTCCTACTATAGTCGGACATTGAGTCGGACAAATCTTTCCTGCGTATTTAATCTGTTAAATTAAGTGATTTTCGGGATTATCGCCTATTCACCCCCCTCTAGGCGACTTTCAATTGGTATCGGAGCGGGTATCTTCGTTGAAGCCTCACCGCTTGAAGATTAAAGATGGCAAATGAGAAAGATGCAACGTGTCGTATACTTGCCTTATGGGTATACGAGATGATGAAGAAATGGATACGCAAAGACATGGTAGCAAATCGGAGAAGATACGAGATAAGGGCGATAGGCAACAGATCGGTCTTCGACCGGTGCGGGATAATAGAAGAACCCGTAGACCGGTATGGAAACAAGGCGGATACTAAGACCGGCATACAATGACGTGAGAAGCAAGTTATAGAACAATTTGTAGTCTGATTAGGACTCTAGATCAATCAAGAAAGTTAGAGATAGAATCCCATATATGTAATTCATGTAATCGGCTAGGACTCGATTGTAACCCTAGCTCCCCGGACATATAAGGCGGAGCAGGGACCCCCGAAAAGGATCCGTGTGTTGCACCATCGAATTCCACTCTCGTGAGGGACCGGGTAGTACTAGTACCGAGTTTAAGACTCGACATTTGGCGCGCCGGTAGGGGTCCCGGCGAGTTCCTAGCGAGTTCGATGGCCACTTCGTTCGTCGTCGACTTCGAGCCTCGTTGACGTCAAAAGTCGCCGACACACCGTCATCCGGAGAGTCCACCGAAATTCCAGTCGACGCAGAATCCCGTGCTCCCAACGGACCGGCTCAACTCGCCGATGTTCGTGTGCGCCGGTGCGTGCGGATGGTTTTCCCGCAAACCAACAAAGACAATAAAAGAGTGTAAAATTCCAGGTCATCGGCCCGGATAGACCGATGTGCAGCCATGGCCGATCACGGCGTAAGATAGACAAAATCGGCCATGAACAGAGAACAGCACGGCCCATCCATTTATGTATTAAATGTTAGGCAAACGAACCGTGGTACAAACGATACGAAATCGGCCGATGCTATAACATGCGATCGGTGACTAGCAGCCGATTTCGTCGGTAAACGACCAAATCATTAAGACTTTGCGGGGATGTGTTATCGAGTACAATGTAAACAGAGCAATTATTAATAGGATGTAATTAGTTTGGTAGCAAGAGGATAGTTTAATCATCAATCGGATCCGTGAATCGGCCGATCGGGTATGCGGCCGATTCTGCCATTAATTATATCGGTGAATTATTTAGATCTGTCCAAAGGTATAATGATGATCAATAAGATCATACTTAGTAACTCGGGTTCAAAAGCAGCTTTAACGGGTTTAGCATTAATTAAACATAAAACAGCTTAATGAACGTGATAAACAATCGGCTAAACACTCCGAAAGAACGAGTAAGACAAATACAACCACACGGATCCCAAATCGACCGGTCGCTCCAACAGGACAAGTCAAGCGATGGCACGCGGCTGGACCAGGTCTAACGGCCGCGCACGCCCGGCCGATTCAGGACAAGCACAATCATAAACGTCTTAACTATGAAAGTAAGTCTACACCCTAGCCAATCGGCTGCATGCGCCTAGGACAAGTCAACTATCGCAAAGGCAAACACAGGACACGTCAACCGAATCTGCACGGTCGAATCGGCCAAGATGTAGAAGAATTCTCATAGCGGCTACGTGACTCGAACGACCGGATCTAAGCCAATCGGCGCCGTGAGCAAAGGCTGGAACGGGGAGGCGGGACAAGTCAAACTACCTCCACCACGAGCCCGGACCGGGTCAACTTGACTCATCCCGGCCGATACTCACTACGCCTATCGAAAACAGATCCGGTCGCCGGATAACTAGCAATTAAGCCATCTAATTACGAACAATGCGTCGAGAATTAGACAACATAATTACCTTGTCAAGCCAACGTGTCGTCGACCGGAGCCCCGAAGATCCCCGCGCAAAACAGTAAAGACTTGACAGAAAATTAGGGTTTGGCGATGCGCCGAAAGTTGTATTGGATGTGAATCGAGTTTACATGTTACATCCGAGTATGTATTTATACTCGGCAAAAAGAATCCTATTCGGACCCTCCTCGGGCCGATTTCCTAACCGACTAGAATCTTTTTCCAAAACTAACTATTATTTCTAATTTTACAACGTGGGCCAGGCCCATCAATGTTGTGCTCTTACGTTGGCGTTCGCGCACGATTCCCGGGAGAGACGCGCCTTTTACTCGCCCAAGCGGCCGTCGGCCTTACGCCCACCGGCCCTTTTTGACCTATAGTCGCGACAATGGGTCCCTTGGTCAAAAACCGGCGTCAACACATGTCCCCCGGTGCTGGGGTATGCAACGCATGCGTCGGACTGATTTATCCTCTTTTATTGCGCCGGTTTTACTGCCCGTCACCTCTTCATAAAAGCCGGGGTTAACCCCGGTCATTTCCCATCTGTTTCCTCTCCTTTGGCTTTCATCTTCCCCTGCTCTAGCGACCTTTGCCCTTTTCGAGCCTTTTCAACTTCCCACCGCGCCGCCGTCGTTTTCTCTTCCGGTGACCATGAATCCCACTCATTGCTGCTGCTGCGTGCCGCCGCCGCCGACCGAGTCGTCGCCACCACCAACGCCGTTCGGAGGTAATGTACATTCGGGCATCCCTCTTCTCTACTTTTGCAATTTTCTTTGTGTTCTTGTTCTTGTTCATTTTCACAATCTATCTTCTTTCCGTCTTGTTTCTCATTTTAGCCCTATTCCTTGTTTTTAGGAGATCCGGAACCAAATCGTCATCCCTTCTAACATCCCGACCCATTTCTTCTTGGGCCCCATGGGCGATCCGGACCCCACGGATCTTATTCGTGCCGAAACGAACCGGGTCCCGTTTCGGCAACAATCTCCATTATCGGCCGAGTGGTCCGAGTAGCTTTAGGTCATGGCCGACTCTCGTTGCGGGGTGGCGGGATTGGTATAACCGGGTATCGGCCGCCCATCGACAAGTTTGGGCCGACATCGGCATCGCCCATGCCATCAAACTCTCTCTAGCCGATCACCACAAGAACGAACCATTGCTAGCGGCCGCTTCTTATCTCCGGTCGGATGCCCTGAATCGCTTCATGTTCGGGCACGGCCGGCTACCATGACCCTCCTGGACACGGTCATGTTGGCCGATTTGAATATCACGGCGGAGGCCACCCCGGACGCCATCCGCATCAAGTCCACCCACCGTATCAATCCCAAGGACACCAGGGGTTGGAAGGTCTATATCCAGTACCTACAACAAGGGGCACGGCTCGGTCGATCGCCGCGAGCACGTTGCCTTTCTCAACATGTGGCTTGACCACTTCTTCTTTTGTGGGGTCGGCGTGAGCCCCACAAACAACTTCCTGCCGATAGCCGATAGATCGGCCGACGGCTATGCCCTTCCTATGGGCAAATATCTTTTAGGGTCGGCGTACTTCCTTCTTCACCAGGTTTCGGTGGAGTTGCGTTTTGGCCGATCAGTCAAGAACCCGGGTGGCCCTTGGTGGTTTATCCGGATGTGGTTGTCCCTTCACACCACCAAGGCCATCGATCCGGACCTCGGTGTTCTCACCTTCCCCGGCAATCACGCAGAATCGGCCACACCCCGATCCAGCCGGTGTATTTCCTTCGGGGAAGCGCTATCCATGGCTCCGGGGCGGCCATATCGGATGACACCCCGGCTTATCGGTTCGCTGCCCTTTACAAGGGCCTCAACAATGAAAGTACGGATTGGTATCCGTACATTGATTTTTTCGAGAAGGGATACGATACTCCTTTTCCGATCGACCCCACCTTCCCAACGGCCGACGGGGAGGCGGTCAAGATCTTCACCACCTGCCTCCGCCCCTGTCTGCTGCCGACGGGACTCGCTGCCGGGAGCAAGGCTCTCTGCTCCTACGAGTTCTACCACCCGTCGGTGGCGGCCCGTCAATTCGGCTTCGGCCGGTTGCCCCCGACCTCTTCTATGTGGGGCAAATAAAGGCGCGGGCTACCGTCGACAACGCCGTTCAATGGAATTGGCTCGTCGGCCTCACCGCCGATGTCGTCATCGGCGACTTAGCCGGATTTTCCCGGCGCCCGGAGCACCCGCCTTTTCGACCGCTGGTGGGGCGAGTGGAACCGGCACCTCCGCAGCCGGAACACTCGCTTCATTCTTCTCCGGCTTAGTCCCGAGCGAAGCCTCGCGCCGAGGTATGTGTAGCCGATCTATTTCCATAAGGCCGATTTTGTAGATGAAACCGGCCACTCTAAATGCTCACCCTTGTATATTCTTTTTCGGTCGGACACGGAGGAGCCGCCGACCCGGAGTATCGGTGGCCGGCCGATCGCGTACCGATGCCGAGCCCAATTGTTCCAAACATCGGCTTCACCGATCGTACTCCTGCCCGGGCTTTTGCGGCAATGATTCGAGGGGCACCAGCTGCCCGCAAGGTCAAGACCAAAACAGCTGCCATCGGAAAGAGGAAGGCCAATGTGCCAACTGCAGGGCCGATTCAAGCCCCAAAGCGACACCGCGCGCCGGTGAAGCAGCACTGTGCGCCCGTCCGACCCGGATTATTTCAGTGAACCTTCTCCGCCGCGTCGAGGTTATTATCGCATGATTGCCGATCCCTTTTTTCACTTTTCATGCTGTCTAACTATGAGTTCTTAGCGGGAATCGGCGGTTCTTCCTCCTCGGGCCCGGACTCCAACACCGATAGGCCGATTCGCCTGTCGACTCCTCCACGGGCCAGGACGCCGACACCCGAAAGGCCGATTCAAACGGCTCCGGATCCCGAAGTCACACCAAGCCAGGCCGATCCAAATCCCACGGAGAATCCAACTCGCTTGGATCGGCTCGCGTCTTCCGAAATCGCCGCCGATTTTGAACAAGGCACCATTGCTCGTCGAAGAACCGGCCGGCCAGGAACCGCCCGCAGCTTCTCCTGTAAATATCGCTGCCGATGAGCTCGCCGATGAGCCCGCCGAAACCGAACAAGCTGGACATATGCCCGATGCTGCCTCCGAGGATACCGGCGGAGAAGGAGGATCGGCCGCCGAGAGCTGATCGAAACACATGAACTCGTGGGTTCCATGGCGCAGCCGATAGACGTCCGGCCGCTTCGCATCGACGCTTCACGGGTTTGTTTTTACTATCTTCCTTTTGATTCGCCGCTGTTCATTAACTTCACTTTATTTCTCTTGGTATTTCGGGCGCTCGGCTTCCCTCGTCCTGCGCCGATTTTGGTATCGACTTCCGGTTTTACCACCACGGCCGAAATCGCGCGCGAGCTTGAGGCTTCTTCGGTTGATCGCTTGGTGGCCGACGCCCACCCCATAAGGGCCCGGTACTTGGAGGTCCGGATCGAGCTCCCGGAGGATGTGCGCGATGCTCGCACCGCGTGGCATACATGGAGTATCGGCAAATGGACTTCACTCGTGCCCGGCCGGCGTTTGGCTCGCCATGCGGAGCAGCGAGCAAGCTGCGTTACTCGCCGATAACTCCATCAAGCGCTCCGAAGAGGAGGTCCGGAAGACCCGGGAGATGCAAGAGCAACTCTCAAATCGGCGAGGATGAACTGCAAGCAATCAACCAAGAGATTGCCGATTTGAGAGCATCTCCGGCGCTCAAGGAGGAGCGGCGGCGGCCTTGGAAGCTACTATTGCACGGTTGTCGGCCGATGTGGCGGCTCGGCAGAAGACGACGGACGAAGCCATTCAAACGGCCGAGAAGATGGTCGCCGCGGCGCAAGCTGATGTCGGCCCCATCGAGGATGACCTATTGGTCATGGCCAAACTCGACTCCACGCTGGCCCGCGCACTATCTCGCTGTCCAAGACTTCTTGTCTCGCGCCGAGGCCGTTGACTATGCTTAGGTGTAATAGGACTTTGAACAAAGTTTTGGTTGTAAACATTTTTTTTTTTGCACTAAGGGCGATATACAATCATATCGGCCATCCGAAAGCGATGTTCAAACATCGGCTAATTTATCAGTGACTTCCTCTGTCTTACTTTCATATATTTTTTGGGCTAAGGGCGATACTCTCGGTATCGGCCGTCTCAAAGCGATGTGCATCGACATCGGCTGTAGTCTCTTTTAGGCCGAACACTATGAGTTAATCCAAATACTAGGATAATACTGCTTCAAATACTTTCCATTAAGTGCTCGGCCGAATTCTTCCCCTTCTAACTCTTTCAAAATATATGCATTACCCGGTGCCGATCGGCTAATCAAATAAGGTCCTTCCCAATTAGGCGACCATTTACCAAACCGATTGTCCTTCACACCGATCGGCATCCTAAGCTTCCGGACCAAATCGCCCTCTTTAAACTGTTTCGCACAACCTTCTTATCATAATGGCGGGCGACCCTTGCTTTATTCTGCTCTATTTTCTCCAATGCATCCAGCCGATTTTGTACTACATCTTCTAATTCATCCATCATCAATCCGTAGTACTTGATCGGCCGAAAGCTTTTGTTGCAACTCAATCCTTCCGGAGCCGATAGTTGTCTCCCATGGCGATGCGGCTTCGTGCCCATATACCAGTCGATACGGCGCAACTTGCATAGCTCCATGCCGTGACATACGATAAGCCCACAAAGCGTCCATCAATTTCATGTGCCACTTACGAGGATACTCTTGTATTTTCCGCTTGATTAACTTGATCAGACTCTTATTCGCCGCTTCAGCTTGTCCATTGGCTTGGGCATAATACGGCGATGAATTAATCAACTTAATTCCCATCTCATCAACAAAAGATTGAAATTCGTCCGACGTGAATACTGATCCTTGATCTGTTGTGATTGTCTCTGGAATCCCAAACCTATAAATAATATGCTCTTTAACAAACGTTATCACGTCGGCCGTCGAAACTTTACGATAGGGCGCTGCTTCAACCCATTTTGTGAAGTAATCTGTAGCTACCAATATGTACCGATGCCCTTTGCTCGATGCTGGATTTATCCGGCCGATCATATCCATGGCCCAACCTCCGAACGGCCAAGGTTTGATTACTTGGATTCATAGCCGATGCGGGCGCCCTCTGTATAGGCCCGAATTTACAGCAGTCTTGGCAACTCTTGTAATATTTGAAACAATCGGCCAACATTGTCGGCCGATAATAACCAGCTCGCCTTAGCAGCCACTTCATCTTATGGGCCGATTGATGCGTTCCGCAAATCCCATCATGTACTTCGCTCATTACCACTTTTGCCTCGGTGTCATCAATACACTTGAGAAGCACCCCATCAATTGTCTTGAAAAATAGTCGATCATCCAACAGAACATACTTCAAAGCTTTATATCTTATCTTCTTATCCGTAGGTTGGGATGGATTGCTCAAAAATTTTCGAATTTCCGTACGCCAATCGGCTTCTTCAATATCAGCTATCTCTAAGCTGTTTTCGGCGAGCCGATATCCGGATGCTAGCTGAGCCAAATTATTTGCTTCAAAATTCTGCTCTCTTGGTATATGGCTGACTTTAACACACTTGAACCTTTTCATTAACTTCTGGCACTTTCTATGATATTGCAACAATATTTCATCTTTACACTCATACTCATCGGCCAGGTGACTCACAACCAACAAGGAATCTCCGAAAATTTCCACAAAATCAGCCCGGCATCGATGAGTAATTCCAATCCTTTTAATACTGCCTCGTATTCGACTTGGTTGTTGGTGTACGCCTCCATCGTAATAGAGTATCCACGTACTGCCCCCGAGACGACACAACAACCAAGCCGATTCCACTTCCTTCTTTGCAAATCGAACCATCAAAGAACACCGTCCATGGCACTGGTTCAACATATCCGGCGAGTGTTCACCGTGTTGCACCACTAAATCAGCCAATACTTGTGCTTTCACCGCTTTGGCCGATTCATAGCCTAAATCAAACTCCGCAATTGCCAACATCCATTTGCCCAACCGGCCTTTGGGGACCGGAGCCGATAGCATATACTTTACGACATCGGCTCGGCAAACGACAGTACATTCTTCGACCAACGAGATAATGCCTTAATTTCGTGCATGAAAAATACAGACGAGAGACATAACCTTTCCACTTCGGATACCGTGTTTCTGCATCAATCGGTTTGCGGCTGAGATAAAATATGACCCGCTCTTTTCCCTCCTGCTCTTGAGTCAATGCTTGAGCCGATGCACCTATCATCGGCCGATAAATATAACTTAAAGGGTGTGCACGACTTTAGCGGAACCATCAATGGTGGGGACACCAAATATTTCTTGATATCTTCTAAAGCCTTTTGATGGATCGGCTCCCACCGAAACTCTTGATCGGCCTTGAGCTTTAATAATGGCGTAAACACATCAAGTCGGCGGACAAGTTTAAGATAAATCGCCTAATAAAATTAATCTTGCCGATCGGGGACTGGAGCTTCGTCTTGTTCGTCGGCGGTTCCAACTTTACGATAGAATCAATACTCTTAGGGCCGACTTCAATTCCCTTTTCATGCACAATAAACCCCGAAATTGTCCAGTGAGACACCAAATGCACACTTGAGCGGGTTCATCTTCGATCCGTATTGTCTTGTCCTCTTCAACACTTCCACGAGATCAGCCACATGACTTCCAACCGATCTTGATTTCACCATGACATCATCAATATAAATTTCCACCAATCGGCCAATCAAATCGTGATATATAAAATTCATGGCCCTCCGATATGTAGCACCAGCATTTTTTAGTCCGAAGGTCATGACAACCCACTCATATAGTCCCAACGCTCCGGGGCATCCGAATGCCGTTTCGATATATCTTCCTCGGCCATAAAAATCTGATTATACCCAGCATTTCCATCCATAAAGCTCAAAATCTTGTTGCCGGCGGCTGCATCAACCAACAAATCGGCGTTTGGCATTGGATACTCATCTTTCGGAGTTGCCTTATTCAAATTCCTGAAGTCAATGCAGACCCGCATCTTTCCATTTTTCTTCTCCACCGGCACAATACTAGAAACCCACTCCGCATATCGGCATGGCCTCGATGAAGCCGACTTCATACAATCTGATAATCTCTTCTTTGACGGCTTCATAATACCTAGGGTCAATCTTCCGAGCCCCCGCTTATATGGTCGATATCCGGGTTTAGTGGGCAACCGATGTTCAACAATCGATCGGGCTGAGTCCAGGCATCTCGCTATAATCCCAAGCAAAACAATCCTTAAATTCTTCCAATAAGGCCACCAATTCATCTCTTACTTCTTTACACAATTTCTTGCTAATATATGTCGGCCGAGGCTTGTCTCCATCCCCTATATCCACTTCTTCTAATTCATCGGCCGACACAAAACCGTGGCCTAATTTCCCGTCTTCCGGTTCATCAATCGGCCGACTCACCATGTCTTCGGTGTGTATATCGATCGGCCGATTGTCCGTCAATTCTCCTGTGGGGCCCATCGGAGCAGCCGGGGGATACCCGACCCCCGGTCACAATAACTCCATCATCTCGTGATGTTTATGGCCTCCGCATCCCAATACGTGCCCGATAAACAAGGCAAGCTCTCTAGACCAGCAAACTCGAAATCGGCGGTTGCAATGGTTACGAACTTATCGGCCCGCACGATTTCGACCTTGTTGCCGACCCATTGAATCAAACACTGGTGCATGGTTGAGGGATGCAACAATTGGCATGAATCCGGTCTCTCCCTAACAAAGTTGTGTATGCACCTTTCCGTCAATGATGAAAAAAGTGGTGGGTATGGTTTTGCTGCCCACGATGACCTCCATTATTGCGGCCCCACGCACATCTTGGCTTCTCCCGCTGTAATCCTTGAGCGTCGGATTAGCCCTTGTCATTTCTTCCGGCGTCTTCCCGAGCTTGCGGTATGTAGTAATCGGCATGACATTGACTGCCGCTCCTCCGTCGACCAACATTTTCCTCATCGGCGACCCATTGACATAGCCGCTAATGTATAATGCCTTGAGGTGCAAATGATCGAGTTGACCGGCTTATCAAATACCGCTGATTCCGGCGTCCACGGAATCTCCGAAGTTTCCCCAAGCGGTTCTTCTTCGACCGAATTTTCATCGGCCGATCCGACAATCCTGGGCATCGGCGACATCATATTCACCGCGGCTTCGGCCGGACCACCTGAGACTGCACTTTCGGCCTCCATTGCTTCTTGGGCTTGGGCTCATCATCTTGGTCATCTCTGTAATGGCGTCCACCCTTGATTTCCCGACAACGCATTCTTTGAAGCCTCCTCTTTTGGGTTTTCTTGAGCAAACCACCGGGGCACCATTGACCTTCGTTCTCGGTTTGATCACCTCTCGAATCTTCATGGTATTGGTAATCGAACTCTTCTTCATCATTGATTGGCCCCGATCGATCGTGAACAGAGGTTCTCTTTGGCACTACGTATCTTCGTTCATTATACCCGTGATCGTAGTCGATTGCTCTTACGGGGGCCGATTGTCGAGATTCATAGTTGCGACCAATCGGCCGTCCCCGGTAATTTGACGACCCGGCGTCACGATACTCTTCCCGGCCGGTGCACTGCGGACGGTTCTCGATAGATGGAAGCTTCATGTTTCGGTCCCAGCGATGCTCGAAAGAAAGGACAATCCCGAGTGTGGGTCAAAATCTTCTCGGCGGATCACGCTTTGCCTGTACTGCGACTTTGATCGATAGATTCTGTTCATGTGCCACTTGATCTCTTTCTTCCCTCTCCCTCTTCCTCTCATATCGGCGTATGAAACCAGCTGATCCACCACCGATGGTATTGATGTACATCGTATTAGTAGGGAAAGGGTGCCCATCAACTTTCATCTTCTTCTTCACATCAGCTGCTCGCAATATCCCACTCGTCAACTGCCTTCCGGATCTCATCTCTCATAGCATAACAATCAACGAGTGTTATGACGTGAATTTCCATGCCATTTGCACCACTTAGCCATTTTCTTCAACTCCTCCGGCGTAGGAATCTTGTGATGAGGCGAAAGCTGAATTTTCTTTTCCACAGACAGCTGATCAAATATCTCGTCGGCCTTAGATAAATCAAAATCATATTTTCTCTCTTTAGGATTGACATGCGGAGAAAATATCGGCCGTTTGTTATTAGTCCACTCAACTGCATTAATTTCCTCTTCATCATCTTCACCGTCGAAATCAGCATAAGCTACCCGATATCGCCGATTCTCGGTGAGCTGGAGATTCTCTTCCTGGCCAATCGCCCTTCGTGTCAGCTGTGCCGGCCCATCAAACTCATGTGGGGTAAACTTTTCTTTGATGTTGGAGAATAACCCCGCATAAGCAATTTCGGCCAAGCTGTTGCTCTGTCGGAGTTCGAGGTTGTAGCATCGTCCCCTCGAGTCCTGAACCTCTGTATATAATCAGCTATCGATTCCCCGGTTTTCGTTTTACTGCCATTAAATCGGACAAACTAAGCTCGGTGATGCCCGTAAAAAGTACGAGTGAAACCTTTTCTCCGGATCGGCCCAACTTTGAATAGAACCGAGCGACAGTGAAGCAAACCATGAAAAGGCCGATCCGGACAATGACAGTGGGAATAACCTAACCCGCAAAGCCTCCCGAGTAGACGCCTCACCAAGTCGTGCGTCATATCGGTCGATGTGCTCCATAGTCGATGTATTATCTTGCCCGGAAAATTTGGAAAACTCAGGAATTTTATATTTATTGGGTAAAGCCACGGAATCCATCCGATCGGGGTAAGGTCGCCGATATAATGCACTCTTCTCTTTAGGCTTCAAATCGAATTGATCTCTCATCATATCGGCGATTTTAGCCATGAGGCTATTCATATCATTGGGTCCAGCGATTGCTCGATCCGGTCCCCGTCATATAAGCTGTATTGGGCTGTCCCCGGTTGGGTGTATCAAGCGACCGTTCCCGGAAATCCCAGTGCTAGTAGCCGGGAATAATGTCTGCGGAGCGATTCCATAATTCATGGCCGATTGGATCGGCCGTCCGATCATGAATCCCTGTCCCCGACGAGTTGGTCGTGGAATACCGGATATCGGCCGTACTATAGTAGGTGAGTTTTCAATTCCACTCGGGCCGATATTTGGTGCGTAGAAGAAATTGGGTTGCTTGTGCCATCCGTGGGACCGCTGCCACATTGGTTGCTGCCCCCAACTCGGAAGTCGGCTGTTGTACATCTTGTCCGTTGCCTTCTTCCGTTACCGACTTCTTGGGGCCACTGTCATCCTCTTTGCCTGGCTGGGTTGCACTGGTACTTGCATTTGCATTGTCCTTGCCAGGCCATAGGTGAGGTGGCATGCCGTACGGGGCTGAAACCCTTCTGCGGTATGGTACTACGAAGGCTAATTCCCCGATTCGACCGTACGAGAGTGCCGAAAGGCTAAGTGTATGCAGGTCCGAATACCCTTCGATGAACGACTCTGCCATCAATTGTGTCCTTGATCAAATTCCCGATGGTGTTGGTCAACACGCCCGATTGATTGATTAGGGCATGATGAACGGACGAGTTGACCATATCACCGGGTTGGTTGGCATCCGGCAGTCTGCGGGCTTTGATTTGGTCTAGTTCTTCCGGATGCGAGAATGCGAGGGAAGTCTCCTTTTGTGGCCGCTCCGCCACGTGTCACTGTCGGGGCTTGAAAGTACTTTTTCATTGCTTCGGCCAGGTATTCCTAGTACTGCAGCTTTTGTTCTGTTGTCATTTTTCCCCAGGCCGAAACCCCGTTATCATCGAAACTTCTCCATGCCCTTTGCCATCCGTCCCGAGAGGGACTGGAACGAAAATCGGCCGATTCTCGGCATCGACCATTGGTGTTCCGTCCTCCCCGATCGCCTGCATGTACGACATCTTGATCTTGGTTGCTTTAGTCCCACTCGGGCGTGCCAAAAAGTGTGTTGACGTCAAAAGTCGCCGACACACCGTCGTCCGGAGAGTCCACCGAAATTCCAGGTGACGCAGAATCCTGTGCTCCCAACGGACCGGCTCAACTCGCCGATGTTCGTGTGCGCTGGTGCGTGCCGGATGGTTTTCCTGCAAACCAACAAAGACAATAAAAGAGTGTAAAATTCCAGGTCATCGGCCCGGATAGACCGATGTGCGACCATGGCCGATCACGGCGTAAGATAGACAAAATCGGCCATGAACGAGAGAACAGCACGGCCCATCCATTTATGTATTAAATGTTAGGCAAACGAACCGTGGTACAAACGATACGAAATCGGCCGATGCTATAACATGCGATCGGTGACTAGCAGCCGATTTCGTCGGTAAACGACCAAATCATTAAGACTTTGCAGGGATGTGTTATCGAGTACAATGTAAACAGAGCAATTATTAATAGGATGTAATTAGTTTGGTAGCAAGAGGATAGTTTAATCATCAATCGGATCCGTGAATCGGCCGATCGGGTATGCGGCCGATTCTGCCATTAATTATATCGGTGAATTATTTAGATCTGTCCAAAGGTATAATGATGATCAATAAGATCATACTTAGTAACTCGGGTTCAAAAGCAGCTTTAACGGGTTTAGCATTAATTAAACATAAAACAGCTTAATGAACGTGATAAACAATCGGCTAAACACTCCGAAAGAACAGTAAGACAAATACAACCACACGGATCCCAAATCGACCGGTCGCTCCAACAGGACAAGTCAAGCGATGGCACGCGGCTGGACCAGATCTAACGACCGCGCACGCCCGGCCGATTCAGGACAAGCACAATCATAAACGTCTTAACTATGAAAGTAAGTCTACACCCTAGCCAATCGGCTGCATGCGCCTAGGACAAGTCAACTATCGCAAAGGCAAACACGGGACACGTCAAGCTGAATCTGCACGGTCGAATCGGCCAAGATGTAGAAGAATTCTCATAGCGGCTATCGTGACTCGAACGACCGGATCTAAGCCAATCGGCGCCGTGAGCAAAGGCTGGAACGGGGAGGCGGGACAAGTCAAACTACCTCCACCACGAGCCGGACCAGGTCAACTTGACTCATCCCGACCGATACTCACTACGCCGATCGAAAACAGATCCGGTCGCCGGATAACTAGCAATTAAGCCATCTAATTACGAACAATGCGCCGAGAATTAGACAACATAATTACCTTGTCAAGCCAACGTGTCGTCGACCGGAGCCCCGAAGATCCCGCGCGAAAACAGTAAAGACTTGACAGAAAATTAGGGTTTGGCGATGCGCCGAAAGTTGTATTGGATGTGAATCGAGTTTACATGTTACATCCGAGTATGTATTTATACTCGGCAAAAAGAATCCTATTCGGACCCTCCTCGGGCCGATTTCCTAACCGACTAGAATCTTTTTTCCAAAACTAACTATTATTTCTAATTTTACAACGTGGGCCGGGCCCATCAATGTTGTGCTCTTACGTTGCCGTTCGCGCACGATTCCCGGGAGAGACGCGCCTTTTACTCGCCCAAGCGGCCGTCGGCCTTACGCCCACCGGCCCTTTTTGACCTATAGTCGCCGACAATGGGTCCCTTGGTCAAAAACCGGCGTCAACAGAGCCCGGCTTCAAGATTCGCTTCGGGTCTCTCGACTTTGAAGGCGATTCGGACGGGAAATTGTCTTTGATGAATCCGACTCGTTGCCGGGCCGCTGCTTCTAAAGCGCGATCACCTGCCACATTTGATACCTCGATTCGGAACTTAGCGGGTCCGACGCAGCTTTAGCGCGAAACATCAAGCTCCCTACGCTTATGCCTCGGAACGGTGCCGGGCTACGGCGCAAGGCTGTTCTCCCGAGCTGGATATTGATTCCGAGGAAGACGCTCCAGCCTTCTTCCAAGTGTTCATGACGAGGACCGGTTATACGCCAACTCACTCCTGAGGAAGCTGCTGAAGAAGCGGCAAGGATGGCGAGAGCCGAAGCTGAACGCGATCGTCGTGAAGCGGAAGAGGCAAATAGAGATGAACAACTTCCGCCACCTTCAGCAGCGGATCCGCGCACAAGTGCTACTGCTTTAGCTGGAGGAAGCGCCCTGCGACCGCTCCCGGCCACGGGCCCGCTACCGGACCGGTCCGGAGACCCGGATGAATCTCCAGGATACAACAACCGACGAGGATGTCGCGGTGGAAGACGCCATCGATCTTCCGGCGAGCTTTGGACTTAAGTTCCATGGAAGTAGAGATGAATTGTGCTCGGGTCTTCGCATCGCCCGTCCACAATATTGTGGGAGTGAAACAAATTCTTGAAACAATACCGAGAAGAGGTCCTCAATGCCACGCCAAGATTACGGCGCGCGCTGAATTTAGTTGATGCGGCGGCTCTACAAACAAACCAGCTCGTCCATGATCGAGCGGAATCTTCCGGTCGCTCGCATTCCCATTCGGAACGACCGACAAGGGCCCGGTCCGACGGAGCTTCTTCCGGAGGAAGGCTAGCGCCCGGCGTACCCCGATCGCGGATGCACATGAACGAGCTCCCAACCAAGATTTGCGTGTACCGCTCAATGATAACCGGGATGTTCGGAACGTGCTGATTGATCGTCGTGCAGAAAGAGTGGAGGAGCGAACGAGACATGAGGAAGAGGAGAGGCGACGGACCGGTCATGTGGATGATCGCCCTCGGGATCTTGCCCCACCCCAGCGCAACGGGCCGGCAGCTTCGGCGCCACCCACCAATGCAAATTATCCGCGCGACGATCACCGAGGGCATGGTAGTAGGCATGCCCATCGAGATGGACGACGCCGCGACACTAGAGACCGAAGAGGACGAGACAACCGGGATAGAGAAGCTGAACCCCGGCGCACGAACAATTATCGTCAAGCGGCACCACCACCTCCGCCTCCATCGCAACATGCAGAACCGGCGAACAATGATCGTCAAGCGGCACCACCACCTCCGCCTCCGCCTCCTTCACGGAACACGGAGCCGGCGAATAATGATGGACAAGGCGGTTCGGGAGATAGATACCAGGACGACCGTTATTACGACTATTCCGACGATGACGGGGATCGTAATTACCGGCATCGCCCTAGCCGTCGATCTCCGTCACCGGTCTGGACTGGTCCGGAAGATGATGAATACTCCGTAATCCCCGCTTTTACGCGAGATTTACGTATCTGCAAATACCCCGGGGATTTAAGCCTGGGGCCATTGACAAATATGATGGCAAAGCACCTCCGGCCGAATGGCTCCGTATGTACACTATGGCTATTTGATCAGCAGGAGGAGACACGTTCGTGCTAGCTAATTATCTACCGATGTGCATGGAGCAGGTCGGACGCTTATGGTTGCAATCCCTGCCCGAGAGATCCATCTCTTCGTGGGGAGACCTCACCAAAAAGTTCGTAGAAAACTTCCAAGCGACTTGTGAGAAGCCAGGGAATTACTTCGACCTCAATAGGCTGAAGCGAAGCCCGACGAAACCCTCACCGATTTCATCAGGCGATTCTGCAATAAGAAGGCCTTAATCCCCAATGTTCCCGATCAGCAAGTGATTGCAGCATTTCAAGCTGGCGTCCGAAGTGAAGCTTTGGTTCACAAGATTGGAAGACGAAATCGAAACCTCACCATGACGGCGTCGAGTGCTTCAAGATAGCGAGATGATTACGCTGCTGGAGAATCAAATGTAGTCAATCTGCGCGGGAACAAAGGGAAGGAGCCGAAGCATGACCAAGGCAACCGGTCTGGATCCGGGAATGACAAGAAGCGCAAGGCTGATCACTTTGTTGCAGCTGTTGACCGGTCTCATGGAGGAGATCGGCCAGACACCCCTAAAAGAAGTCCAAGAGAACGATTGTCGTTTGAAACACTTCGGATGGCCCTTGTATGATTCATAATGGGAATCATAAAGCTAAAGAGTGCTTCCTGTTAAGGCCATTTGCTCAATTTGCCTTAAAGGTCGCACCTCGGTCCGCTTACGGGAATCGGAAGGATGACAAGGGCAAGGATAAGGACCGTGAAGACAATGAGGATGATGAAGGTTTTCAGGAACCAGCCCGAGAGGTGAACATGATCTATGGCGGCCCGGACGCATATGAGTCAAAGCGGAAGCAAAAATTGTCGTTCGGGAGGTTAATGCTGTTGCTCCGGCAACTCCTGAGTATCTTCGGTGGTCCGAGGTCCCCATTACATTTAGCAGGGCATATCATCCGGAGGTACTACCGAAAGCTGGAAAGTATCCACTCATCCTTGCCCCCATTGTTCGAAGGTGCGATTGAAGAGAACTTTCATTGACGGGGGAAGTCTGTTTGGATATTTTGTTCGCAAAGACTCTGCTTGAGCTTGGCCTAACCGTGGCTGATTTAGAGCGCAGTATTTCTCCGTTTCATGGTATAATACCCGGGCGGAATAGTTACCCTTTGGGGCAGATTTCTCTGCCGGTGACTTTTGGGACGAAGGAAAACTATAGAAGGGAGAATATCATCTTTCGGGTGGCTGACATAGACTCAACATATCATGCTATCCTCGGAAGACCGGCTCTAGCAAAATTTATGGCCATCCCGAATTATCAATACTTGATGTTGAAGATGCCTGGGCCAAACGGGGTTCTGTCATTCCGGGGTGATATCAAGACCGCTTATGCTTGTGAGGTACACAGCACTGAATTGGCATCTCGAGGCTAATTCAGAAGTTGAACGTCGAGAAATCGGGAAGCAGTGAAGCTCCGGAAGTTCGAGGCAAGGATAGAGGATGAAGATTGCCAAGGAGAAATTGAAGGTCGATACGGTGGTGTCCAAGACTGTTCGACTTCATGAGTCGGACCCCTCCAAGGTCACCCATATAGGGGCTGACTTGGGGATAAATAGGAAAGCGCGCTCATTCTTTTCCTCCAGGAAAATAGGGATATCTTCGCATGGCAACCTTCCGACATGCCGGGTGTCCCTAGGGAGAAGATTGAGCACGCACTGTTGGTGCGTCCGATGCGAAGCCGGTGAAACAGAAGCTCCGGTGGTTTGCTCAAGACCGCAAGGAAGCTATCAAGAAAGAGATAACTAGGTTGTTAGCAGCTAAGTTCATTAGGGAGGTGTATCATCCGGAACGGCTAGTGGTAGTCGTAGTGGTGAAGCACCACCCAAGGTAGCCGGTGAAAGAGGTGATGAGAACTCACCGGGTGATGCTAGAAATGGAAGTGGAAAAGGAATTGCCAAGGAGGGAGATGTGCCTAGTGCTTTGCCGATAAGCTACAACAAAACGCCATACACCTATGGTGATGGAAGGGATGAACACATTGGACCCGGCTCCGGAAGACTACCATATTTTGAGGGTCAATACTTCGATCATTGGAAAACAAAGATGTTACTACACTTGGACTCCATACATCAAAATGTAAGGAATGTGACTCAAAATGGATTCTTGTGGGAATGTAGAAGCAAGCCAACCGCACAAGACTTGTTCAATGTAAGATGCAATGTGGCGGCGGCTAGTGCTCTTGTATCCGCACTTAGTCCCGCCGAGTATGAGAAGATAACCGGATTGGAGGATGCCCATCAAATTTGGTTGAAGCTTGAATTGGTTCATGAGAGCATTGATAGTGTGAAGGAGTCTAAGCTAGAAGGGCTTAGAGAAGAGTTTAACTACTTTGTCATGAGGTCCGATGAAGGGCCAAGGGAAGCCCATGATAGAATGATGAGGATAGTAAACATGAGAAGAGCACTTGGAGAGAAGGTGTTGGACTTGGATGTGAATAGAAGGTTGCTACAAGCCTTGCAAGCATGGGATGCCAACATAGTGTCCAACATAAGGAACAAAGATGGCTTTAGATACTTCACCACCGATGAAGTGATTGGAAAGGTGCTCTCCCAAAAACAGCAAATTGACCAAGGGAATAGAATCAATGCTTTGCTCAGGGACAAAGAAAAAGCTAGTGGGAGCAAGAATGATTTGGCTCTCAACGCCAAACAAGAAAAGAAAAAGAAGGTGGTTGAGGAGAGTGATGATGATAGAGATGATGAGATGGCTCTCTTCGTGAAAAGATTCAACAAGCTCATGTCAAAAAGAAGCTTCAAGAAGAATGATCAAGACAAGAGCAAATCAAGAAAAGCCAAAAACAAGTGCTATATTTGTGGAGACAAGGGTCATTTCATGGCGGAGTGTCCGGAGAACTACAAGAACAAACAAAACAAGATGGGTGACAAGAAGTACAAGAAGCATAGGAAGTACCGTCGGGGTGAAGCACACATTGGACAAGAATGGAACTCCGATGGATCATCTTCCTCTTCCGAGTCGGAATCCGATGAAGAGAAGGGAGGCATTGCATCACTTGCTATTGGGCTCACACCGACCAACTCCTCCTTGTTTGGAAGCTTGACCGATGATGAAGATGACGTCGGGCACAAATGCATGATGGCTAAGGGCTCCAAGGTAAATGATAATGGAAGTTCTCAAATTCCTAACATGTTTGATTTGTTGGACATTATTGAGCAGGAGTAGGCGAACAATGAGAAGCAAGAGGAGCTTTTTGAGAAACAAGAAGAAATGCTTGTTCAAGAGAAGCAAAGGGTGCTTGAACTTGAGAAGCTCCTAGAAGTTGAGAGGAAGAAAAATGAGGACTTGGTAAAGTCTTTCAAAGTGGTTGAAAATGAAAGTGAGACACTTAAAGTCACAAATGTGTCACTTCAAGAGAAGTGTGATAACTTGCAAAAGGATCACAACTCTCTTAAAGTGCAATTTGAGGAAATTAAGTGTAACACTACTTCCTCTCAATCTTCGTCTTGCCCCCCATCTAGCATTGAGTGCTCTAGGTGCCTCAAGATTGATGTTGAAGCTTGTACAAGAAACATCAAGACCATTGGTGATTTGAAGAAGCAAGTGCAAGAGCTTCAAGACCAAGCACAAAAGAAGATGAAGGCCATTGATGATGCCAAGGCCGAGTATGCAAGGGGCGCATACACCAATGTGAGACGGCCACATGTGAAGGATGGCATTGGGTACAAGCAAGGTGACAAGCACAATGCAAGAATCAACAAGAACGGCACCGAGTTCATCAAGTTCACCAAGGAGAGCACACATCAAAAGAAGCAAGTCAAGAACGAGAAGCAAATCAAGAACACTAACAAATCTTCTCTTACTTGTGATTTGCGTACTAACGTGCCTAACCCCTCTTGTGCTCTCTTTTATGATTTTGATGCGACCTATGTGCTAATGAGAAACAAGCATGGTCGTGTCTATGCAAAATATGTTGGGCCACGCAACAAGACCCACAAATCTTATGTGTGGGTGCCTAAGGCACTTGTTACTAATGTGAGAGGACCCAAGCAAATTTGGGTACCTAAAAACAAAGCATAAATTGTTTTGTAGGAATACTCCTCCGGTGGCTCATCATGGGTGGTGGATAGTGGATGCACCAATCATATGACCGGAGACAAGAAAATGTTCGAGTCATTCGAACCAAGCAAAGAAAGAAATGAATATATCACCTTTGGAGACAACGGAAAAGGCTATGTGTTGGGATATGGTAACATTCCTTTAACCTTTCCGCATTCACTTTCGAAGGTTATGCTTGTGGATAACGTTGACTTCAATTTGTTGTCTATCTCACAACTTTGTGGAATGGGCTACAATTGCTTGTTCAACGACAAGGGTGTGATTGTCTCAAGGAGAAGTGATGGCTCGATTGCTTTTGAGGGTGTGCTCAAAGGGAAGCTTTATGTTGTGGATTTTACCGCGGATAAAGTAAAACTTGACACATGCTTAGTTGTAAAGTCCGACATGGGATGGTTGTGGCATAGACGACTAGCCCATGTCGGTATGAGAAATCTTCACAAACTCCAAAAGGGCGGTCACATCCTTGTACTAACGGATGTTTGCTTTGAGAAAAATAAAATTTGCAGTGCATGCCAAGCCGGAAAACAAGTTGGAGCACCGCACCCATCCAAGAACGTAGTGACAACGATAAGACCGTTGGAGATGCTACACATGGACCTTTTCGGTCCCATTGCCTACATTAGCATTGGCGGTAACAAATATGGACTTGTTATTGTTGATGATTATTCTCGCTTCACGTGGGCATTCTTTTTGTGTGATAAAGGTGAAGTGAAGGATGTACTCAAGACATTCTTGAAAAGAGCACAAAATGAATTTGAAGTGAAGATCAAGGCCATAAGAAGTGACAATGGTACCGAGTTCAAGAACACTCAAGTTGAAGAGTACCTTGATGAGGAGGGCATCAAGCATGAGTTTTCGGCACCCTACACACCTCAACAAAATGGCGTGGCCAAAAGAAAGAACCGCACTCTCATAGAGATGGCAAGAACCATGCTTGATGAATACAAGACCTCCGACCGCTTTTGGGCCGAAGCAATCAACACCGCATGTCATGCCTCAAACCGGTTGTATCTTCATCGACTCTTAAAGAAAACACCATACGAGCTACTAACCGGTAAAAAGCCTAACATCTCGTATTTTCGAGTTTTTGGGAGCAAATGCTTCATGCTCAACAAGAAACCCAAGACTTCAAAGTTCTCCCCTAAGGTTGATGAAGATTTCTTGCTTGGGTATGGTTCAAATTGTCACGCCTATCGTGTCTTCAACACAACCACCGGTTGTGTTGAAGTTTCATGGGACGTGACGTTTGATGAATCTAACGGCTCTCAAGGGGAGCAAGTTGTTATTAACAATGCAGATGTTGAGGCTCCTAGGCAAGCAATCAAAAGAATGGCACTTGGTGATGTGAGACCGCAAGAACCGCAAAGTGATCAAGATCAACCTCCTCCCTCAAATCAAGACCAACCATGCACAAACCATGATCAAGCTGATCAAGATCATGAAGTTGGTAATGAAGATCATGCTCAAACACAAGATGATGAACCCACATCGCATGATCAAGAGGTTGAACAAGATGGCGGTCAAACAAACTCACATCCACCACACCCAAGAGTGCACCAAAGTGTGCAACGTGATCACCCCGTGGAACAAATTCTTGGTGACATAGAAAAAGGGGTAATCACTCGTTCTCGTGTTTGCAATTTTTGTGAACATTACTCTTTTGTCTCTTCTTTGGAGCCATTTAGAGTAGAAGAAGCACTCGAGGACTCGGATTGGGTGATGGCCATGCAAGAGGAATTGAACAACTTCACAAGAAATGAAGTTTGGACATTGGAAGAAAGACCAAGAGGCAAGAATGTTGTGGGCACCAAGTGGGTGTTCCGCAACAAACAAAATGAAGACGGTGTTGTGACAAGGAACAAGGCAAGATTGGTGGCCAAAGGATATTCATAAGTAGAAGGATTGGACTTTGATGAAACCTATGCCCCCGTGGCAAGGCTTGAATCAATAAGAATACTACTTGCCTTTGCCACTCATCACAACTTCAAGTTGTACCAAATGGATGTGAAGAGTGCGTTCCTAAATGGGCCAATCAAGGAAGAAGTGTACGTGGAGCAACCACCGGGCTTTGAAGACCCCAAGTATCCTAACCACGTGTACAAACTCCATAAGGCGCTCTATGGGCTTAAGCAAGCACCAAGAGCATGGTATGAATGCCTTAGGGATTTTCTTTTGAAAAAGGGTTTTGAAATGGGCAAGGCCGATGCAACCCTCTTCACTAAGCGTTTTGATTATGATATATTTGTGTGCCAAATTTATGTCGATGACATAATATTTGGTTCTACTAATCAAATGTTTTGTGATGATTTTAGCAAGATAATGACAAAGAGGTTCGAGATGTCTATGATGGAGGAGTTGACATTCTTTCTAGGATTTCAAGTCAAGCAACTCAAGGAGGGCACGTTCCTATGTCAAGCCAAGTACACTCAAGACATATTGAAGAAGTTTGACATGGACAAGGCAAAGCCCGCCAAGACACCCATGGCAACAAACGGTCATCTCGACCTCACCAAGAAAGACAAGCCGGTTGATCAAAAGGTTTTTCGCTCTATGATCGGCTCTTTGCTTTACCTTTGTGCATCTAGGCCCGATATCATGCTTAGTGTGTGTATGTGTGCACGTTTTCAAGCCGCTCCTATGGAGTGCCACATGATGGCCGTTAAAAGAATCTTGAGATATTTAGTGCACACACCCAACCTAGGGCTTTGGTAACCCAAGGGTTCAAAGTTCAACCTTATAGGCTATTCCGATGCGGATTATGCCGGGGACAAGGTAGATAGGAAGAGTACCTTCGGGACTTGCCAATTCTTGGGTAGGTCCCTAGTGTCATGGTCATCCAAGAAACAAAACTCCGTTGCCTTATCCACAGCCGAAGCGGAGTATGTGGCAGCCGGTAGTTGTTGTGCACAACTACTATGGATGCGACAAACTCTAAGGGATTATGGTTACATGTTGAACCGTATTCCCCTCCTATGTGACAACGAGAGTGCCATAAAGCTAGCATATAACCCAGTTGAGCATTCACGCACAAAGCATATAGATATTCGACATCACTTCTTGAGAGATCACTCTATCAAAGGGGATATTGAAGTGAGTCATGTGAGAACCGATGAACAATTGGCCGATATATTCACCAAGCCACTAGATGAAAGCCGATTTTGTCATTTAAGGAGTGAGCTAAATATCCTTGACTCTAGTAACGTGGCTTGAATGCTTGCATATCTGCTGTGAATTAGGGTAGTTGTTTTGAAAAATAAAATTCTTGAAAACTTTGTATGAATTGTTTTTCAAAATTATTTGGTTCTTGATCTTTGGATCATGCGGATTTGGATGTAATCATTGTTGGAGTGATTGATTGTAGCTGACTACATCCAATGAAGTGTTAGTACATGTCCATGAGTTTAATTGAGATCAAGAGAGAAAAGAGTTGAAGAAACTTTCTGCGCTTGGAGCAAGTCAGCATTTACTCGGAGAGTCGGACTTTGTTCGACCCGGTCGGATAATATCCGATCTGCCCGTGCGAGAGTCGGACAATGTCCGACTCCACGGGATTTCTACCCTATAAGCCTGAATCCAACTTACCCCTTCACCCTAACTCCCTCATTCAAACTCAAACTTTCTCTCTCCTCACCCAACCGGCGGCTCAAGCTCTTCCCCGGCGATCTCCCTTCTCCACCGGCGTTTTGGAGAGTTTTGTGGGGGAAAGGTCTCTCCTACTCGGACTCTATCCGATCCCATCGTTGGCTTCAAGGTTTTTCCCTTAATCTCATCTTTTCACCTAGGGTTTAAAGTCTTTCTCCATGGATTAGGAGTTCCCTTGTTTCCCTTAGCTAGATGTTGCATAGAAGTTGTTCCTAGGATGCTATAGATGTTGTAGATGCAATATGGCTAGGAATGTGCGGTAGATCTATGCGGAATAGCAAATTTGGTGAAAGTGTTGTTGCGATCGGACAATATCCGACTCCCTCGACTAGTCGGATAATATCCGACCCGGTCGGAAAATGTCCGACTCCAACAGAATTTTCACTAAGTGTTAAATTGCGCATCGATCCCCCTCAACTTAACTATCTATGCTATCCATCTCATACCATTCCTTGATTCTCTTTTGTCGGCATGGGTCGCACTTCCACCAACCCCAACCCGGAAAAGAGGGCAAAGATTTCTGGAAAGAAAAGGAGCAGGGCCATCGGTCTCCCTATAGTTGAGCCAAGGGAGGAGGAGGAACCCACCGAGATTCGCAGGGAGATGAGGAATGTGGTGGTCCATCCCGCACTTGACGGGGTCATGATCGACTATGTAAAGGGGGTTGAGTCGGCAGCTACGAGAGGCTAGAGAGGTCAACTGGTATGACATGGAGCGTGAGTCTCTTGACAACAGGTTTTGGTCCCACTTTCACACAGATTGGTACATGTGCGCATACATGAGCAAAGTCAAGCCCACAGTACCCATGCGGTACATTGATTGGGATTACATGGCAAGCAAGCACACAACATTATTTGATGAGATCATTGCCATGTGTGAGTTTCATGGAGTCAAAGCAATCACGGGGTTCAAGTATGATTGGAACAAGGAGATTGTATGTCGGTTCTACTCCACCGTGTACTTTGACAAGACTGTAGGGAGAATGTGGTGGATGACGGATGGCGAGAAGCTGTCATGCACCTTCTCAAGGTTTGCCAACATTCTTGGGTTGAGGGACACTATGACTAGGGATCTTCATCTTCATGATTCGGATTCGCTCAATCCCGAGCTCATGAGGTATATGTACACGGATGAGGACTCGTGCAACCCACCTTATGCTAAGGATCTCAAGCCTCTTTATGTGGTCTTGCACAGGATGCTTCGCCTCACTCTCTCTCCTAGGGGTGGCAATGCAGATCACGTTGCATCTTATGCCAAGGATCTCTTTCATATCTTGCCCACTCGGAGGAAATACAATGTATGGGACTTTATCTTCGAGTGAGATGTGGCATAGTTCCGTGGATGCTAGACGTGCTTGTGTGTATGCGCTGTTTGTCATGTGCATGATTGAGAGGATCTCCAAAAAGACCTTCAACAAAGACTGCAAGCATAAACCTCTTCAGCCTAGGATGCCAGCCGCCACATCACTAACCAAGCACTAATGATAATCACCTAAGGGAAAAGAAGAAAAATAAAAAGAGAAAAGGGAAAACCTAAACTAAACCCTAGCCCTAACCCAACCCATGAGAGAAGTGCAAAAATTATAAAAACACTACCCACATATTTTTGCACCACTGGATTGCTCATGTAAAAAGATGAATTTACAATATTTTTACAAAATTTTTGACCAAAGTTTTGAATGCCCAAAAATTCAAATTCAAATCTGAAACACTGTCGTTTGTGAATTTTGTATGAATTTTTGGAAGCAAGTTTAGAACTTCAAACTATAAGATGAAAATTAAAGAACATCGTACTGAAGCTCTAAATATTTTTATTTCTAATTTTGGGGCATCGGAAGTACGAATTTTGCTCAAATCATCAAACCCCAGATTCAAATTTCGAACTTTGACCTCGAGCTACGGGGACCGCCGGGCAATGACGCCCGTGCCCGCCGGTCCGCCGCCGCCCGCGCCTGCCACCGCACGCGCCCTGCCCCGTCGCATTGCCACGCAGCTCTGCCAACTCCCCCAACCACATTTGTACCCGCCGTCCAACCCCGACGCGCCGGAATTGAAGGCCCCCGCCCGGCCGCCGCTCCCGTCCGGCCGCCCCCTAAAGAAAACGGCACACGGGCCAAGGTTCCATCCCTATCCGCTCCAAACCGCTCCCCCAACTCCCTATGCTCCTACCCGCGCCCCTGACTGGCCGCCCCTCCCGTTGCTCGCCTGTGAATTGAAGAAAGGGCCGCCGCCGCCACCGGAGTGCCGCCATGCATGCCACCGCACCGCACGCAAGCTAGGCGAGTCGCGCGCCCCGTTCTTCTTCGCCAAAACGCGCGCAAGGGCTTTACCTTCCTCCCTCCTGACCAGCTCCTCTCCCCCTGCAGCCAACCGACGGAAATTCGGAGAAAACCGACCGCCACCGCCGCCGGCCTCGCCACCTCTCCGTCGAGCACCCCTCTCCGGTCATCGCCAACCTCGAGCAACCCCACGCCGCCCTTCCCCATCGGCAGGAGATGCTCTCCGGCCGAACCTCTCCCTCTCTCGTCCCTCGAGCTGCACGCGCACCGCCACCGAAGCTCCGCGGTGCTCCGCCGCTCGCCGCGGCCCGTCTCCGGTCGTCGCGAGCCCCCGTGGACCCCACTCGAGTGCTCCCCGTCGCACACGCACCGATTTCCCCAAAGGCCGGAGCACGAGCTGCCCCGTAGCGTCGCCGCGCCCAAGTTCGCCGGCGCCGGCCACCGCTCGTCGGAGCCCGCGCCGCCCTGTTTTTAAATTTGCCCGGGTGGCAAATCCGTAAATTGACCCGAACTTTATTCAAGATTGACAAATTCATATCTCGCGTTTGAAATGTCCAAAAATTTCAAACTAAAATATTTTGGAAACTAGGAGATCTGTACTTTCATAAAAGTAACATGAGCTGGCCAGATTCGCAAGTTTTCATATTTTTACAAAAATGACAAAAGTCAACCCCTGAAAACTTAACTAAGGCGTAACTTGAAAACTATAAATCTAAAAGAGATGCCACTTGGCCAAAATCTTCACCCAGGCATACATGAATTTTTGGCACTGGAAGATCTGCATTTCATCTCATATTTTTCAAGTTATTGCATTTCTTGCATTCTCTGTATTTAATTTTTAGTTAAATCCGTGTAAATTATTTTTGCAAGAAACTTGGTAATTAATTCCCTCCTGGTACTGTGAATGTGTAGAAAAGTCCATGTTAATTTTTGAGCATGTTATGTAATTATTCTTGCAAACCCTAGATCTATTTCCATTAAAGGTTAATTTCAGCACATGTTTAATAGGTTTAATGTTCCACAAATATTGTATTTCTGCATGTTTATGTAATTTCCACTGTTCACCATGCTCCCTAGCACTTCATGGCAGGATTAGTCAAAAAGTTTCACGTACTTCACACATGTGTCAATTTTGAGATCGAGTTCTTGTTTTACAAGGCAATCGTCATCGCATGTGATAATAAGCTTTAAGCGCTAAATTTCATCGAGTTGCATGTAACTTGCTAATCTTTAGTTTCTCAACCTACATGCAACACAGCACCCATGTCCATGTTTAGGTCCTTGTTCATGTAGTAGTAGGGTGATGCTTGTGTATGTAATTAATTTCCCGTAAATGGAACAAGTGTTATAGTCATGCTTATTAGGGTTTGATTGAACAAAACTTTTTATTAAATTCGTTCATGTGCATCTCTACAAGAACAGCACACATGCATTGCCATCCTCATCGACCTTGTATTCATGTCACTTATGCATTGCATTTCATCTTCTTGGTGACGACACCGAATTGAACCCGCCGGAAGAGATGATTGCCACGCTCAACGCTTGTGAGGCTAGTGCTAACTTCGACCACTCTCAAGGCAAGCCCCGGTGCATTCCTATTATTTTGAAATGTCTTTCTTTATCACTCTATTAAGGATGATGAATGTGCATTTAAGTTTTCAGGCGTTGATTGGAAATCCACATGCATAAATTCCTATATGTCCTATGTCGCTTATGTGTCTTATCCTCGTTAGAAATGCTATGCTATATTTATGGAGTCAACGATAGAATGGGGAATCTCACCTATGGTTTATGATTTAACTTGAACATGATGAATTGGTTAAAATTGAGAACACCCCATTGTGGCTCCGCGAACAAGTTTGAGTTGTGTACCACTTGCATACCTTTCTTATGGGGATTGGTAAACCTATGTAGCTTGCAAGTTGTAAAGTGAGCCGGATATCTCACCGACCCGGAGGTGATATGTTTGGCACGGTGGTTGCACGGGTTGAGGACCGTTGTAGAGTACATGGGTTAAGCCTTGGGTGCGTTGTTGAACGGTCGCAAGGGGGACGTGTACTCGGGGTCGGTGGCCCCGTGTTTTACTTTATGATGAACTCGCGAACGGTGGCCATACGTGTTCTTAAATGATGCGTATGTCGTGCATTTGGATTCTTTCCTGCAGGATTAATAATTCAATAATTATCGTCGTTTCCTCTCGGTTAATGAGTAGCACTTGATTCGAGCAGTCCGCAATGTGTAGTAATGGAAAGAGATTGAATAGCTTGCTGTTTTATATTGATATTAAATTGTATTGCAAACTCTTGTATTGTTAGCATGCTCACTAAAGTTTCTTTTATGCAACCACCCTATTAATTTGGCTAAGTAATAAAATTGCCAACCTAATTAGCATAGGTGCTATTTATGCAAAAAGGCCAAGTTAAACCGGTCAAGCCCCATGCATCTAGGAGTTGGTCTTAGATGACCAATTTGACGGGTAAGACTTGCGGAGTATGTTAGATACTCGAGGCTTTGCCACTACATGTTGATTTACAGGTTTCCCGCAAGCCGGGTTTTGTGATTGTTGTGGTAAGGTGGTTTGGGATGGAGAAGAGCCCAAAGAGTGGACCATTGAATGGGTCCCTAGCTCTCCGACCCATGATGAGTGAGCCATGGCTTAGGCCGGCATGGTTCATTTAAGTTATCTATGTATCGTCGAGTTATGTATTTCGCTTCCGCACTTTAATATCGAACAAAGATCATGGCTATGTAAGACTTAATTTCGAACCTAATGTATCTTTATTTCGAACACTATGTTGTAATCAAGACTTAATTATGTAAACTTGTAATTCGTGGATGTTTGTTAATGTAATGCTATGTATGGTTGCTTCGTCAATCATCTCCCAAGGCGATCCGTACCACACTTAACTATCTTTCGGGATAGGGGTGTGACACGTGGTATCAGAGCCGACTTGGGATTTGCATCACGCTAACACTCATTCTAAAAATCATAAACCCCGTTTTTGTGTCACGGTGAGGTACGAGTCTAGATAGAAAGGCCAATATAAGGACTATATAGAATGGTGGCAGAACTAATCCCGTGTTATGATTGTTTAAATATTTTGCAACTACGGCTTTGGCAAAGGTATGTGATTGAGTGTTGTCAATTTTCGCATGATATTATTGGTGTGACTCGAATACACTCTTATTCGAGAGCTCTCCATGTGAGGCGAGGTGACATGGATTTATTTTTGGCTTGTTTCTTTTAAATTTGATGTAATGTTTCTGGAATCCATCTCTTGCAGGTACATAACAACGCTTTAGTTCGTGTAGTATCGTGTGAGAGGTGTGTGTGCCATCGATGCGCTTGTCCGATACTCGTATCGGCGGGAGCGGTCTTTTAATTTTGTAAGGACGTACGAAACGACATATTGAGCATCCATCATCTTTGCATATCATGTCGTCATATCAAGCATACGCACGCGAACGTGTCTAAATGAAGCAACATCACCAAAAAATTTGATCACCTAGTGTAATCCTCACAAAAGGTTGGAAACCGAAACATTAAACATGGCAAGACGTGGCAGAATTCGTGACTCTCACGAAGATGAGCATAACATCCAAACTACTTGTCCAAATAAGGCAAATAAGGACTTTCTGGAAAGCTTGTATTATGCACTACAACAATCTTCTAGTCTCAGGTCTTGCAAAAATCTGGAACGTAGCTAGAATTGCCCATTACAGAGAGCTGTTCTGGAATTCCAGAACATGCTCCGGTTCTGTCCCTGTGGTAGATCGCTCATAACTTTCAAACGACAAGTCGGATTGAGCTGTTCTAGGATGCGTTGGAAAGCTTAAGAAATTGTCTAAAACTTTCGTAACAAAATAAAAATTTGTTTCAGTCCAGAAACAGGGGTAATTATCGAGTTTCCGTAATGTGTCAAATCTGTCCAGAAAGTGGAACCGTGATAGGATTGTGCGAAAAGTTTTGTTGCATTCTTTTGCTAAGTTGGTGCCATTCCATCATTTATGCTTTACTTATTTAGCATGTTATGTTGTTGGATATTGAGTTTTGACTTGTGTTTCAAAATTCTCCGACAGATGGCCCCCGGCAAGCTCATGTTGGACCGTGAGAACCTCGCGAGGCGGGTGCTCGAGTTGGAGCAGGAGCGTGCTGCCCTGCAGGCCACCCTCGCCACCCGCGACGCCGAGCTTACCACTCGCGACGCCGAGCTTGCTGCCCGCACCGCCGAGCTAGCCGAGCGCACTACCGAGGTGGACACCCTCCGTACGCAGCTCGAGTATAGCAAGACGGAGCGTTGGAACTTCTTCGAGCAGCTCCACGACGCCAACCTTGCCCTTGAGGGCAATGGAGCTGCCGCTCTGCAGGCCACGCTCGATGAGCGTGATGCCCAGCTCACCGCCGCGAATGAGGAGAACTACGTCCTCTCCGGCCAGGTGGATGCCCTTCTCGAGGAGAATGATGAGTTGGAGGTTACTCTCCTAGAGACTCGGGCGCTAGGGATGCTTTGGAGGGAGACCTCCGGAACGCCCGAGCGACCATAGCGCATAACAACGCTACCATTGAGCATCTCCAAGCCACCAACGACGCCCTGCATGCCATCTTTAATGGCGGACCTCCCGAGCCACTTGAGATCATCCCACCCGAGGAGGATGTGGAGATGAGTGATGGCGAGGATGCTTCCGACGTCGAGGACGGAGCACCACCCTCTCCCATGAGGGATGACGACGACTACTACGGCGATGACGACGAGTAGTTGTTGCGGCCGATGGTCGTAGCTCTATGTGTTGTAGGATTTGTGATCTCGTGAGGCATGTAACCGTGTATGGAGAACGATCCGTGTGTTGTTAATTAAGCTCTCCGAGATTTGTGTTTGTTTATGGGTCGCATGTGATGTAACCTAAGACCGTGTTGTATCGGATTTGTGGTTCCCGTGTATCAAAAATTTCTATCGTGTTGCTAGCTATGTTGGAATCTATGGAATATGTGTGTTGCCAATGCATTATGCTTATTTCATCAATATTTTCTTCGTACATGCAATCTGAAATTTTTGGTCCCTTATGTCCAATGTCATATTTTCTTGCTATTTTAGCTCTTGGTCTAATGAGCTAACGTGAGAAAAATTTTCATATGTGACAGATGGTGAATACCCGTCGTGGTGAAGCTTCCGGCGAGTGGTCATGGTGCGAGGGAAGAGCAACTCCCTAACCCTCCACCTCTCACGCCGTTGGAACAACTCGTGTCCGACCAAAACGAGATGTTCCGCTTGTTCTTTGCAAGTCAATCTAATCAAGGACAAGACCAAGGACCGCCACCCCAAGGGCCGAGAAATTCCACCTATGCCGACTTTTGGGCCACTCAACCGTCCAAGTTTGGTGAAGCTACTACCGATCCGTTGGAGGCGGATAATTTCCTCTGCATCATTGAGTCGAAGTTTGCTCTCCTCAATTGCACATCGGAGCAAAAGGTTCTCTTTGCGGCTCAACAACTTCGTGGCTCCGCTAGTGCATGGTGGGCAAGTTTCACCGCCGCCCTTCCCGCCGGTACTCAAGTGAATTGGCCGGACGTTTGCATCGCGTTTCGCGTGCATCACATTCCCGCCGGTCTCATGAAGCGCAAGTTGCAAGAGTTTCTCAATTTGAAGCAAGGTACTGGAACCGTGCAAGAGTATGCACGGAAGTTCAACTACTTGGCTCAATATGCATCCTATCATGCCGACACGGATGACAAGAAGAAGGATTGCTTTCGTTCGGGGCTAAGCCTCGAAGTTGCAAGATCGCTTGGCTCAAGTCACTACCGGCACGTTCAATGACTTGATGAGTGCTGCAATTGTGCAAGAAGATGCTATCCGTGCGCACCAAGAAGACAAGAAGAGGAAGCGTGCCGTAGGAAATCCATCCGGCTCCGCTCCGCCCAAGTACAAGCTAGCCATCACTTCCCCGTCCGGACAGAAGTTTCGTGCCGCATTGCCGCCGACGGGGGCTCACGCCAATTTGTGCCGCAGCAACACCACCACTCTCACGGTGGAAATCAGCAACACAACATTTCCTTCCGCCCTCCACAGCAGCAATACCAAGGTGCTAGGCCTGGCCCTACAGGTCCATGCTTTAATTGTGGACCTCCGGGTCATTTTGCAAAAGATTGCCGTGTTCCGACACGTAACCCGGGCAACAACACCACCAACAACAACAATGGTTCTGGAAGTGGCAACAACAATCAAAACCGCAATGGGAATAATGGGAATGGGAACCGCAATCAATCCTCCACTCCAAATGCTAAGAATGGCCAAGTCAACTATACCACGGCCGAAGAGATTCAAGCGGGAGAACCGGTACTTTCGGGTATGTTTTCGGTCAACAACCACTCCACTTTGGTTCTTTTCGATTCGGGTGCAACTCATGATTTCATTAGTCAAGCATGTGCAAAAATATTACAACTCACTCCTACCGTTTTGGATAGTCCCTATATCATCACATCACCTGGTGGAAAAATAAAAACAAACTTAGAGTTGAGGCAAGTACCACTAAACCTTGAGAGAAAAATATACCCCTCCTCTCTCATAATTTTGTGTGGACAAGGAATAGATATAATTCTAGGTATGAGATGGATGAAACTCCATAGAGCCGTTTTACACATCGATTCCCGTGAAGTTCACCTAAGCTCACCACTCCATGGTTCGTCTATTCTCCGATTGCCCCATCCAAAATTCTCCACTTCAAAAATCTACCATCTCGAGGGGAAAAGGATTGAGGATATTCCCGTGGTATGTGAGTTTCCCGATGTGTTTCTGGATGACTTACCGGGCATGCCACCCGATCGGGATGTCGAGTTTAAAATTGAGCTCCAACCCGGTGCGGCACCAATTTCCCGTAGGCCGTACAAGATGGCTCCCAATGAGCTAGCAATCTTAAAAGAGCAGTTGGGTGAGCTTATGGATAAAGGATATATTCGCCCTAGTTCTTCTCTCGTGGGGATGCCCCGCTCTCTTTGTGAAGAAGAAAGACAAGACGCTACGTCTATGTGTGGATTATCGCCCTCTCAATGCGGTCACTATCAAGAATAAATACCCGCTCCCTCGGATTGATATTCTTTTTAATCAATTAGTTGGTGCTAAGGTTTTCTCTAAGATTGATCTCCGATCCGGTTACCATCAAATTAAGATCCGAGCCGAAGATATTCCAAAAACCGCATTCTCTACGCGGTATGGTCTCTTTGAGTATCTCGTCATGTCTTTTGGGCTCACAAATGCCCCGGCTCATTTCATGTACTTGATGAATTCGGTATTTATGCCCGAGTTGGATAAGTTTGTCGTGGTCTTCATTGACGACATTCTTATTTATTCGAAGTCCGAAGAAGAGCATGCCGAACACCTTCGCATTGTTCTCCAACGGCTTCGTGATCATCAATTGTATGCCAAGTTTAGCAAATGTGAATTTTGGTTGAAGCAAGTTCCTTTCTTGGGTCACATCATTTCCGCGGAAGGTGTTGCCGTTGACCCGAGTAAAGTTGAAGAAGTGCTTACTTGGAAGTCCCCAAGATCGGTGAGACAAATTCGAAGCTTTCTCGGTCTTGCCGGTTATTATCGGAAATTCATTCCCAATTTTTCAAGCATAGCCAAGCCTATGACAAAATTGTTGGAGAAAGATGCAAAGTTTAAATGGAGCCGTGAATGCGAAGAAGCTTTTCAAACTCTCAAGAAGCATTTAACATCCGCTCCGGTGTTAGCCCAAGCCGACATCACCAAGCCGTTTGACGTATATTGTGATGCATCCGGCATCGGTCTCGGATGTGTGCTAATGCAAGAAGGTCGTGTCATTGCTTATGCTTCCCGTCAACTTCGCAAGCATGAACAACATTACCCCACCCATGATTTGGAACTAGCCTCGGTTGTCCTTGCTTTGAAAACTTGGAGGCATTATCTACTTGGAAATCTTGTCAATCTTTACACCGATCATAAGAGTCTCAAATATATCTTCACCCAACAAGAGTTGAACATGAGGCAACGTCAATGGTTGGAATTAATCAAGGATTATGAGTTGGAAATTCATTATCATCCGGGTAAAGCTAATGTGGTTGCCGACGCTTTAAGTCGCAAGGATCAATGCAATCATATTACCGGTTGTTCTATGGAAAACTCGGAAATTTTAGATTCTAGTGAACCGAGTCTTCGAGTCATTCCCTATGGTTCACTATACAATCTAGCTCTCATTCCTACCCTTCGTGAGGAAATTATTGAGGCACAAAAGAAGGATGAAGGTATGGAATTTATTCGGCAAAAGATAGAAAAAGATGAGGCTACATGTTTCCGACAAGATGCCGATGGTGTATTATGGTTCAACCAACGTCTCGTTGTTCGAAGAATATGGAATTACGGAAGAAGATAATGGATGAGGCACATTTGTCTAAATATTCCATACACCCCGGTAGCAATAAAATGTATCGCGGCCTAAGAGAGAAGTTTTGGTGGACACGCATGAAGCGTGAAATTGCACGGTATGTGGCCCGGTGCGATACTTGTCAACGAGTGAAAGCCGACCACTTAAGAAAAGCCAGATTATTGAACCCATTGAAGATTCCCGTTTGGAAGTGGGAGGACATTGCTATGGATTTTATCGTCGGATTGCCTCTCACATCAAAGAAGCATGATTCAATTTGGGTTATTGTGGATAGGTTGACCAAGTCCGCACATTTCATTCCCGTCCATACTACTTACAATACAAAGAAGTATGCCGAGCTATACATCTCAAGAGTGTTATGTTTACATGGAGTACCTAAAACCATTGTTTCCGATCGTGGTCCGCAATTTGTATCTCGCTTTTGGGAACAATTGCATTCTTGTCTTGGTACCACTCTCATTAGAAGCTCCGCATATCACCCTCAAACGGATGGACAAACCGAAAGGTTGAATCAATATTTGGAGGATATCTTGAGAGCATGTGCTATGGAAAATCGAGGAAATTGGGATGATAGCCTTCCGTTCGCCGAATTCTCGTACAACAATAGCTATCAAGAGAGTTCGGGAATGTCACCATTTGAAGCGTTGTACGGTCATTCTTGCCGTACACCCTTAAATTCGTCGGAAGCGGGAGAGAGAACTAATTTTGGTCCCAATCTTGTCACTCAAGCCGAAGAAAAGGTCCGACAAATCCAAGCCAACATGAAAGCCGCACAATCTCGTCAAGTAAGTTACGCTAATAAGAGGAGACGCCCATTGGAATTTGAGAAGGGAGATCATGTTTATCTTCGTGTCTCTCCGAATAAGGGCGTATCTCGGTTTGGAATTAAAGGAAAGTTAGCACCCCGCTATATCGGACCCTATCCGATTGTGGAAAAGCATAGCACGGTTGCTTACCGATTGCAATTACCGGAAAGTCTTGCTCGTGTGCACAATGTGTTCCATGTCTCTCAACTCAAGAAATATTTGAAGCCTCCGATAGATGTGGTCATCTCCGACACCGATCAACTGGAAGAAGATCTCTCCTACCCCGAATACCCCGTCCGGATTATTGATCAAAATGACCGAGTAACTCGCAATCGCACCATCACCTTCTATAAAGTGCAATAGAGTAACCACACCGAAGAAGAAGCAACTTGGGAACAAGAAGATTTTCTAGAGAAGAATTTTCCCGAGTTCCTCGCGTCACACAAATCGGTAAATTTTCGTACTCCCTCTCCTTAATTCGTAGCGATTCTCGGGACGAAAATTTCTTTAAGGGGGAGGGCTGTGACATACCGTGTCATGATTAAGGTTAAGTACGTAATTACTACCCTAATCACATCACTAACCAAGCACTAATCATAATCACCCAAGGGAAAAAGAAGAAAAATAAAAAGAGAAAACCCAACCCATGAGAGAAGTGCAAAAATTATAAAAACACTACCCACATATTTTTGCACCACTGGATTTCTCATGTAAAAAGATGAATTTACAACATTTTTACAAAATTTTTGAACAAAGTTTTGAATGCCCAAAAATTCAAATTCAAATCTGAAACACTATCGTTTGTGAATTTTGTATGAATTTTTGGAAGCAAGTTTAGAACTTCAAACTATAAGATAAAAATTAAAGAACATCCTAATGAAGCTCTACATATTTTTATTTCTAATTTTGGGGCACCAGAAGTACGAATTTTGCTCAAATCTTCAAACCCTAGATTCAAATTTCGAACTTTGACCTCGAGCTACGAGGACCGCCGGGCAATGGCGCCCGTGCCCGCCGGTGCGCCGCCGCCCGCGCCTGCCACCGCACGCGCCCCGTCCCGTCGCATCGCCACACAGCTCTGCCAACTCCCCCAACCACATTTGTACCCGCCGTCCAACCCCGACGCGCCGGAATTGAAGGCCCCCGCCCGGCCGCCGCTCCCCGTCCGGCCGCCCCTAAAGAAAACGGCACACGGGCCAAGGTTCCATCCCTATCCGCTCCAAACCGCTTCCCCAACTCCCTATGCTCCTAGCCGCGCCCCCGACTGGCCGCCCCTCCCGTTGCTCGCCTATGAATTGAAGAAAAGGCCGCTGCCGCCACCGGAGTGCCGCCATGGATGCCACCGCGCCGCACGCGAGCTAGGCGAGTCGCGCGCCCCGTTCTCCTTCGCCAAAACGCGCGCAAGGGCTTTACCTTCCTCCCTCCTGACCAGCTCCTCTCCCCCTACAGCCAACCGCCGGAAATTCGGAGAAAACCGACCGCCACCGCCGCCGGCCTCGCCACCTCTCCGTCGAGCACCCCTCTCCGGTCATCGCCAACCTCGAGCAACCCCACGCCGCCCTTCCCCATCAGCAGGTTATGCTCTCCGGCTGAACCTCTCCCTCTCTCGTCCCTCGAGCTGCACGCGCACCGCCACCGAAGCTCCGCGGTGCTCCGCCGCTCGCCGCGGCCCGTCTCCGGTCGTCGCGGGCCCCGTGGACCCCACCGAGTGCTCCCCGTCGCACGCGCACCGATTTCCCCAAAGGCCGGAGCACGAGCTGCCCCGTAGCGCCGCCTCACCCGAGTTCGCCGGCGCCGGCCACCGCTCGTCGGAGCCCGCGCCGCCCTGTTTTTAAATTTGCCCGGGTGGCAAATCCGTAAATAGACCCGAACTTTATTCAAGTTTGAAAAATTCATATCTCGCGTTTGAAATGTCCAAAAATTTCAAACTAAAATGTTTTGGAAACTAGAAGATCTGTACTTTCATAAAAGTAACATGAGCTGGCCAGATTCGCAATTTTTCATATTTTTACAAAAATGACAAAAGTCAACACCTGAAAACTTAACTAAGGCGTAACTTTAAAACTATAAATCTAAAAGAGATGCCACTTGGCCAAAGCCTTCACCCAGGCATACATGAAGTTTTGGCACTGGAAGATCTGCATTTCATCTCATATGTTTCAAGTTATTACATTTCTTGCATTCTCTGTATTTAATTTTTAATTAAATCCGTGTAAATTATTTTTGCAAGAAACTTGGTAATTAATTCCCTCCTGGTACTGTGCATGTGTAGAAAAGTCCATGTTAATTTTTGAGCATGTTAATAATTATTCTTGCAAACCCTAGATCTATTTCCATAAAAGGTTAATTTCAGCACATGTTTAATAGGTTTAATGTTCCACAAATATTGTATTTCTGCATGTTTATGTAATTTCCACTGTTCACCATGCTCCCTAGCACTTCATGGCAGGATTAGTCAAAAGGTTTCACGTACTTCACACATGTGTCAATTTTGAGATCGAGTTCTTGTTTTACAAGGCAATCGTCATCGTATGTGATAATAAGCTTTAAGCGCTAAATTTCATCGAGTTGCATGTAACTTGCTAATCTTTAGTTTCTCAACCTACATGCAACACAGCACCCATGTCCATGTTTAGGTCCTTGTTCATGTATTAGTAGGGTGATGCTTGTGTATGTAATTAATTTCCCGTAAATGGAACAAGAGTTATAGTCATGCTTATTAGGGTTTGATTGAACAAAACTTTTTATTAAATTCGTTCATGTGCATCTCTACAAGAACAGCACACATGCATTGCCATCCTCATCGACCTTGTATTCATGTCACTTATGCATTGCATTTCATCTTCTAGGTGACGACGCCGAATTGAACCCGCCGGAAGAGACGATTGCCACGCTCAACGCTTGTGAGGCTAGTGCTAACTTCGACCACTCTCAAGGCAAGCCCCGGTGCATTCCTATTATTTTGAAATGTCTTTCTTTATCACTCTATTAAGGATGATGAATGTGCATTTAAGTTTTTAGGCGTTGATTGGAAATCCACATGCATAAATTCCTATATGTCCTATGTCGCTTATGTGTCTTATCCTCGTTAGAAATGCTATGCTATATTTATGGAGTCAATGATAGAATGGGGAATCTCACCTATGGTTTATGATTTAACTTGAACATGATGAATTGGTTAAAATTGAGAACACCCCATTGTGGCTCCGCGAACAAGTTTGAGTTGTGTACCACTTGCATACCTTTCTTATGGGGATTGGTAAACCTATGTAGCTTGCAAGTTGTAAAGTGAGGCGGATATCTCACCGACCCGGAGGTGATGTGTTTGGCACGGTGGTTGCACGGATTGAGGACCGTTGGAGAGTACATGGGTTAAGCCTTGGGCGCATTGTTGAACGGTCGCAAGGGGACGTGTACTCGGGGTCGGTGGCCCCGTGTTTTACTTTATGATGAACTCGCGAACGGTGGCCATACGTGTTCTTAAATGATGTGTATGTCGTGCATTTGGGTTCTTTCCTGCAGGATTAATAATTCGATAATTATCGTCGTTTCCTCTCGGTTAATGAGTAGCACTTGATTCGAGCAGTCCGCAATGTGTAGTAATGGAAAGAGATTGAATAGCTTGCTGTTTTATATTGATATTAAATTGTACTTGCAAACTCTTGTATTGTTAGCATGCTCACTAAAGTTTCTTTTATGCAACCACCCTATTAATTTGGCTAAGTAATAAAATTGCCAATCTAATTAGCATAGGTGCTATTTATGCAAAAAGGCCAAGTTAAACCGGTCAAGCCCCATGCATCTAGGAGTCGGTCTTAGATGACCAATTTGACGGGTAAGACTTGCGGAGTATGTTAGATACTCGGGCTTTGCCACTACATGTTGATTTACGGGTTTCCCGCAAGTCGGGTTTTGTGATTGTTGTGGTAAGGTGGTTTGGGATGGAGAAGAGCCCAAAGAGTGGACCATTGAATGGGTCCCTAGCTCTCCGACCCATGATGAGTGAGCCACGGCTTAGGCCGGCATGGTTCATTTAAGTTATCTATGTATCGTCGAGTTATGTATTTCGCTTCCGCACTTTAATATCGAACAAAGATCATGGCTATGTAAGACTTAATTTCGAACCTAATGTATCTTTATTTCGAACACTATGTTGTAATCAAGACTTAATTATGTAAACTTGTAATTCGTGGATGTTTGTTAATGTGATGCTATGTATGGTTGCTTCGTCAATCATCTCCCAAGGCGATCCGTACCACACTTAACTATCTTTCGGGATAGGGGTGTGACATCTTCAAGATGCTTAAGGGTATTTTCAGCATGTGCCGAGAGGATGGATGCAAAAATGGACGAGTCTTAAGCAGCATCGGGATGTGATAAAGGAGAGGTAGAAAATTATTCTTGATCATCTTCGGATCACCACTCCTCGAGTTCCCTCTCCGGAGCCAGCACCTGCTCCTCCTCCGAGTTGAGTATCCTTGGGACTCATTCACCCCGGATGAGTCTCTCTACTTTGGCTACTTTCCACCTCCACCTTTCTCTTCGGGTCTAGGTTTCACCACTGCTCCTACCGGCCCTAGCACCGGTACCTCCACTCACACTAGGTTTCATTATGAGGAGGATGAACCCGTGGCTGCAGCTTACGAGGAAGAAGAAGAAGAAGAAGATGTTGAGGATCCCAAAGGGAAGGGGCCAGCTGCTGAGGATGAAGAAGATGAGGATGACGACGATGATGAGGATTGGGGCGATGATGAGTAGACCCCTCTCTCTTCCTTTTTGGTGTTTTGATGCCAAAGGGGAGAAGTAAAATTCAGCTTTTAGTTGTGAGTAGAGAAAGTGAGAGTTGCTCTTGTATCTTGTTTTATTTATGGACATGTTGCTAGGATTTGTGGCTCGTGATAAACTATGTGGTGTGTGCTTTTTTATTTGTAATAACTCGTTTTAAATATTTATGTGGTGAACTATGTTCTATGGATGATGAATGGTGTAATGTTATTTGTGTCGTTTCTAGTTGCATTTGTGTGATTCACATGTCATATGCATTGTTGTTGTTCTTTTTAATTATATGCCTTGTGGATAAAACGCATGGGAATAGGGAGATCTCTCTTGCTTTTCTCTCAAATATGTGCTTTTGGTTTTGAAATGACCAAAATTGAATTCAACTCATGCACACATTTAGGGGGAGCTCTCTTCTATTTGCTCTCTTGTTCCAGCTCCTTTTATACTTAATTGTGAATTTTAGTTGTATTGTCATCAATCACCAAAAAGGGGAGATTGAAAGTGCATCTAGGCCCCCAATTATGGTTTTGAGTGATTGACGTCAATACAATTAAAAAAGACTAATATTTTAAATGAGCTTGTGTGCGAGTGCATATCTAAAATTCAATTGAGAGCAAAGAAACACAAAAAGGAAGTGGCCATATTCGCTCATACGTGCAAGATTTGAAAATTGGTCTACTCATGCTCAAGATCAAGTTGTAAAGCCTCTTATTCATGTCTTGAGTATAGGAAACACCGTACTATCAAGAGGGACACACAAGTGTGAAGTGTGAAAAATGAAAGTGCTCAAATCTTCATCCAAATACAAAATAACCTATGGAGTCGGACAATGTCCGACTCACTCGGACATTGGACTCGGACTCCAGAAAGGTGGCAAAAGAAAAATACCTATGGAGTCGGACATTGTCCGACTCGGTCGGACTCCGGAACCTTCGCCACTCTATTGAAACCCTAGGAGTCGGACAAAGTCCGACGTTTGTCCGACTCCGTCGGACAATATCCGACTCCCTATAACACTCGGATATATCCGAGTCTTGTCGGATTTAGGAGTCGGACTCCGAGCCAAAACATCATCTCGAAATCGTAGAAGTCGGACTTTGTCCGACTCACTCGGACAAAGTCCGAGTCGGATCTAGCCCAACGGCTCTTTTGGGTGCCCGGCTATAAAAGAGGACCTCGTCCACTTTTGGCCGGTTGACACCTTCCCCACTCTCAAAAACACTCCCAAACTCACTCAAGCACTCCTCTTCTTCAAGTTTGATTCCCCACTCCAATCCTTGGTGGATTTGTGAGAAGATTGAGGAGAAATTCGTTGAGCTCCATCATCATCTCAAGAGCACTTGATTCTTTCTCATCGCCGGTACTTGTTGTGTTTGTTACTCTTGGGGATTCATCCCCTAGACGGTTAGGCGTTACCGCGCGGCGAGCTCCCAAGCTTGTGGTTGAGACTCGGGTCGTTTGTATTGCCCCTCCCTTCGTCGAGATTTGTTTTAGTGCATTTTATGCCGGCCTTTGTGGTGGCTTGAAGAGGTTTAGGGTTGAGAGCGACCCGGTCCTTGGTGGACTCCTCAACGGAGACGTAGGCTTCTTGGTGGAGCTGACCTTCGGTGAAAAATCGTGTGTCTCCTTGTCTTCGCTTTTATTTCTTGCAATTGGTGTGCTATAGCTCTAGGGTGTTCTTGCTTAAATTCCTAGATTAACTTGCATAAGTGGCTTGCTTGCTTGTGTCCTTGTTGCCCTAGCTTTCTAGTGCTACTAGCTGCTAGCTTGTTGTTTAATTTTCGTGGATTTGTCCATCTTGGTTGTCGATCCCCTTTCCGCACGAGGCAGTCGGACTTTGTCCTACTCTAGTCGGATATTTTTCCATAGTCGGACTTTGTCCTACTATAGTCGGAGATTGAGTCGGACAAATCTTTCCTGCGTATTTAATCTGTTAAATTAAGTGATTTTCGGGATTATCGCCTATTCACCCCCTCTAGGCGACTTTCAATGCTAAAATCATGAAAGTAAGGATCAATGGCTTAGTCGTTGTTTTATTATCAAAACCAGCTACATCCTCCGAGCCTTGCATGTCTAGGCGTCGGTCTTAGAGTGCCATGTTGACGGGTCCGTTTTGTTGAGCTCTAGTTGCTCGGGCTTTGTGGCTTTGTTGTTTTTGTTTCGGGTGATGCATTAGATTGCCCTGTTGGTGTTATGCCCTGGGATATGCAGATTCCGGAGGGCTGGACTTCCCACTAGGAGCCTAGTCTGCAGCGATAATGTGCTTCGCTACGTGATAATCCGTATGGGCTCGGATTTATCACCTTTTGTTGTATAATATCGTCGAGAAGTATCAACGTTATGTTTGCTTCCGCACCTTTTCCAAACTTGAACTTGTTTAACTTCTGCTGCTCCGAACTTAATAATCTCCGATGTAAATTATGAAGTTCTTTCTCCCTATTATAATATAAAGTTGGCCGGTTGTTGTATTATCAAGTGTCCGCTAAACAGACACCTCGGAATCACGATACGTGGGTCGGTCTTTTTTTTTTTTTTGCTCTTATTATTTCTCTCTTTTTTTTTGGGGGCGGGGGGGGGAGGGGCAACCTCACAAACCGATTATATGACAAGAGAAAAGATAACGACCAAGTCTGCTCTCTCTCTCTCTCTCTCTCTCTCTCTCTCTCTAGAGAATCGCGAGCTGTGACATCCCATGCCACGAAAAGGGTAATTAAGCTAATGGCACATGCTAATCCCCTAATTATGCTAATGCTAAGCTAACTGTTCAATTAAAAAATTAAAGAAAAGAAGAAATCAAATATTTAATTAGGAGCCAAACGCTAGGTTCAACACACATCAAAACATTATAACAGTAGCGTGCCAATATTTTTGCACAATCTTGTTACTCATATCAAGTAAGGACTTTAGGGCATTTTTACCAAATTTTTGGTGAATTATTTAATGCCTGAAAAATTCAATTTAATCCTAGAAATAGTGCTCCATCTGTATTTTTTTTCAAAAAATTCCAGAAACAGAATTTGAACCTCGACCAAAAATAAAAGTTGTGAAGATGTTCATTCTGAGCATCCATGATTTTTGGCATGTTGGTATGTGCTCTGCAACTATGGTTTCACATTCGATCTTTAAAACGGTAGAACTGTCAACACAAAGTCAAAACAGATCTTTATGCACCGGTTTCTTCTTCTTCTTACGTCCGGTCCCCGGCCACTGCGGCAGAGTGCCAGCGCGCGTGCTTGGCCTGTCCCCTCGCCACAACGACACCTTGTACCTGGCATCCAACCTCTGAGCGTCCGCATTGAAGCCGCTCCTCGACGGCCGCTGATAGCCCTGCCCATCCCCATGCCGTGCCCGATTGGAAAAGGTGAGCACGGCCAGCTGCTGCCTTGGTCCGCACGCCCTCTAGCTTGGAGCACTTCCTCCCACGCCCTCACCCACCCAAGCTGGCTACCAGAACTTCTGCTCGTCCTTTTCCTTGCAAGCCAAGGCTTGGACCAAGCCGTTGCTATTCTCAAATTTATTTTTTCTTCTCTCTTTCTTCATCTACCAATCACCATTGCCAGGTGAGAGGCCTGAGCTCAAATCCCTGCAAGCCAGCTTGCACATCAACAAATCACCATGCTCCAAGCTCCCAGCACCACACTGAGCACAACCAAGCAACCAGTTCCGCTGCTTTTCTGACGAACAACACATTAAACTTTTCTCTGTTTTCCTTCGCCACGATGGTCCTCGCCATAGCTCTCGGTCAGGTGAGCTCCGGCCCAATTTCTCTGATGGTAAGGATGCTTGATCCATTGCCCAGCAAGATGCATGGCTAAGTCACATTTTTTTCTCTCTCCTCAGTCAGCGAAAATTGCGCTCCAAGCGCTGTCGCTGCCACCGGACCTAGGACCTCCATGACGAGAACCCACCTCCGGCCATCCTCGAACTCGACTTCCTCCATAACGGTTTTCTACTCACTCCTGTGAAGCTCCTAGAGGAAATGGCGCTCCGTTTCGTGCATCCTACCGAGCGTACGACCTCGCCGGACTTCGTCAGACTGTGTGCTTTGCCGCCGGCCATCCTCCGCTGAGCCTGTCCCCGGAAATTCCTTCTTCAAGCTTATCTCGACGGGTGCTACGATCGGGTGAGGTCCCCATCCCACTGCACATCCCCTCTCAAATAGCGCTCTGGCAAGTTTTCCGGGCCACCGTACACGCCATGGCTGTTTCGTTCCGGCCAGCGACAAACTTGTAAATAAGACCGAACTGTGTTTGAATCTTAAAAATTCCACATCTCGAGTTTGAAAAGTCAAAAATTGCCAAACTAAATATTCGTTTGAATCTATGAAACAACCCTTATAAGCTTAATAAATTCACAACTATTTAAATGAAACTCATATGGATGTGAAACTTGGACACCATGTGCATATTGTCATAGATGAACACCCTGCACAAGCATTTTGCACTTTTATCACATATTTCTCAAGTTATTGCATTATTGGCATTTTCTGTAATTAATTTTGCATTAATTCTTATAGATTATTTTTGCATGAAACTTGGTAGAATTACTCTCCCTAGTCCTGTACACTTGCACAAAATTCCATGTTTGATTTTGAGCACCATGGAAAATTGTTCTGCTGTCGTTTTGTTTAAATCCATTAAATGTAAAATTCAGCATAAGGAATTGTGAAGTCATGCTTACAATTTATATTACCTATATGCTTATGGTCTTATTTACTGTTCATATAGTATGATTAGTCCCTCATGGTCAGAAGTGCTACATGATGCCATGGCCATATGCTTAGGGTCCTTGCTTAAGTAAATTCTTTAATCACAATGCCTAATAGACATCACGTGCAATGATGAAAATACACCTCATGCACTAAAGTTATTTACCCTTTCCTCATGTTTTGCTCATCACTTTAAATCTGAACATTAGTGAGTAGTACACAGCATCCATGTTATTTGACATCATCATTGCTAATGCCCATGTTGTGCTCATAATCGTTAATTTAATTAAGTCAATAAGAGTAGCAATATATATGTATATGCAAGTCACCACTCCTATGGGATTTGGTTTTACTCATTTATGCATATGGAACATGTACAAACAGCACACATGCATAACCATCACCATTGACCTTATATTCTTGTGACTCATGCATTGCATTTCATTCCATAGGTAACGACGTCGAAATAATCTCGCCGAGAAGAAGCCGTTGCTGATCTCAACGCTTGTGAAGCTAATACTAACTTCGATCACTTCCAAGGCAAGCCCCGAGGCATTCCCATTATTTCGAAATTCTTTCTTTTATCACTATATTAGGGATGATGGATGTGCATTACGTTATAGGAATTGATTGGAAATCCACTTGCATAATCTCCCTATATATTTCCAGTGTAGCTTATGTGGGTCAACCTACCATTAGAAATGCTATGCTTATGATTATGGAGTTGACGATAGGGTTGGACACTCATATATCCTTTATGACTATACTTGAATGTGATAAATTGGTAAACGTTGAGAACCTCACATTGTGACTCCGCCAACAAGTTTGAGTTGTGTACCAAGTGCATACCTTTCTTATGGGGATTGGTAAACCTATGTAGCTTGTGAGTTATAAAGTGGGCCGGATATCTCACCGATCCAGTGGTGATGTGTATGGCACGGTGGTTGCACGGGTTTGAGGACCGTTGGAGAGTACATGGGTTAAGCCTTGGGCACGTTGTTGAACGGGGTCGCAAGGGGGACGTGTACTCGGGATCGGTGGCCCCGTGCCTAACTTTATGATGAACTCGCGAACGGTGGCCATACGTGTTCTTAAATGATGCGTATGTCGTGTGCTTGGGTTTCTCCTGCAGGATGTAATTCGATAATTATCGCCGTTCCTCTCGGTTAATGAGTACCACTTGTTTTGAGCAGATTGCAATGTTTAGTAAAAAGATGAGAATGTTGGATACTTGCTGTTTTTATCGATCAATTGTTTGTATTGCAACTCTTGTATGATTAGCTATGGTCACTAAAGTTACATTCTTGCAATAACCCTCTTAATATGCTAATTGTAAAAATGCAAACATAAAGTAAATAGGTGCTGCTTTTATGCAAACTACCAAGTGAGCCCGGTCGGCCCCCGCATCTAGGTGTCGGTCTTAGATGGCCAATTTGATGGGTAAGACTTACGGAGTAGGCTAGATACTCAGGCTTTGCCACTACATATGTATTTTCGGGATTCGCGCAAGCCGGGTTTTGCGATTGTTGTGGTAAGGTTGTGTGGGATGGAGAAGAACCCAAAGAGTGGACCATTGAATGGGTCCCTAGCTCTCCGACCCATGATGAGTGAGTCGTGGCCTAGGCCGGCATGGTTCACTTAAGTTATCTATGTATCGTCGTGTTATCTAATCGCTTCCGCACTTCATTTTCGAATAAAGACCATGGTCATGTAAACTTAAATTTGAACCTAATGTATCTTTCATTTGGACCTCTATGTTGTAATCAAGACTTAATTATGTAAACTTGCAAATCATGTATGTTTGTTAATGTGATGCTATATATGGTTGCTTCGTCAACCATCTCCCAAGGCGATCCGTACCACACTTAACTATCTTTCGGGATAGGGGTGTGACACGTGGTATCGAGCCGACTTGGGATTTGCGTCACGCTAACACTCATTCTAAATATCTTAAACCCCGTTTTTGTGTCACGGTGAGGTACGAGTCTAGCTAGAAAGGCCAATATAAGGACTATATAGAATGGTGGCAAAACTAACCCCGTGTTATGATTGTTTAAATATTTTGCAACTACGACTTTGGCAAAGGTATGTAATTGAGTGTGGTCAATTTTTGCATAATATTATCTGGTGTGACTCGAATACACTCTTATTCGAGAGCTCTCCATGTGAGGCGAGGTGACATGGATTTTTTTTTGGCTTGTTTCTTTTTAATTTGATGTAATGTTTCTGGAATCCATCTCTTGCAGGTACATAACAACGTTTTAGTACATATAGTATCGTGTGAGAGGTGTGCGTGCCACCGGTGCGCTTGTCCGATATTCCTATCGGCGGGCGCGGTCTTTTAATTTTTGTGAGGATGTACGAAACGACATATTGAGCATCCATTACACTTGCATATCATTCATCATGTCAAACATATGCATATGAACTTATCTAAATGGAACAATCATGAAAATTTGATCACATAGCTTCATTCCCACAAAAAGTTGGAAACCGAAACCCTAAAAACGTGGCAGATTTTTAACTTTCACGAAAATGATGCATAACTCTCTCAATACTTATCCAAATAAGACAAATGAGGACTTTCTGGAAAGCTTGGGTTATGCAATACAACAATCTTCTAGTCTCAGGTCTTGCAAAAATCTGGAACGTAGCTAGAATTGCCCATTACAGAGAGCTATTCTGGATTTCCAGAAAAAGCTCCGGCTCTGTCCCTGTCGTAGATCGGTCATAACTTTCAAACGACAAGTCGGATGGAGCTGTTCTAGGATGAGTTGGAAAGCTTAAGAAATTATCCATAACTTTCGTAAAAATCCAAAAAAAATTAATTCTGTCCAGAAACAGGAGTAATTGTCGAATTTCCAGAACCTACCCAATCTGTCAAACCGAGTCGTGTTAGGTCTTGTGCGAAGTGCTTTATTGCATGTTTTTGCAATATATTGCCATTCATCTCTCATGCTCTGTTCTGTAGCATGTCTTTTGTTGGATGTGAAGTTTTGACTGAACCTTTTTCAAAACTTCCAACAAATGAGTGTTGGTTAGCTCATGTTAAAGAGGCAACGTTTTCGACCGCTCGTATCCGTGATTGAAGGATCACGCTTTGGACCGAGACTACAAGTGTCATAACCTCAAGTCTATGGTTGCCCCTCTATGATCAGTTCACCTCTTGTTCTACGAGGCTCCCAAGGCCAAAGTGATTGCATAAGAGAAAGAAAGCTATGTTGGACAACAAGTTGTTTATTGATGGTGCATTCGGCATCGACTCTAATGCACCACCGTCACCGAATTACATGGATTGTCCTCCGATGGTGACCTCCACATGCCATGAGCATAGGTGTACGTTGGAGTACTAATGTGTTGACATTGGAATTAATCTCGAGAGGCATAGAACCATATGTCGGTAGTACCAACCCTTTCGTGTTTTCATGAACCAAAATTTCTATCGCTATCATGATGGCAGTCATGTTCGGAATCGATGAAATATGCGTTCAGTCTATGTCTTGTGCCTATTTCATTGTCCTTTCTTTTGAACATGCGATCAAAAAAATTCATTGATCTCTATGCCAAACTTTTTGGTACCTTCCACCATAGCTCAATTGATGGTCGAGCTAATGTAAGGCCATTCATTTTACTTGATGAGCATCACAATTTTCCAAAGACATGGCATTCGTTCTCGTAAAAGAAAAGGACAAGATGAGAAAGTGTACTACAGGAAATTCATCCTGCTCCACACCGCCCAAGTGCAAAATTGGCTATCACTTCCCCGTCCGGATAGAAGTTTTTGGCTGCATCACCGCCGAGGGGAGGTTTTCGTCCATGCTTTCCGTAGCTGCCCTGCCAAGACCTGTGGTAGGCTCGATCATTCGGTGGAGAAATGTAGATTGCCGAAACACACTCGAGACCACAACGAGTACGAGAACTTCTCGACACCAGGAACTCGTTCAACGAAACCCATTCGTCATGAAATGAAGGTTGTTCTTATCCCTTGACCCCATTGTATCACAACCTTGGTTTCTTGCAAAACCTTCCGAGTAACTTGATCTTGAGATAAGCAACCATCTCACTCGCCTAATGTGCTAGATTCTACCGAGAGCCGAGTTTCGTGAAGGATATGTGTTTCTAAATTGCCGGTTTGTCTTTGAATTGTGCCGGTTCGCCCGTGCGCTTCCCAAAGCCAAAATATAGGTGATCCGGAGAACACGCTTCTTTATGAAAGTCGGTAAGATAATTTAAGTATGACGTCGATTCGGACGGACGGTGTATTACTCGAGGTACGCAACCAAAAAGAAAGACGTTGTGCTTAGAGACTCATTGGCATTATTGGCCATCTCTCTAATGTAAGATCTCTCTATTCTTCTTTCATAATCCTCGGAAGACAAAGCATAGATTTTATTCATGGTATGATATGGATGAAGCTCCATAAAGCCGTTTTGCACAACGATTCCCGAGAAGTTCATCTAAACTCACCACTCCATGGTTCATCTATTCTCCGATTACCCCATCCAAAACTCTCCACCTCCAAAATCTACCATCTTGAGGAAAAAAGGATTCATGATATTCCCGTGGTATGTGATTTTCTCGATGTGTTTCCGGATGACTTACTCGGCATGCCACCCGATCGAGATGTTGAGTTTAAAATTGAGCTCCAACCCGGTACGGCACCAATTTCCCGTAGGCCGTACAAGATGGCTCCCAATGAGCTACGAGTGTTAAAAGAGCAATTAAGTGAGGTTATGGATAAAGGATATATTCGCCCTAGTTCATCCCCGTGGGGATGTCCCGCTCTCTTTGTGAAGAAGAAAGACAAGACGCTACGTCTATGTGTGGATTATCGCCCTCTCAATGCGGTAACTATCAAGAATAAATACCCGCTCCCTCGGATTGATATTCTCTTTGATCAATTGGTTGGTGCTAAGGTCTTCTCTAAGATTGATCTCCGATCCGGCTACCATCAAATCAAAATCCCAGCCGAAGATATTCCAAAAACCGCATTCTCTACGCGGTAATGTCTCTTTGAATATCTTGTCATGTCTTTTGGGCTTACAAATGCTCCAGCTCATTTCATGTACTTGAGGAATTCGGTTTTTATGCCCGAGTTGGATAAGTTTGTCGTCGTCTTCATTGACGACATTCTTATTTATTCGAAGTCCGAAGAAGAGCATGCCGAACACCTTTGCATTGCTCCAACGGCTTTGTGATCATCAATTATATGTCAAATTTAGCAAATGTGAATTTTAGTTGAAGCAAGTTCCTTTCTTGGGTCATATCATATCCGCGGAAGGTGTTGCCGTTGACCCGAGTAAAGTTGAAGAAGTGCTTACTTGGAAGTCCCCAAGTTCGGTGAGACAAATTCGAAGCTTTCTCGGTCTTGCCTGGTTATTATCGGAAATTCATTCCCAATTTTTCAAGCATAGCCAAGCCTATGACAAAATTATTGGACAAGGATGCTAAGTTTAAATGGAGCCGTGAATGTGAAGAAGCCTTCCAAACTCTCAAAAAGCATTTGACCTCCGCTCCGGTGTTAGCACAAGCCGACATCACCAAGCCGTTCGACGTGTATTGTGATGCGTCCGAGCACTCGGTCTAGGATGTGTGCTAATGCAAGAAGGTCATGTCATTGCTTATGCTTCCTGTCAACTTCGCAAGCACGAACAACACTACGCTACCCATGATTTGGAATTAGCTCCGGTTGTCCTTGCATTGAAAACTTGGAGGCATTATCTACTTGGAAATCTTGTTAACCTCTATACCGATCATAAGAGTCTCAAATATATCTTCACCCAACAAGAGTTGAATATGAGGCAACGTCGATGGTTAGAATTAATCAAGGATTACGAGTTGGAAATTCATTATCATCCGGGTAAAGCTAATGTGGTTGCCGACGCTTTGAGTCGCAAGGATCAATGCAATCATGTTGCCGGTTGTTCTATGGAAAACTCGGAAATTTCAGATCTTAGTGAACCAAGCCTTCGAGTTATTCTCTAGGGCTCATGGTATAATTTAGCTCTTATCCCTATCCTTTATGAAGGAATTATTGAGACACAAAAGAAAGATGAAGGAATGGAATTTATTCGGCAAAGGATAGAAAAAGATGAAGTCACTTGCTTCCGACAAGATGCCGATGGTGTTCTATGGTTCAACAAACGTCTTGTTGTTCCCAAGAATATGGAATTGAGGAAGAAAACAATGGACGAAGCACATTTGTCTAAATATTCCATACACCCTGGTAGCAACAAAATGTATCGTGGCTTAAGGGAAAAGTTTTGGTGGACACGTATGAAACGTGATGTTGCACGACATGTTGCCGAATGTGACACTTGCCAAGGCGAATCATTTGAAGAAAGCTGGTTTGTTAAACCCGCTTAGCAAAGCAAATCATTTGAAGAAAGCTGGTTTGTTAAACCCGCTGAAAATTCACGCTTCGAAATGGGGGGATATTGCTATGGATTTTATTGTTGGGTTACCTCCCACATCAAAGAAGCATGACTCCATTGGGTTATTGTGGATAGGTTGACAAAATCCGCACATTTTATTCCCGTGCATACAACCTACCCCACCAAGCAATATGTCGAGATTTATATCCGAGTGCTATGTTTGCATGGTGTGCCAAAGACCATTGTTTCCGATCGAGGTCCACAATTTATATCTCGCTTTTGGGAGCGATTAAATTCTTGCTTAGGCACCACTCTTATTCGAAGCTCCGCATATCACCCACAAATAGATGGACAAACCGAAGGATTAAATCAATATTTGGAAGACATATTGAGAGCATGTGTTTTGGATAATCGTGGAAATTAGGATGATTGTCTCCCATTCGCCGAATTCTCGTACAACAATAGTTACCAAGAAAGTTCGGGAATGTCACGGTTCGAGGCATTGTATGGTCACTCATGTCGTACACCCTTGAATTGGTCGGAATCGGGTGAAAGGATTAATTTTGGACCGGATCTTGTTACACAAACCAAGGAGAAAGTGCGATAAATTGAAGCAAGTTTGAAAGCCGCAAAATCTTGCCAAATTAGTTATGCCAACAAAAGGAGACGCCCACTCGGAATTTGAGACGGGAGATCATGTTTATCTTCTTTGTCTCTCTTAACAAAGGTGTCTCGTGGTTTGGAATTAATGGCAAACTAGCACCACGCTATATCGGATCCTACCCGATTGTTAAAAAAAATGTAGCGCGGTTGCTTACCCATTGCAATTGCCGGAGAGTCTTGCTCATGTTCATAATGCGTTCCACGTCTCGCAACTCAGGAAGTGCTTGAAGCCTCCAATTGATGTGGTCATTTCCGACATCGAGCAATTGGAAGAAGGTCTCTCCTACCCCGGATACCCCGTCCGGATTATTGATCAAAATGACCGGGTAACGCGCAATCGCACCATCACTTTCTATAAGGTGCAGTACAGTAATCAAATCGAAGATGAAGTAACTTGGGAAGAAGAAGATTTTCTGAAAAATAACTTCCTCGACTTTCTTGTGTCACATAAATCGGTAATTTTCGCACTCTCTCTTTAATCATGGCAATTCTCGGACGAGAATTTCTTTAAGGGAGGAGGGCTCGACATCCCATGTCACGAAAAGGGTAATTAAGCTAATGGCACATGCTAATCCCCTAATTATGCTAATGCTAAGCTAACTGTTCAATTAAAAAATTAAAGAAAAGAAGAAATCAAATATTTAATTAGGAGCCAAACGCTAGGTTCAACACACATCAAAACATTATAACAGTAGCGTGCCAATATTTTTGCACAATCTTGTTACTCATATCAAGTAAGGACTTTAGGGCATTTTTACCAAATTTTTGGTGAATTATTTAATGCCTGAAAAATTCAATTTAATCCTAGAAATAGTGCTCCATCTGTATTTTTTTTTCAAAAAAATTCCAGAAACAGAATTTGAACCTCGACCAAAAATAAAAGTTGTGAAGATGTTCATTCTGAGCATCCATGATTTTTGGCATGTTGGTATGTGCTCTGCAACTATGGTTTCACATTCGATCTTTAAAACGGTAGAACTGTCAACACAAAGTCAAAACAGATCTTTATGCACCGGTTTCTTCTTCTTCTTACGTCCGGTCCCCGGCCACTGCGGCAGAGTGCCAGCGCGCGTGCTTGGCCTGTCCCCTCGCCACAACGACACCTTGTACCCGGCATCCAACCTCCGAGCGTCCGCATTGAAGCCGCTCCTCGACGGCCGCTGATAGCCCTGCCCATCCCCATGCCGTGCCCGATTGGAAAAGGTGAGCACGATCAGCTGCTGCCTTGGTCCGCACGCCCTCTAGCTTGGAGCACTCCTCCCACGCCCTCACGCACCTAAGCTGGCTACCAGAACTTCTGCTCGTCCTTTTCCTTGCAAGCCAAGGCTTGGACCAAGCCGTTGCTATTCTCAAATTTATTTTTTCTTCTCTCTTTCTTCATCTACCAATCACCATTGCCAGGTGAGAGGCCTGAGCTCAAATCCCTGCAAGCCAGCTTGCACATCAACAAATCACCATGCTCCAAGCTCCCAGCACCACACTGAGCACAACCAAGCAACCAGTTCCGCTACTTTTCTGACGAACAACACATTAAACTTTTCTCTGTTTTCCTTCGCCACGATGGTCCTCGCCATAGCTCTCGGTCAGGTGAGCTTCGGCCCAATTTCTCCGATGGTAAGGATGCTTGATCCATTGCCCAGCAAGATGCATGGCTAAGTCACATTTTTTCTCTCTCCTCGGTCAGCGAAAATCACGCTCCAAGCGCTGTCGCTGCCACCGGACCTAGGACCTCCATGACGAGAACCCACCTCCGGCCATCCTCAAACTCGACTTCCTCCATAACGGTTTTCTACTCACTCCTGTGAAGCTCCTAGAGGAAATGGCGCTCCGTTTTGTGCATCCTACCGAGCGTACGACCTCGCCGGACTTCGTCGGATTGTGTGCTTTGCCGCCGGCCATCCTCCGCCGAGCCCATCCCCGGAAATTCCTTCTTCAAGCTTGTCTCGACGGGTGCTACGATCGGGTGAGGTCCCCATCCCACTGCACATCCCCTCTCAAATAGCGCTCCGGCAAGTTTTCTTGACCACCGTACACGCCATGGCTGTTTCGTTCCGGCCAGCGACAAACTTGTAAATAAGACCGAACTGTGTTTGAATCTTAAAAATTCCACATCTCGAGTTTGAAAAGTCAAAAATTGCCAAACTAAATATTCGTTTGAATCTATGAAACAACCCTTATAAGCTTAATAAATTCACAACTATTTAAATGAAACTCATATGGATGTGAAACTTGGACACCATGTGCATATTGTCATAGATGAACACCCTGCACAAGCATTTTGTACTTTTATCACATATTTCTCAAGTTATTGCATTATTGGCATTTTCTGTAATTAATTTTGCATTAATTCTTATAGATTATTTTTGCATGAAACTTGGTAGAATTACTCTCCCTAGTCCTGTACACTTGCACAAAATTCCATGTTTGATTTTGAGCACCATGGAAAATTGTTCTGCTGTCGTTTTGTTTAAATCCATTAAATGTAAAATTCAGCATAAGGAATTGTGAAGTCATGCTTACAATTTATATTACCTATGTGCTTATGGTCTTATTTACTGTTCATATAGTATGATTAGTCCCTCATGGTCAGAAGTGCTACATGATGCCATGGCCATATGCTT
>JAUNZO010001410.1:0-28146 GCA_031894775.1 Chloris gayana | reverse complement strand
GTTGTGCAACAACCTAATCAGCTTGTAGATTATTCTAGTGATGCGCACACACACATAACACAAATGGATGAACACAATAGATAGGGAAAATGGCTGGCTTTCTTCTTATTAATCTCACAGGTATACAGTGTACATGGAGGGCTCTTTTCTTTGCATGTAGCTGATTACGACCGGGGGCCTTTGTCTATCAGTTGCCCTCCTATTTATACAGGAAAAGGGCCGAGCTCCTCCAGCGCCGGGAAGGTTCTTCCCGGGTGCCAACCACCCTAATAAATTCGCCCACAATTTAATGACAGCAATAACTCTCTCTCCCCAAATCATAAATGCTGTCGGTTTCATAACACTCCCCTTGGGCGAATTTTCACGTCATGTCTATGCCTCGTTAAAAACTCCTCCAAAAACCCAAATGGAAAAAATGGCAGGAGAAAAGAGTACATAGCATGCGCAAGTCGTGTTGCACCCGTTGCCTCGTTAAAAACCTTGCGTGAGAAAACCCAGTGGGAAAAACTCACCAAGGAAAAAGAGTACAACAGTTGGTTGTCGAATCCGGTAGTCTTCAGGACTACGCAAGTGATCTGCAGGATCACTCCCATGATCTTCAGGATCATGGGTATGGGCTGACCATTTTGGCGATCTTCAGGATCACCACATGATCTTCGGGATCATGATTTTATTCTCCCCCGATCCTTGCAACTCCCTAAGTCGTCTCATGCTAATTCCCCGAACGCATCTATAGAAGCTAGATGCTCGGCAGAGACTTGGTGAATAAATCTGCAAGATTTTCACATGACTTAGTGTGCAGGATATTGATTTCACCGCTCTTCCGGAGCTCATGGAGGTAGAAGAACTTTGGAGCAATATGCTTCGTGTAATTGCTCTTCACATAGCCCATATGCATCCGTGCAACACAAGCAGCGTTATCCTCATAGATAACGGTGGGGGCACCGACGGTGTCCAAGCCACATGACTTCCGGATGTGGCCAACCATCCGTCTCAGCCTGTGCACACTCTCGTGTGGTCTCATAGAGTGCAATGATCTCTCGAGTGGTTCGTTGACGTGGCAACCAGGGTCCGCTTCACTGCACCGCCAAGCAATGGCCGCACCACCACAGAGAAACACAAAACCGAGTCCGGGATCCGGCATTATGTGGATCGGACATGTAGCCAGCATCCACATACCCCACCATGGTTGGATCTTGGTTCTTCGGGAACCACAACCCAAGGTCCTGCGTACCTTGCAGTGCACGGAGAATGGTCTTGACGCCAACCCAATGCCTTCTCGGTTGGGGTAGCACCGTACCCGGCCAACAGATTGACCGCGAATGCAATATCGGGCCTCGTGCAATTCGCAAGGTACATAAGTGCTCCAATGGCGCTCAAGTAGGGAACTTCGAGTCCCAGTATTTCCTCATTCTCCCCTTTGGGTCCGAACGGGTCCTTTTTCACGTCAAGTGAACGGACCACCATGGGGGTTCTCGGAGGGTGGGACTTGTCCATATTAAACTTTTCAAGTACCCTCTTTGTGTAAGTAGACCGGTGCACAAACACTCCACCCGGGAGGTGCTCGAGCCGCGAGCCCAAGCGTAACTTGGTTTTACCCAAGTCCTTCATCTCAAACTCCGTCTTGAGGTAAGCCATAGCTTCCTCAATGTCCCCTGTGTTGCCAATGATATTCAAATCATCGACATAGACGGAGATGATGCAAAATCCACTCGGGATTTCTTTATGAACACACGAGGGCAATCATCATTGTTTGTGTAACCTCTCTTCAGGAGATAGTTACTCAACCGGTTGAACCACATCCTTCCGGATTGTTTCAACCCATACAGATGCACGCCGCGAGCGTACACTATACATGTTGCGATTTGGATTCGGACCAGGGATCTTGAGTCCTTCAGGGACTCGCATATAAATCTCCGAATCCAAGTGACCCATACAAGTATGCGGTCACGACATCCATCAACCGCATTTTGAGATTCAGATTAGCTGCCATAGATATCAAATATCGGAACGTGATCCCACTCATGACGGGAGAGTATGTTTCATCATAATCGATGCCGGTCTCCGCGTGAACCCTTGTGCCACCAGGCTCGCTTTATATCTTACCACCTCATTATTTTCGTTCCTCTTCCGAGGAACACCCATTTACATCCCACGAGGATGACCTTTGGGGGTGTTGGGACTGCAGGCCCAAACACTCTTCTTTTATAAAGCGAGCGCAACTCGCCTCGATTGCCGCTTTCCATTTATCCCAATCCGAGCGCCTTCGGCACTCGCCATGGACTTTGGTTCTGGATCCGGATCCATTGAGCAAGCAATCTTTGAGGCAAAGTTCACATTCACAATGGTGGTCTTTCTATTGAATAACTCTCCCGTGTGCACATAATTAGTGGAGATCTCATCCATATCCTCTAGCTCGTCGTGATTTCCCGTAACGACGAGCTAGGGTGTTCCGATTTCCCGACGCGCTTAAGCGCGCGCGATGCACTCGGGACTTCCATCTTCGGGATGGGGTCCTTCGGGGACCATCCCAACTTCAGAGTTGGGTCGCCTCTTCGGGGCTCCGTCTTCGGGACGGTGTCCTTCAGGGACATTCTCAACTTCAGAGTTGAGCTTCTTCGACCGAATCTCGGAGTGGGACAAGTGGCTCGTGGTCGTGCCTCCGCGGACGTCTCCGTGGGGCTTTGTCCCGAGCACCCGCAGGTCTCCCCTCTTCCTAGGATGGGGGTGACACCGCAGCCGCAGCCTTCGTGGCTATCTCGCACTCTCTCCGGCGCATTTATCGCGTGTATATGCGACCTTGTCACTCCCTTGTGATCGTGAAGGCATCTCGGCAGCCTTATTTGCAAGATTTTGCAAATTTATAATCCGCCGAACTTCCGGCTCAGCCTCGCTAGTGCGTGGGTCTAAGGACTCGCATCCCGCTTGCATTCCATTCAATTTCCCGGCATTCTTCAGGATGCCGGCCTCCCCTAATGCCGGGAAATTGTCCTCATCAAATATGCAATCAGCGTACCGAGCCGTATGAAGATCCCCAGTCATAGGATCTAGGAATTTGATTATGGACGAAGTCTCATAACCAACATATATCCCCAACTTCCGTGGGGTCCCATTGAAGTACGCTCGAGGAGGTGGTATCGGCACATATACTCGCACGACCGAATTTTCGCAGATGGGAAATACTTGGCACTTTCCCACGCACTAGCTGCAAGGGGGATGTCTCATTATATGCGCTTGGCTCCGAGTTGGATCGATGCTGCTGCATGCAAGCATCGCATGGCCCCAACAACCGGTTGGGAGCCGACAACTCCGCAATAGTGGACGAGCAATCCACTTTATCCTTTTGATCAAGGATTCAGCTAGGCCATTTTGAGTGTGGACATGAGGTACCGAATGCTCTACCTTAATGCCCATAGCCATGCAATAATCATCAAAGGCTTTCGACCCGAACTCTCCAAAGCATTATCCATACGAATGGACCGTATGTGGTTATCGGGGAAACTTGCCTTTAATCCGATGATTTGAGCAATGAGCTTAGAGAAGGCATGATTTCTTGTGGACGTAAGATCCACATGACTCCATCCGGTAGAAGCATCAATCAGCACCATGAAATACCCGAACGGCCCCGAGAGAGGCCGAATAGGTCCACATATGTCCCCCCGTATCCTTTGCAGAAAACAGGTGACTCATCCCTAATCTTCAGGAGGGATGGCCTAGTGATCAACTTCCCCTTTGCACAAGCCGTGCAAATGAATTCTTCAGATTCGGGAAGTTCTTTGGCTCAATTTCATGGCCGCAGAATTGTTGATGATTCTTCTCATCATCCCCAACCCAGGGTGACCCAGCCTTTCATGCCATGACTTGAAGGCATCAGTGGTCACGAAAGATTGTCTTCATCGCAACATATTCCTCGGCGGGTTTAATGTACGTACGGTACAAACCCGATGGTGATGAAGGGAGTTTTTCAACCACATGCTTTTGATATCCATCAAATTTTGTGATGAGCAAGTATTCAATACCATGCTCGGCCTCGGTTTCCAGTGGAAACCGTTTGCCCGGATATCTTTAAAGCTCACAAGGGTACACTTGGATTCCGGATAGAGGATAGCATTCCTCACAAGTATCCTTGTACCCATAGGGAAAACTAGCGTGGCACTTCCGGTGCTAACAATATGAGCATTGCTTCCGGCAATGGTCATAATATTTCCGGACTTCTTGGTTAGAGTGTGGAAATATCTAGTTTCCCTTAATATGGTATTGGTGGTTGCGCCTGTCTACGAGACAACACTCCTCATCCGCCATGGGACCCAGCTCGAACCCGTATCAAATATCCCGGACATGATAAATAGAGATGCAGGAAATATAAACACATAAAATGATAACGATTCTGGAAAGACTGTTTGTAAAGACTTCGGCTTTACAACAGCTGCTCTTCAGAGCATACTCATGACCCAGATGCTGCTTCAGGAGCACTATTTACAACTACGGTTCTTCAGAACCGTGTGCTCTTCAGGAGCACGACCCATAACCGTGGTTCTTCGGGAACCACGAGCTCTTCAGAGCTTTATTACAGTACTTCAAGATCAGTAACCGGCAGCATGCGGAACATTGCACTTGACATGGAGGGGATTACTCGAGGTCCCCGAATATGTCAAAGTCATCATCAAGAAGGTCGTCCCCGCTGTCGTCCTTTCGGACGTCTCCACTATTCGCAATGACCATGTCATTGGCATGAGCTTCAGTGCTCGGTGGTGAAGTGGGACTCGGGCCCGCCCTCGTTCTTACTTTCGGAAGAACGACGACGAGCGTCAATCGAGTGTCCGGGGACGCGACGCTTACGAGACCAATGTCCCGAACGTCCGCATCTATAGCATGTATTCTTGCTCCCCGCATGATTCACCCGTGACCTTCTTATCACCTTTACCTCGGGGCTTACCCTTTCCTCCGCCCTTGAACATACCACCCTTCCTGCCCTTCCATTTCTTTCGGCCATATTTCGGGCCATCGGAACTCCCGGCAACATTGGCGTGTGCTTCAGCACACCCATCGACCCAGTGGGTCGGGCAGAGTGGTTCCGCATGAGAACCTCATTCTCGCCGTTCCGCAACTAACGTGGTCCGAGCGAGCCGAGAATATCTCGTATACTTCGACACTCGTATCGTTGTTGCGGAACAATGTTGCCCGGTGGAAGGTGTTCGTGGTTTTCTCGATCATCTCGGCGTCCGTGATCCGTCGGCCACAGAGACGCAACATCGAGACGATTCGATGGATGGCGAGTTGTACGCCGCCACGGACTTATAGTCTTGGAAGCGTAGGGTAATCCGAGTCATTCCGAGCTCGTGGGAGTGCAATGGCTCGTTGTTGGTCAAAGCGATCCTTCGAGGATTCCCACGTAACCCGCGGATCCTCCTCGGTCATATATTCCATTTTCGAGTTCTGGTGTATGTGATGACGCAGAATATGCAAAGCCTTTGCACTATCGGCGTCATCGACCACGACCTTTCCCTTGCCGACTTCGGGCTTGGCAATAGTATGACCGAGGCGCATGGATCGCAGTGTTAATGACAATATCTTGAGCCCAGGTGAGGTAGTTGCTGCCATCCAAGGCAAGTCTGGGTGAATTCCCTCTTTGCAATGTCCGACATGCTCGCAATATCATGCAATTTACTTCGGGTAAATTATGCATGTAAATATTGCAAATATGCGGGTCATGAATATCCCGTAAAGATTTCCTACACGTTAGTGAGCATAAAATAATATTGCATAAAATAATACAGACAAAAACAGGGTTAGATGTGGAAAAACTGCAATCAAACACTTCGGGGTTTAATCTGCAATTTTTTCATGTCCAGGAAAAATAATTTCGCGATTTAACCAAACTCCAGGGGTTAAATCGCAAATCGGATCGGGACCGAAACCGAGCCCATCCCGATTCGCCTCCCCCGTATATCCTTTTTGTACTCGCATATGGGCCGATTTGGCTTGTGGCCCGAGGGCCCAATGGGTGGAGCCCTTTTTGGGCCAAGTCCGGCCGCTCGACCGCAGCCTAGGGTTTAACCCTAGCTGCACTGCGAGTGCTAGCGGCGCAAGACACAAAGGGGCGATGCCCCGTTCCCTCTCCTTTCTCTCCGTAGGAGGCGGCGCACGCGCGTCCGGCGCTGCGGCCGAGTCCGCGGCGGGGGTGCGTCGGCCGGGGCCCACCCGCGCGCGGCGGCGCGCGACACGCCGGCCGGGTGCGGAAGCCCGTGGCGCACATGGGCCCGGTGGCCGCGGTGCAGCTGCCGGGTGGGGGCGGGGCTTGGCGCGCGGCCGGCCATGGCCTACGGCGGCGTGCGGGCTCATCGTGGCGGCGCGCGGTGCCCGAGGCGGTGCGCGGGCTCGCGGGAGGCGGCCACGAGCGGCGCCCGGCCCGGAGAGGCCGTGGTGCCGCGGCGGGCGGCGGCTCGACCGGATCCGGTGGCGTGTCGGCCGCGAGGTGCCGACCGTGGCGTCGCGCGCTTGCGGGGTCTGCGGCTTGGCCGGGTGGAGCCGGCTCGCGGCCAAGGGCGGCGCGGCGAGGCCCGCGGCCTGGCGGCCGGCGGCATTGGCTTGCGGTCGACGCGCGCGTGGCGGTGCGCGAGCCAAGGAAGTCGCGGCAGCGCGCATGGCTCGCGGCGCTCGGGCCCAGGTCGAGGCTCCGCGGCGGCATGCGAGGGGTGCGCCCGGTGCGAAGCTAAGCACGGGCCCGGGCACTTCGGGGCCCTGGTCGGGAGGGAGGCATCGGCTCTTCCGGGCCGCGAGCACTCGGGGGTGATCGCCATGCGACGGCACGATTGCGGCTCTTCGGGGCCGCGTCCCCTATCGGGTCCGCCGGGTCTCGGCCGGGGACTCGCCTCGTTGCTCGCGCGGGGTGCTCCAACCACTCCACAGCGACAACGGGCGGCGGAATAACGGGGAAAACAACGACAGCGAGCGTGGGTGGTGGTTCCCACGGCAATCGCTGGAACTCCCGCGACGACCACAAGCTCCCACTCGCGACGAGACGCATGGTGCGAGGTAGTCCGTCGACGGAGACGACACCCATCGGTGCGTCAATCCGCAACACTTCGGGGTTGCGGGTACTGCGAGCTCGAAGGCGTCGCAGCCGACCTGCTTCAGGAGGTCCCGGCCATGGCGCTTCGGGGCCATGTCCACCGGTGCTCGGTCTTCGGGACCGGCACACGGGTAAGCACCAAAATGGTGATGTCTTATGCTAGCTTCCGGTAGCACTTGCATGTGTGTATAGAAAAGTAAAGCAAAAGAGCAGATTGGTGATATTTTCAGGTAGCACTCGGTGCATAGCACTTAGTCTGTAGGGTGTATTTTTCTGCTGTGGCTTGCTTTGTTGTTGACAGCAAGTACCGTTCTTTACTTACCATAGAACACATGTGCATCAGTAGATAGTGATAGCACAAGTTGATTCTTACCTTGTAGCTCGGTAGAGACTCGTGCTGATAACGTGTTGTGCAACAACCTAATCAGCTTGTAGATTATTCTACTGATGCGCACACACACATAACACAAATGGATGAACACAATAGATAGGGAAAATGGCTGGCTTTCTTCTTATTAATCTCACAGGTATACAGTGTACATGGAGGGCTCTTTTCTTTGCATGTAGCTGATTACGACCGGGGCCTTTGTCTATCAGTTGCCCTCCTATTTATACAGGGAAAGGGCCGAGCTCCTCCAGCGTCGGGAAGGTTCTTCCCGGTGTCAACCACCCTAATAAATTCGCCCACAATTTAATGACAGCAATAACTCTCTCTCCCCAAATCATAAATGCTGTCGGTTTCATAACACTTAGTACTAGTACTACTATAGGCCCTGTTCGTTTCCTCGCTCTCTAAAATTTAAGATCTGTCACATCAAAGAGAATCTTAAAACCTATTGACAGATTGGTGCTAATTTTCGAGATGAATCTAATGAGCTTAACTAATTTATGTTTTGCTAAAGTGATGCTACAAGTAACCGTCTTCTAATCATGACTTAATTAACCTCATTAGATTCGTCTCGTAAATTAGTCTAGGGGCCTGTAATTTATTTTATAATTAAATTTTATTTAAGACTCTAAATAAGTAAGATTCTTTTTTATATGACGACTATAAAGTTTAGACTCCTGAAACGAACACACCCAACAGGACCGCTCGAGGAGAATAGACTACTGCTGATACTGAGAAGCTCATGACGTGCGCGAATAGTGCGGCTGGTGGTACTCTGAATTCAAAAGCGGAAAAAAATTGGCAAAGTTGTGCAGTGATGTGCCGGTGCACGAGACTGAACTTCGAAGACATGGCAAGCGCTGGAAAAGGGTCTGATTTCTTGGAGCCGTCGGTTGAGCTCCTGTTTTGCCAAGGAGGTGGAGGTAATCACAATCTGATCAACATAACGCCAGTGTAGTAGCAACATTTATTGAGAGAAATACTGCCAAGAACAAGAAAGCCCAGGAACACTGCATCAAAAAATCACTAGAGCGGAACTATCGAGCGTCATGCCTGAAAACCGATGGATTTGAAACCTGTTAGGTGCGGCGTCACTGCCAGTTTCGAGCGCGCATCTCGTGTCGTTTCATCAGCTGCTGAAAACTCATGCAACGGGAAAGAGGTACGACATATCGGAGGTCTATTCGTCACTGCGACGGACCAGGACGTACACGTCGAAAATTCTTCATGGATGACAATGGCTTTACCTTGCTGAAATTTCCGTGAGATGATATGGGAATTGGGCCACTAGCACGTCTCTAGTAGCGTGTCATCATATATGACCCCTTTTTTTTGTGTTATCGGTATCAATTGTCATCGTCGTCATATCGAGTTTTGGAAGAATTTCCTGCTCAAAAGCCTTGTTTCTGCAGCTGTCGGTGATAACAACTGAAACGAACGACGGAAATGATAGAGGCCTAATTTCCCTTTTGGAAGCCCCAAATTCTATTTTGAACGAATTTGAGGCCCAAATCAGCAAGATGTTAAACGGGTTCAATCTGGTCGGTTCGGCCAATTTAGTTGAAGCCCAATTGAATCCGTGTAATTTAGCCCAAGGCCCATACGCGTCGACTCCGTTGACATTTGACTGGGAGTGGGGGCAACAGAAATGGAGACCACTTCTCCGAGTTCTGATCCGTCCCCACCACCGGCGGGGATGGCCGTCCCGGCACCGGCGAAGGCGGCGCGCGCGCTCGCGGCCGCTGCTGCGGCCCTCGTGCTGCTGTGGTGCATCCACTTCCGCGGAGGCCTCGCTTTCAGCTCCCCCACCAACAAGGGTCTCATCTTCAACGTAAGACCCCGCCCCCGCTTCTTCTCCTCAAGTTCTTTTTCCCGTGGATGTAGAACTGGATCACGGTGTAGCTCCCAGATCTGCACATAGGTCGATCTTGAATCTCCGTGATTCTCCCGTCTACGCCCGCGTTCTGCACGGGCATTTGAGCCAAGCCAGTGGCGCGTGACGGTTATGGTAATGGCAGTGGCGATGCGTTGGCTACAATGCTTTGCTCTGAAGTCTGAAGTGTTTATCTTCAAATATTCGCTAATAGGTCATGCCATAGCTGGTTCTAACGACGAATTGTGGTTGTTGGGTTAAGCCACACATCTTTACCATTTGATGATTTTCTGTTTGGCTGATTGCTTCTAATGCCTCCAGTGATCTAGTAGCATACTAGTAGTTTTCGCTTCTTTTCATCAGAAGAAAGATTATGATTGATATCTTGTCCTAATTAACTTCTCTATAGGTACAAAACACCTGATACGTGTACAGAATTCGGACATTTAGATTCGTGATGAAAAAACTTTGTAACACAAGCACTTTGAGAGATGTCTAATTCCGATTAAACACAAGCAATTTTAGCATTTTTGTAGTCCGAGGAATTGATTATGCTCAAATTGCCAGTCTCACGTGTCTCTTTTATGCAGGTGCATCCTGTGCTTATGCTGATAGGATTCATCATCCTAGGGAGTGAAGGTATATTACACATATGGCTCTTTCTCTGACGTAGAAGCTAAGAAACTTTTGATCAAAGTTTTTCTGATAGGATTCATCTCTTTGTGACACAGAAGTTAAGACACTTTTGATCAAAGTTTTGCTATTTATTTGCAGCCATAATGAGCTACAAAATATTGCCATGGAGCCATGACACAAATAAGATGGTTCACATGCTTCTTCATGCCAGTGCACTCTTTCTGGGCTCCGTTGGGATATATGCTGCCTTCAAGTTTCACAATGAAAGTGGAATCGATAATCTCTACAGCTTGCATTCCTGGGTTGGACTTGGAACTATTTGTCTATACGGTTTACAGGTGATGTTCAGAAACCATTATCATTATGAAACTGTGAAGTCTGGTTATCACAAGCAACCTTTTTATGTATATGTAACAACATGATCACAGTTGTTATACTTATACGACACAACCTGAAAAGATTTTTTCACCAGGGATAGAATACCTTGTCAAATTGTGTTGTCTGTGTCGAAAAGAGTGACTACCATTTGATGTGCACAATTTTTTTTTTGGTTAAATTTTAAGCTTTGAACTGTGCAATGCTACGTAGGTTTGTCATAATAGTCAGAGACAACAAACAAGATAGCACAAAACACCATGCTGCACTTTGGCATGATAAAGCATGCATATATAGTGTTACGGTGATAGGAGAAATTTTGGAAGGTAAGGGAAAGCTTAATGTAAGGATTTTGGAAAAAGATGTCACCAGTTTTTTGTGATTAAGTTTCCATCCACGGATCCTGTATAACTGTGTTGACAAGGTTTAAGTCATCCAGCAGCTTTTTAATGTCAGTGTTGTATGCCAACATTCTGTCATTGAAGATTTATGTGCTAGTAAATATGAATTTCGTATGACACGGTCTGTTCTTTTCCAATATGAAATCATCTGAAGGGGCATCTGCACATTGAACTTTCTTTTTGAATTTTCATCTTTAATTAGGAAGTAACTGTTGCATTTTCTAACATGCAATCCTCTGATGTTGTTCGTATCATAGCTGTTGTTATTCTGTATAGAGCATCAAGTGAATTCTGTACTGTTCAATTTTCAGCCAGCTATTATCTTGAAAAATCATCAAGTACTCTACCTAAATCTAATGCTCTGGTTTCATACTTTCAGTGGCTGTTCGGCCTTTTAATCTTCTTCTTCCCTGGAGCCGCACCAACAATTAGGCGCAGAATGCTCCCGTGGCACGTTCGCTCTGGGCTCTTGGCCTACGTGCTGGCGCTAGTGGCAGCAGAGCTGGGATTCTTGGAGAAGCTTACCTTCCTTCAGGCGGGCGGCCTCGGCAGGTACAGCTCGGAGGCACTGCTGGTGAACTTCACCGCACTTCTAGTCATACTGCTAGGCTCATCTGTTGTGATCTATGTGACCGCTCCAATGCACAACGAAAATACTCATGGGTATTCGGCAGTACACAAGCCCTGAATTGGGTGATGCAGTGATCCTGCTTCGTCAGTTCAGTCCATTTCTTGTATTCTTCCTGTAGCCAAGGAATCAAAATTTTGCCTACCCTTGTTTACCTAAATTGTTCAGTTTTACAGGCCGCATCATGTAAATTTATACCTGAAATATACTGCAGAATGCACATAGTGTTGCTCTGGTATAAAAGTAAGGGTGTGTTTGGAATGAAGGAATGAAAAACGTAGGAATAGGAAAAAACACAGGAATGAAGAAAACATAGGAATCCAAAAAGTGGAAAAACTATAGAAATTCAATATAGAGGAACGAAGAAATGTAGGTGTTTGGAATGCAGGAATGGAAACACAGGAACGCAAATATTATTACAATATCATTATTATAAGCTATATCTATATTGTTTTATTCAATGAATATAATATAAATCAGATTAATAATTTACTCTTGTGTGAGCTATCCCAACCATCTAAGTATATTAGTCCAAGTAATTAGGTGGTTGGATGCAGATAGTTAGTTTTTTTTTTGCATGCGGAGTAGCGTTTCTCTCGGAAGTTCCATTTTCTTTCTCTCTCCGTGCGCTGATCTCTGTCCTGCTTGCCTTGTTTATTAACCTCAATCATTGTGGCCTCTAGCTCTTTGTCTCTCTTCGGCGCGTCGTTCGTGACTTTTCCTGAGGTTAGAGCTCATTCTTTGATTCCTGCATTTTATAGAGGAAGGCGTTCCTTTCCAAAGGAATTAGAAGCATCATTCCTTCAACACAAACACCACGTGACGTCAGCAATCCTAAGGAAACTCATTCCTTTGAAATTCCTTTGACAATCCTCCATTCCAAACACACCCTAAAATGATGCGAAAATCTATGCTGGAGTTGTTCTGTCCTCTGTAGCAAGTCCTGTTTCATTCTATCGATCTGCCAAACCTTGGGAAGAGAACACTAGACGTTGAGCTGGTTAGCCGAAGCCTCTGCTAAATCACACACGGATCACGTACACTACTAGTTACAAACAAAATCCTCCACTAGCACGACATACAAATCCATGCAATGTGCTTGGTTAATTTGCTCCGTACGGTACAGGAACGACGTCGCCTACGCTGAAAAGTAGCTGAAGACGACGTCCTCGACGCCACCACCCGCTCCGGCGCTGGCACTGATGCCGTCGCCTGCGCCAGGGCGCTTGCTACTACTCGTCTCCGCCCACGCCGCCATCCACCGCTTCATCCGCTCGCCGCTGTCCGCCCGCGCGGTGGCGGCCTTCTCGTCGCGGCGGCCGCCTCGTGCAGCTGCCGCCGCCGCGGCGTCCCGCGCCGCCCTCCTCTCGGCGCGCCGCTTCGTCACGTACTCCTCCGAGATGTACACGTCCATCGCCGCCTGCTTGGCGAGTCTTTGATTACTCAGCGGCAGAGCGTACGGCGTCGGCCGCGCTAGCTGCTGTAACAGCAGGGTGCTACCTGCTACTAGCAGGCTGCTGGAATGTGATGCCAGCCGACGATGCGTGTTGCCAACTTTGGAAGTCTGGGGAGGGGCGGCCATGTGGCGGCGAGGGATTTATCGGGGGCCGGGAGGGCGCCGAACCGGTGGGCACGGCCATGGTTTGGTTTCCGCGAGAGCTGGGGGCTCTCGAACGGGCTCCCCGATTCTGCGAGCCATGGCTGCCGGTTTTCTGTCGTGGGTTCGGCGTGGCCCTGGAGTCTCCCAGTCCAAAGCCTCATGAAACCCAGCCAGCAACGACGGACCCGACAGATGTAACTGTGCGGTCGTTTCCTGAAGACCGACCGTTGCATCACTGGAGTGGGACTTCTCCAGTGCACTGCCCGTGGTGCGGTCTGTCAACGAGCTCCCACCGACACCTGTGTCATCACTCATCAGCAGCGTCCCCCGAATATTTCTAGTGTGCCTTTTCAACTTAAAATGAGAGAAAAACAATAACATTAATCCCTTTCAAATGAAGAATATGACGGGACAAAAAAACGTACTGAGGTACTGAAGGGCCCATCCGGGTTCGAACCGGAGACCTATTGATCTGCAGTCAATTGCTCTACCACTGAGCTATGGACCCTCTTTGTTGCAATAGCTCGGAAATTTAAATTCAATGTATGATAAGCTTGGCTCTTCGGCAGTTCAGAATTCTGTAGAACGACTCCTGCTCCTGTATGAAACAAATTCCTGTGTTCTAAGTGCACACGTTGTTTTTTTCCTAGGTAATTCTCTTTATTAGGATCAAGTCTCATCTGTAGTCTCAACTTTGAAAGAAACAACTCGTTCTGCTTGCCCCAAATCTGTGTCTGCAAAAATTTCTGTGTTCTAAAGCACATGTTTTTTGGGGCCTAGGCGATTATCTATATCGGATCAACTACTGTACGGTACTTTGCATTTTCTTCAGAAAAAAGCCTCGCCGTGCAGATTCCCTCGCGAAAACAGATACGCCGAATCCAGAGCTCTCGTACGCGCAATGAGCCTTCCCAAATCTTAGTATATAGACGATTGCAGTACCACAAAACCATGGGCTTGCATTTTAATCACAACGCGCCGGGGGACAGCGAGCAGAACGCTTCAGAACCTGCGTGAGACAGGTATGAAACCCTGCCCAAAACATGGTGCCTGACAAATGGACGTTGGTTAGGCCTTGCCGCATGTGATCAATGCTTGCTGGGCAAGTTTAGGGGAGCGTATCTAACCACTAACCACTAACCTCTGCCAAATTCTGGTGCGAATAGTTTTGAGAGATAGTTTGGATGCTTGATTCCCGCATGCAAAGGCTGACAGCCTCGCCGACGGTTTTGGGCTCTTAATTTGGCTTGGGTCTGCACGCCCACTGCTGCTCGATCGCCGGATTGGGAGAGACGGAGGTGAAACCATGACCACATTTCAGACAGTTTGTGTGCTTGTCAGACGGAGTAGTCGTGAGAGGTTACCAGGTGACAGCACTAGTGGATCGATCACTCAGGGAACAAACCTACCCACAGCTTTTTAGCCAACAAACGTAACGATTCATGCAGTATTTTGTTAAAAAGTAAACTCAAGCAGTATTTGATTACCCCATTTACCAAGACCAGCCTGGTAGGTTTTATTTGCCTCGTGATCTGGGCTCCATTGTTATCTCTTTGTTTACTAACTGCTCCTTTTCTGTCTGGGTCGCGAGTTCACTTTTTCATGTTCACTCAGTTGGCATTATTACTCAAGCAAATTACGAAAAGAGCTGCACCAAAAACAATTTCGAGGGCTGAACACCACATGGCAAAAGGATCAACAAGTAGAAGAGTCGCAAGCACGAGCTGTGGCTGAGGTGCTGCATGATCGAGGTCTGGCAACCGCGGCTCACGGCCGGGCACGAGCTCGTTATAGCACAGTTCTTTCGCGTTAAGCGTGCGACGCGAGAGCGGTGTTGGTCTCGGCTGGACTGCAACGTGTATCACACTCACACGCAACCGGGTTCGCTTAGGCCCCGCGCCCCCGTGCGAAACACACGACGCCGCGACAACCGCATATCTTCGGTGACCTCATCGGAAAGCTACTCGACGCTCGCGCCGATTGCGGTCGGCAGTCGCCACGACTTGTTTCCATTTTTTCCTCTCCGCGTAGGTCCCACAACTTTCCTTTCTTCTCCTCCTCTTTCTCTCGGATCGGGACCGGACTGCCCCGACCGCCGCGCGGCGGAGAATGCCGCGCCACCCGGTCCTCCGCTGCGTGCCCCTCGCCATCACCCCCGTGCCGTCCGTCGCCGAAGGCAAAGAAGGTTGCCAAACCATTTTTTTCATTGTTCTTCGGTTGAAACTTTCAACCCGCTTTGAACCTCAAGATAATCCGACCTGAAACTTTCAATTAATTTGCTATTTTTGCCGATTTGAAGCTCTTGATCCGAGTTCAATCTCGCAATCTCTCGAGCCCACGCCCATTTGCTGCTTACCGTACCATGGGCCTTTAGTGGGCTGCGGTTTCGAACCCGCGCCCGTAAGAAGAGCCCAGAAGCCCATTTACTTGGTTGTGGACCCACGCTTTGACCTGGAGTCAGCCATCTCCATCCGGTCGCAGATGGACGGCGCGGATACACGCTCGCGGAACATCAGCCTGATCTACGGGCCCGACGCGGGTTGGACGGAGGCAGGTGTTCGTCCGTCTCCAATCCCCCTTCTCCCATCGCGCCGATCTCTGCAGCTCCACCCCGCAAATCGCTGATCTCTCGAGGGATCGGCCGTCGCCGGCCGGAGATCGGCGCATCCCAGGGCTGGTTCCGTCCTGAATAGGTAAGAAACCGTTTGCTTGCCTAGACGGAATTCCTTGCTTGTTGTAAAGGCTGGGTTTCGTTCTCGACGACGCTCAGATCCTTGTTCGTCTCCGGCTGGGTTATCGAGGGTTTGTGTACCGCGTGGTTGGATTAGGTTCGCTTAACACCCTAGCAAACTCGTGGTTGAGTTTCAGAATGTAGGCTGGAGATTCGTGACAACTTTGCTTGCAGCACGGTCCGCGGATAGAGAATTCGGGTTCATTTGCTGCCCCATCGCACGAATTTTGGTTCTAGTTCGCGCATGCGGTGGCTGATGCCCTCTAGTTCTGACTTCTGAGTTCCTGACGCGGTTAATGTGTTATGTGGCAGCTGAAAGATGGCGAGGATACCGTCTCTGAAGAGCCTCAATGCATTTCCACATGCGGAAGAGCATCTGTTGAAGAAGACTTACTCTGGCGCTATTGGTATGGACACCCTTCCTTGTTATAATTTGCCCTTGGATGCTAAATAGTTGCTTTGGAGGTTTGTCTTTAATTTTTCCCTTTTGTCACTGATGACTTGGCAGTGACGATTTTTGGGCTGATTATCATGCTTACACTGTTCGTGCATGAGCTAAAGTTTTATCTTACCACCTACACTGTGCATCAGGTACTTCTTCCATGACTATATATGTTTACCTTTTCTCTGCCGTTCCAATGGATTTTGTGATCTCATATGCCTGTAGAAATTAGTGGTTCAACCTGTTTTAATGCCTTTAGAAAAAAATGTAAAGTAACTGGATGTAGTAAGTAGTGCCTTATGTTCTGTTTGTTTCTTCAAGATGATTTTAGTTGCCATGTGTGGCTTGAGTTGAAGCATCAAAGTGCTAACCTGATCAAAGAATCGTTATTAAAACAAACATGACCAAATAATTTTTTTGTGACAATGATCAACGAATTTGTATGATTACAGAATGATGTTTATAACATGGAACACGAATTATCTGTCAAATACTCAAATGCATTGCTAACCAACTCATATATCTTCTGGTTATTGTAAATCCCTGGTTATGCTCATTTAAGAGATTTTGGTGACACCACTTTGCTGTATTTTGATCTTCTTTCCTCACGTCTTGATCCTTGCCAATATCTGCATCATGAATTCTTCACTAGCTGATACTGTATGCAGATGTCTGTAGATCTGAAACGAGGAGAAACTTTGCCAATTCATATAAATATGTCATTTCCTTCCTTGCCGTGTGAAGGTCAGTTATTGATTTAAGTACATCCAGAATGACTTTATGTAAGTCTTATGTGAGCATCGATTTGCATGAAGTATGTAATACTTTTGATATTTCTTTTGCTGACTTCTGTTTTTGTTTAGTATTGAGTGTGGATGCCATTGACATGTCTGGGAAACATGAAGTTGATTTGCATACAAATATTTGGAAGGTACCATCTTCTGTCAAAAGCCTTTTCCTTGAGTATTCTAGTACATGGGTTAATACAGCACAACAAACAACAACAACAACAAAGCTTTAGTCCCAAGCAAGTTTGGTATCCTAGAGATGAAAGCCACTAGTTCCAACATAAGCGCCGAAAAAAAAGGTGGAAAAGAAAAGGAGTAGGGAGAGAAAAAAAACACTAAACCAAAATAAAAAAGGTAAAAAGAAAAATGTGAAGTGTATTACTAGTTTTGATGCTCTCCTATATGTTGCTAGCTTCTTAGCAATATTTCAAACTTTCATGTGGGTTAATTCAGCATCTGCACTTATGTTGCCACTGTTTGCGAGTAATGATAAATAAACATCTCATCTGTAAGCGTTGATAAATGCATATGATTATTACCACATGCTGGCAATTTGTCATCTTAGGTTAGTGTAGGATTGCTGAGGACATGTACTCTTACCTATTCTGGTTCATGTCATGCTCCATTGTAAAAGATGCACCTTATATTTAAATTCCATTGCCATGCTGTTATTTCTAATATTTTCTCTTCCTTTATGTCTGCTGTATACAGCTTCGCTTAGATAGGTATGGCCATATCATTGGCACAGAGTACTTGTCTGATCTAGTTGAAAAGGAACATGGAGCTCATCATGACCATGGTATATTCTCCTTCCTGCCTATAAAGAAAACCAAAATTTAATTATTGAACAGTGACAATTGTTGTCCCAAGAATCTTTCTCCATAGCGTGTATATCCTATTTTTTTAACTCAGTTATAGGAAGATCACAATTTTTCATGTTTGCTGTTATTGCTATGCTCAGTTCGCAGGTGGAGCTGTTGTGCACTGAATACCAAGCATAAGCCCAGTGCCTACATCCTTTAGACAATAAAGCTGGAACTTCTGGCAACTTTGTAAAATAAAATAAAATAAAATATTTTTCTTAGGACAAAAAAGAAAGAAAGAAAGAATGTTGTGGTTCTTCTTTTTAAGGGATATATAATTGAAAGAGGTACATGTGTTCTCAGTGTTAATTGTCATCACGAAAAATTCACAATATTACAATAATAACTAAATTTATTGTTGGAAGAGTTTTCACTTATAAAATTTCTACTGATGATTAGATGTGATTTAGTTAGAATGATTCATTTAATGGACCAATATGCTTTGGCTAGACTAGAGTAGTTCTTTATAATATGCTCGTATTCATTAAAAGTTTTAAACAGACCATAGCCATGAGCATCATGATGAAGCAAAGAAGCATGAACACACCTTCGATGAAGATGCAGAAAAAATGGTTAAGAGTGTTAAACAAGCATTGGAAAATGGTGAAGGGTGTCGAGTAAGTTTTTCATCTACCAGTTCTCATTCTGTTTGATATTCTGGATTGTAATCATGAATCATACTTTGTGTTGTTCTTAAATTGTTTTCTCAATTTTGACAGGTGTATGGACTTTTAGATGTGCAGAGGGTTGCCGGTAACTTTCATATATCGGTGCATGGTTTAAACATTTTTGTTGCTGAGAAGGTTATTAATCTAAAACTGCAGATACTTAATTGTTATTCTACCCTTTCTGCATTTTGATTGTGAGGTAGCTCTAATCATAAGGTTTGTTAGATAAAAGACTAAACTGGCTAAAGGAAAACTCAGTTCTTTGTGAGAAATACTGAAATAGGGAATTTGTTTGTTAAATATTCATTGAAAATCATCATTCGATTCCCCAACGAAGTATCTTCCAAATAGCTAAGCAAATGGTCCCAAATCCCTGCAGTATTTAATTGAACTGTGAACCAGCCTCTCCCTGAGCCGAGCATAAACTAGCATTCATAGTGGGGTAGGTGATTAATGGTCTACCATGTGCTGTTTTAATGGTCAGATGCACTAGTGGTGATGTAATAATAGGGAAGAAAACTTCTAATACAAAAGAAAGAGAGAGAGAAAGGGGAACTACTGAAAGCTGAGATATTCCTATGCTAGGCATCACGTAACCACTAATGTTCTCTTTGTTAACTCCATGCTTATATCTGCACAATGCTTTTACAACATGAATTATCTCTATTAATATTTTCTTGAGCATATTCTACTATGTGGTCAGTTTATAAATTAAAATTTATGTCTTCCATTCAAAATCTGTTGGTTCTGATGTAAGTAGTTTCACAGTTTCTTTTCAATGAAACAAATCAGCGTATTTTTGTTTAGAGAAGCGATACTTGCTTTGTCTTCTTACATTTTTGAGCTGATAGTTCTATATAGGCCACTGATATATTGTTATGCAGATTTTTGAAGGGTCAAGCCATGTGAATGTCAGTCATATTATTCATGATCTGTCCTTTGGCCCCAAGTATCCCGGAATTCATAATCCACTGGATCATACCACAAGAATACTTCATGACACAAGTGGAACTTTCAAATACTATATCAAGGTGAGTAGCTGTTGCTACTAATCTGCCATTTGTAATCAATCATTTTCATGGACCACCTTTTAAGTTGCAACCTTTGGGTAAAATGATGAAGAAAGCCTGGAGAAAAAAATATTAACTTTATGAATATTGAAATTGCATTACAATTCAAACTCGTTATTTGAGCCCAAAGGAAAAGTATAGTTTTATTTCCCATTTCAAAAAACTCGACCGGCCAGGGGAGAAGCCTCCCCGCGACGTTGCATTACTAGAAGAAGACCTTCTCACGCCGGTCGAGAAAACCCTCGAACCCCTCTCTCCCCCTGACATGAGGACCCTCGGCCTTGTGAGAGCCTGGGTCGGGGTCACCATGGACACCGCACAACTTCCAGGTGCATAGGCGGGGTCTTAACTCATGCTTTGGCGTGGGGAGAGGCGAGAGGATTTTTTAACCCCAGACCGAAATTCGTTCCCACCAGGAATCGAACTCGGGACCTGAGGAGGTGCAGCCGGAGCTCCTAACCACTTGGCTAGAAGTCCTTTTGCGTTTATTTCCCATTTCAATGAAATGTTTTATTGTGTGTAGATCTGATCTGCTCACTGGTTCATCTTTTGTATTTTTTGATTTGGGGGCGTTTTCCATTAAAGCAATGGAAAACAAGTTCAGGTTACACCTGAAATTATAGGAGTTCCAGAGAGTGGGGATCTAAGAAAGTGTCAAAGAGGAAGTAATGTAGCTACTACAGTAGATGTATAACCAGAACAAAAGCTAGTTGTTAGCAGAAAATATTGCAGTGTGCGATTTTAGGCTTCTTCATCATACTTCTGAAACCGACTTGTTGCGTCATCTTCTTTGGTCGGGGAGGTGTAGTGGAATAGAAGTCTTGGGCTGGTGATGGGTGGATCTCCTTGCGAAGATGCCGCCAGGTCAATGTTCATCACAGTTTGTAGCAGCCCCTCCACTCCTCTGATCTGGTCTTGTTCCATCAATCCTAATCTGCCCAGAATTTCAGAAAAGAGCAAGCATGATACACAATCTCTTTAGGGTCAGAAATGAGCTTATCATCGAAACAGGCCTTGTTCCTCGCTTTCCATATTGCCCAGCATACAGCTGAGAGATCCGTCGTGTAAACCTGGAATCCATTCGACTGAAATTTTTCAATCCATCTACAGTATTGTGAAACTGAACCAGGAATACAGAATGCAGGTGCCTATATAACCCCAAACCGTTTTAACAACAGGACGTGTAAAAAGCAGATCAACAGCTGATTCCTTTTGTATACAGAAATCACATATTCCATTGCCATTCCACCTTATCATGTTATCTCTGGTCAGTGCAGCATTTTGTTCTCGAAGCCACATAATTTTTATTTTCATAAGGACTTTTGCTTTCCAAATTCCAAATATGCTTGAACTGTTATTAGATGGTTCACTGTATAGATACTACTACTACAGAATTTTCCTCTGTGATGTGTTATAGTTTGTTAAAAGTGTTCTCATTTGTTTTCTCATTTGGTATGCAGGTTGTCCCAACTGAGTATAGATACCTCTCAAAGCAAGTATTGCCAACAAATCAGTTTTCTGTCACAGAGTATTTTGTTCCGATTCGCCCAACTGATAGATCCTGGCCAGGTCTGTTTCTCCCCAGTCAAAGTATGGCATGTGCACCTTTGATCAAAACTAACCTTTTTTTTCCTGTAGCTGTTTACTTCCTGTATGATCTCTCACCAATTACAGTCACCATTAAAGAGGAAAGGCGGAACTTCCTGCATTTCATAACTCGTCTATGTGCGGTTCTTGGAGGCACATTTGCCATGACAGGTGATTTCATCCTATGATTTTCTGTTCTGTTTGATGCATGTGTTAGGCATTTACTGCAGACTTTGGTTTCATGCGCAAAGTGGAATAATAAATTTAAGGATTTCCAACTTTTGTTATACAGGAATGCTTGACCGATGGATGTACCGGCTTATTGAGTCTGTCACCAACTCAAAGACTCGAAGTGTGCTGCGGTAACTGTGCAATCAGGATAAATGAAGGAAAACCGTGGTTACCTGTGGGGGACATGACTAATCAAGCCGGTCATAGTATCGTGTCTCCGCTGACTGATCAAGCCATGTGGGATCTTCATGCTGTATTTGCTTCATGCATGGAATTAACTTATATTTGTTCTTAGTTTATCAGTAATCATGTTAGAGCAGAGCAGCACTTGCTCAGGTCCACGGACTACAGTTTTGGCATAACTGTTATTCACACTTTTTGGTAGTGCCAGGGTTATGTGACAGATTAAAATGTCTCTTTACCGTGAAAATCAATACATCTATGTAACTTCGGTACAACTTTAAACTTTCTAGCTCCGGTTTGGTTCTGTGACCGCCCTCGAGAAGCACGAATTGTACGAGTGGATTTTAGTGCCTTAAGTTGAAAAGGGACGGTATGAGCAATAACGTTCTTTCTAGTACATGTAAGTGCTGTTGAATTTTTTCTGAACTTTGTTAAGGTCACTGCAACATGAAATACTAGTTGCCCTCCACGTAAAACAGATTGACAAACACGCACGCATATACGCTGTCTCACGTCTCAGTAAGAGACGCAAACAAAAAGTTCTTGAATTCTTGTACCTGACGCCGTCTTCTATCCATCTTCCTGCGGTTGCTTGCGCTGCCAACATCTTTTCTCTTTTTGCCTCGGTGTAGTGTGTCCCGCCAAATGGTTGTCACGCCACCAACTGGAACAATCAGCCCCGCCCGGTTAATAAGTAGCTGACGGCAACGTCCTCTCTCCTCTATCCTCTGCTGTTGCTTCTTGGATTTGCCAGTTAAAATTGCTGACGCTGAAGAAGGCAGCGAGATCAGATGGCCGAGGAGCCCAAGATCGAAGAGGGCGCTGCCCAGGATAAGGGGCTGGAGCCGGCACCGGAGGAGTCCAAGGCCCTCGTCGTCGTCGAGAGTAAGATGTTTCACCTACCTACGGTAGATCGTATGAACATATACGTGTAGATATGCTAAGATGTCATAGTTTTGATTTTCAAAAGTTTTCACCAACTTTGCATAGGTCTATTTGGTGTGCTTTACTACTTTGCATCTCGCCCTTCTCAGTGTCTACAGTCGCAAGCATATGTTTTGTTGGAGCACAAGTTAGTTTTAGCTTTCACAACAACAACTTATAATCCCCTCGCGAAAAAAAACTTATAATCAAATAAGTTAAAAGCTTTTGCTGAATTGGGAGATTATGTGCTTGTACTATTTAATTAGTTTGTATCCAGTGAAAGCAGGTTGTTAACTTGTGTATATATACCCCAAATCATAGTCCCCATGTTCAAGCAGATGAGACAATTTTCGGTGCAAAAGATTCAGAATACAACTATTGCCAGTAGCCTCAGATGATCTGGCACAACCGTTTTTCAGCAGTACAACTACAACATCTTTTGGGTTGATATCAGTCAACTGATGAAAACTGGGCCAAAAACTCTTTTTACTTTTTGCCAGATGCCGAGAAGCCAGAAGGGACGGGTGGCTTGCAAGAGAGAGGTACTTCTGAATTCACGACGAAACCGCGCGCACGTCATCACCTATCTCCCCTGACATATGGAGAATTGTGCCACGGAATGAAATGCATCTCTGTTATTTTACAGAAGCGTTTATCAGGAGGATCGAAACCGAGAAGAGGATGTCGCTGATCAACGCCTGGGAGGAGAGCGAGAAGGCCAAAGCCGAAAACAGGCAAGTTGCTCTCCTCCCTGTCTCTCGATGAACCTGATCGATCTTACGAGTCTTAAATTGCAGCATCGTGAACAATTACGCACGAAATCTAGTTTGTGCTTTATTTCTGAACAGAGACGCAGAAGCAACTCCACACAAAATATTTCCGAGTGGTCGTCCTTCACTGGATTTTTTTATACATTCATTAAGCTTAATCTTTCACCTGACTCGAGAGTCGGATGCTTCGTAGCTACTTCATATAGTGGGCACGGAACGCGGTGCATCAGCATCCGTTGTAAGTTGTAACCACCCATTCACTTGCTCTTGTCTTTGCCGCGCGCTGTGCAGGGCGGCGAGGAGGCTCGCCGGCATCACATCGTGGGAGAACTCCAAGGTCGCGCAGATGGAGGCGGAGCTCAAGAAGATCCACGTGAGTATGATTTCGTAGCAAAAGCAAGCACACAGCGTGTAGTGTCGCGTTATTAACTGATAAGGAAACGGTGGATAAAATTGCAGGAGCAGCTGGAGATGAAGAAGGCGGCGAAGGTGGAGAAGCTGAAGAACGCCGCTGCGGCGGTGGGCAGGGAGGCAGAGGAGAAGCGGGCGACGGCGGAGGCGCGGCGCGGTGAGGAGTTCATCCGGGTGGAGGAGGCGGCCGCCAGGTACCGCGACAGGGGACAGGCGCCCACTAGGATTTTCGGCGCCGGGCTGTTCGGGTAGGGGCTATAGCGCTTAACACTGGGTGCAGGGCTGCTGGCTTCTGCCCGATGTGCGCGCGCGTCCAATGTGCTCGGTGTACATGTGTACTAGTATTTGTGTGCGTTGCCTGTTGTGCTAAAACGTGTCCTGTAAATTCAAAGTGCTTGGCTTTCGGGTGCAGGAACACGTGTCGCCATTTGGGTGCACCCATAATGCGTGATGCTTTGCTCTGGTCTCTTATGAGATTTTTGCTATTTTGCCCACCAAAACGGGCGGGCTTCGCCGGAATGCCCATCCAAGAATGGGCTTCGGTGGAATGCCCAGAAAACCGAAGCAACAACCGGTGGAATGCGCATGGCCTGTTTTTGGGACAAAATTACCCTTCTTCTTCCTCGGAGCTGGTGGCCGAGCTGGTGAGCAGGTCACAGGAAGGGCGCACCCGAAGGACACGCCCTTGACGCCAGCCTCTCCTGCCTCGCCGCCATCGCCACCTCGCGCCTCGCGCCGGTCGCAGCGTGTGGCGAGCTGGTGCGCCTGGGCGCCGTCCGCGCCGCGAGTGCGCGTCCTCGAGGTCGCCGTCGATTGCGTGGGGCGAGCAGCGCAGTGCAAGCTCGTCGGCTGCGCGGAGGGGCGCGACGCTGTGCGAGCTCGTTGGCTGCGTGGAGGGGTGCAGCGAGGCGCTGTACGCGGAGGTCGCTGTCGACTGTCCAGACGGCGGAGATGGCGATGAGGAGCGGCAGTCGGCGCAGAAGTGGCGGCGTGCGCATTAGCGGGCCCCCGAGGGCGTGCTCGGCAGCAGCGAGGAGGAGATGGCCAAGGGCAGCGAAGAGGCAGTCTGCCAGCAGCAAAGGCCGCGGCCTCTGTGCTTGCTCCATGCCTCTGTGCTTGCTCGCAGTCAGCCAGCAGCAAGGTTGCGGCCTCTGTGCAAGTCAGCGACACCGTCGGCACGTTGTCTGCCATGGCTGGATGGAGGAAGGAGAAGAAGACAGGGGCAGTTTGGTCTCAAAACGTATTCATGGGCATTTTACCGGTGTGGCAAACGGTTTCGTGGGCATTCTATCGAAGCCCAACGGCACGCGGGCATTCCGTCGAAGCCCCGCGGATAGGTGGGTAAAATAGCAAAAATCTCCTTATTTCATATGGTCGCAAGAGCATCTTATTTCATATGCCGGTGTTTACACAATGACGACTTTATTTGTGATCTGTTGGAAGAACTGTCTGAGGGTGTGTTCGTTTCCTGGGGTCTAAACTTTATAGTTGTCATATCAAAAAGAATCTTAATATTTATGAGTACTGAATAAAATTTAATTATAAAATAAATTACAGACCCCTGGACTAATTCAAATCTAATGAGGTTAATTAAGTCGTGATTAGAAGATGGTTACTGTAGCAACACTTTAGCAAAACATAGATTAATTAAGCTCATTAGATTCATCTCGAAAATTAGTATCAATCTCTAAAAGGATTTTAACATTAAATTGATCGAAATATTCATAAATAGTAAGATTCTCTTTGATGTGACAATACTTAAATTTTAGAGGGAGGGAAACGAACAGGGCCTGAGTCTCTCTTAGAAGAATATTCTTTTCATTGATGTTCATGCCGTACGTACACCATGACTCTAAAGACAAGTACTAGATAGGATCATTAATTCTACTGCAAAAAAAGTCATTAATTGTACTTTTCTGTAATATTTTTAACCGTCTTCAAAAGAATCAGCACCATGGTATTGAAATAAGTAGTCTTTTATTTTGAAGAATATGGCACCTCCATACGTATGACCGCACGTCTGCCGCTTTTTTTATGGCGCAGGCGGACAAGCTATTAGCGCCGGAGTTTCAGCCTTCTGTAGAGCAGCTTATTCATTTCCTCCCAGCTAGTCGGCAACTATTGATGTTTTCGGCCATACATCATTAATCTTATGGACGAACTAACGCTGAAAGGAATAACACGGCACTATGCATTTGTAGAAGAAAGACAGAAGGTTCATTGTCTGAATACACTTTTCTCAAAGGTACAACTCTTGAGTATCCTACCTGTTTCTTGTTATATCTGTCTCTAAGTGTAAACTGAGACATTCCCATTTTGTGTTTTGGCCAGCTTCAAATCAATCAATCAATTATATTCTGCAACTCTGTTAATAGAGTTGAGCTACTGGCCAAGAAAATTACTGAGCTGGGTTACTCATGCTTCTATATTCATGCTAAGATGTTGCAAGACCATAGGAACCGGGGTTTTCATGACTTCCGCAATGGTGCTTGCAGGAACCTTGTGTGCACAGGTTTTCCACTCTAGTCAACCTATATTTGAAAAGAGCTACTTGTGTTGATTTGAAAACTCTAGTCAAGCTTAAATTGTCTAGTATCTTAAAGATTTTTCTCATAAAGTATTGTTGGCATGTTCTGTTTTCAGATCTGTTTACTAGAGGTATTGATATCCAAGCTATTAATGTGGTTATAAATTTTGACTTCCCTAAGACCTCAGAGACATATTTGCACAGGGTAAAAATTCTCTAGTCTTTCTACTAGCTTACTAAATTCTGTGACCTCATTTCAATTATGAAAATATCTACTGTTTTGTATGTTTCAGGTTGGTCGTTCTGGGAGGTATGGGCACCTTGGTCTGGCTGTGAACTTGATCACTTACGAGGACCGTTTCAACTTGTAAGCCTGCATTACGAAAGTGGCATGCTATATTGTTACGAGGACCGTTTCAACCTGTTCACTTGTCTTGCATCAAGATTCCTGATCCATCCCACTCTTTATTTTGCAGGTACAGGATTGAGGCCCTGTTCGTTTCCTGTCCTCTAAAATTTAAGATCTGTCACATCAAAGAGAATCTTACTATTTATGAATATTTCGATCAATTTAATGACAATTTAAATTGAGATGAATCTAATGAGCTTAATTAATTTAAATTTTGTTAAAGTGATGCTACAGTAATCTGTCTTCTAATCACGACTTAATTAACCTCATTAGATTCGTCTCGTAAATTAGTCTAGGGGCCTGTAATTTATTTTATATTTAAACTTTATTTGCTACTTCTAAATAGTAAGATTTTCTTTGATGTGACAATTCTAAAGTTTAGACTCCGAAAACGAACACACCCTGAGCAAGAACTTGGGACAAAAGTTAAACCAATACCCCCACAGATTGACGCTGCAATGTACTGCCAATAATGGACGTGACAGTTTCGAAAACACCATTCGTTTTGCGCGCCAGTCCTCCTTTCTTTTCAAATGCGCCCCTAGGCGTTTCCTTATTGTCACTCTGATTTTGCGCGACAATCCTCCTTTCTTTTCAAATGCGCCCCTGAGGCGTTTCCTTGTTGTCACTCTACTCTTAGTTTTCTAGCAACGAAGTCCCTGGTGCGGCCCATATTTGTATTTCTACCTAGCTTCTCTTATCCTTAGGATTGGGTCCTTGGAGTGCTTGATGCTAGTACAATTGCGAACTGTTCCATACTGTGTTTTATTTTCATCATAACAAAAGTCCATACTGATATGTACATGGTTTAATCTTTCGATCTAAGAAATTTTACACAATCATGCTTCTAGAATTCATATTACATATGGAACCCCAAACACAGATGGAGACCATGGACGGTGATTAGGTGTGTCAGTGTGTCGTGACACTTTTTTTCTACTGTTTCACAAAGAAAGGTTGAAAGGTGTGTAACATAAGCACTGTGGTGAGCGTCTGATTTTTTTTTATTTTCATTAAAGAATAGTCTGTTAATTTTAAAACTAGTAATTGGTAATATTATTTATATATACAAATGAGAATGGCTGACGCTGATGAACACGATAGCGTCCAAGCTTGAATAGCGTTCAGGTTTCAGAGATACGCGTCCCAGTCAAGGCAAGGCTAGCTCACAGTCAGCTGATCGTATAATCATCACTTGTGACTGCTTACGTTGCCGATATCAAACCTACAACAGATGTACCGATGTAGCTTGATCAAGGTTCACATAACCGGATTGATCAATCTGGTTTTGAATCGGAAAATCGGTCGGTTAACTAGAAAAACTGACGGTTAATCGTTTTGCTATAGTACAGTGTCGGTTTCTCCGGATTAACCGGTCGAACCAGGCGACCAACTAGGGCCGGTTTCCCGGTTAATCAGGATAATCGGTCGGCTTCTACCGGTTATGTGAACCATGAGACGCAAGTTGTATGTAAAGTGTCTTGTGAGTCTCTTCGAAGACATCCGATAAAGTGACTTGTGATCTCACCCCTGGACCTGAAACATCACAACATTGTTAGACACTATATG
>JAUNZO010001409.1:0-191442 GCA_031894775.1 Chloris gayana | reverse complement strand
ATACTCGTGCCAATAGTTTCTTTCAACTGTGGCTGTAGTGGCCAATTGTGCTAGTTTAGATAATGAAAACGATAATTCCCGCCTTACAACGCACGTAGCCTAATTTTTATTTTGTTTTATTACTTATATTACAAAAGGAGTTAGTATGCATGAGGCAATATATGCCGACATAGGATTACACATCATCCTCGAACTGTTTTGTGTCAAACGTCCGGTAAAGCAGACAAAAACAATGCTGCAGCGGCAAGCGAGGTCGTCGGGCACCAGCACAGGCTACACTGAGCGACTATCTGCACGCCACCACCCGGTCCGCGACAGTTTTGAGCTCGGATGTCAGAGACCGGTGGCCTGCGCGCTGCGGCTGGCAGAACGTCGAGGCGTCAGACGAAGGCGACACACGCGCACCGCGTCACTGACAACTCGGTGTCGGACGCGAATTAAGGCCGGCAACACGGCGATCCGCCTCTCCGGACAAATGGGATGGGAAAATCCAATCTAGTTCGGGCTCCTTCCTAATCAACGTGCAGCCGTCTTGGTTCGCGTAAACCTTTCACCGTAACCACGTGGTGGCGCCGGCTAACTGGTTTAATTAGCTCCACATCGCTCGATTTGCGTAGCAAGAGGACGGACAAAACCAGGCGCATGCGACGCCGGGCCTCGTGGCGGTGGCCCACGTCATTCCGAGCTTCTTCGGGGGCAAAGGGGCTGAGTTGGACGGAACGTTCGTCAACAGGGGCTAACAATCCCTACAGCACCTCTGGTGTGACGGTCCCGATCGTAAATCCGGAGGACGCTGCACAGCGGGAATTGCCTCTGCCCGGACCGCTCTCGCGCCCTTTCGAGCCCACGCCCTTTTGTTGCTCCTTTTTCACTCCGCCGCCGTGTCCTAGCGGAACCAAGGAACTTGCGGCGAGCTAGAACAGCAGCAACGGCGACACAACGCCGAACTTTTTTTGTATTTTCTCAGCTCGTTCACGCAACTGGAGATTGCAGCGACATTGTATAGGACCGGGAACCCGCCGGCAGCGGGACAGGGTGCGTGACTGTGTGTGGGGGGGCCGGAGTGCAAAAGTGTCTTGGGAGAAAATGGCTCGTGCGCGAACCACAAGAGTGAGGGAAGTAAGTTTTGTTTTGACCGTGTTGGGTGTCGTTAATACTCGAGCTAATTAGCCACACAGTTATTTAATGCTTAGTCCATATAGAATGCTGTTCATGTTACTGACCGGATCCATGTGGATAGGACTATAGGAGACAGTGGTATACTACTGATGCTCTGAACTGTATGAAAATGACTTGGATTCAGTTTGGTCTCCATGGCGGACATTCAGAGTTCAGAAACAGAATATCATCAACTTGGTACGCCATGTTCTGCCTCCGTGTCCCCCATCGACACGGACCGTACCGTGCTCTTTCCGGCGATGGCGAGAGCAGGCCAGAGTTATCAACACGACGAGCTGCATTTCACAGCCGAGCTGCACATTTGCAGTTGCTTCGCAATTATATATATACTACTACGAATATAACCCAGATGTCTCAGGACCTGGATCAACATATACGGCAGATCTTCCAACCAGTTCATTGAGGCAGCCAAACAATCAGAGCGCCGCAGCAGCAGTCGAAGGGGACTTATTACATCACATCAGCGTGTTGTCACTGACAATTGTAGCGTTCCACGTGCCTTAATCACTGACAATTCAGGGAGCGAAATATACCTCATAAATATATCTCGATTGTATATCCGGCCGGTGCTTCCCGGCGAGATTGCGACAGGCCGCTCAGCGCTCACCACCGAACCCCGGTGATGGTGCTCGCAAAATGATGAATATACAGATGAGTTTTAGCTCAATGCACTGATTTGTGCAGTGTGAAACAGAAACTGCCCCATCCCAAGCTGGGTTGTTTGACGCTTTCAGTCTCAATTCAATCTGAAACCGTGTTTTATAGATGGATTCAGGCCAGCCAATTCAAAAGCGAAGGAAACAAAAATCAGAGATACCTCCTTGAACACTGGTGCAGCAGCTTATCTTTGTCCGCGCGTGCATGTCTAGCCGTTTACATGATCAAGAATGCAACAATTAGACATCTCGGCAGATCCCGAGCCATTACGTGCATTCATGCAAGAATGCATGTTCTTATATGATCTCACGCAGCAAGCAAGTTCAGTGCTAGGAACTTTGGAAGGACATGGCCTTCTATATCGGAGACGGAACTGTCCTTTTTTCTTCTCCGTTTTCTTTCTTCATATCACATTGAATCAAACATTAGGAATCATACATCACAACACACTCTACATGAGGGTAAGATGACTAATACAACATACTGCACACATGAAAGGGGTGGGAAAAAAGAAAAGAAGACAAAGCAATATTATCGCGTTATCATGATCTACATGCTGTGAACTGTGACTGACCAACGACACACGCCCTGCTATCCTGGGTGCATGCCTGGCCTGTGCGAAAGCCCCTGGAGTCTCTCTTCCAGTCGCCCGCCTGTACATATGAAGCCCTTGGGTGTCGTCTAAAATCTTGTAGCTACAGTGTGAGTGAGCTGAGCAGCAGTGTGAGTGAACTGAGCAGCAGCATCGGCCGCCATGGGTCACCTAAGGGAGTTCTTGAGTGACCGCACCGTCATCACGAGCTGCTGCCGCTCTCCTTCCACCTCAGCAAACCTCAGGCTGATTTCCGAGTACCGCTGGTGCAGCTCCTTCAGCTCCTCGTCCAATGCCTTATTCCTATCCTTCAGAGAGGCCAGCTCCTTTGCTGACTGGTCTGCATTGTTCCTGAAATTCGATGAATCATTCCAGAAGAAAGGTGAGTCAGACGTGGATCATGTGTTTCTGAATTACTAGTAAGGTCAATGTGTCAGCAAGTTCATATGATCATTGTACCTCATGTCATGCCCGTTGCAGTCACCGTCTGTGCTCTGTCTGTTGGTTCCTGGCAGTGGAGTGCTGGTCCCATTGGCGCTGGTATTGTGCTTGATGCGCTTATGGTTAGTATTCTTGTTGTCCTGCAAAATGCAGCATTTTGAGAAACTTTCTTGGCACCCAATGCAAATGTCAAACACTAGATGATGTAAAGTGTAACTGTAATATCATGTTCTAGGTGGGGACCTCAACTCATAAAGCTATTCTCTGGGTTATGATGAGAAGGGAGCTGGAGGATGTGGATAGAATCAAAGCAAAATGTTGTCTTCCCATGTGCAAAGAGACATAAATCATGAGAATTCTTCATGGACACATGCCCCTGCTTACTTTTCATAAGCTTTTCAGTATGTCCATCCTGCGTAGCTAAATCTAAAAAAGCAAATATTCTTGAAAGTTTGTGTTCCATTTTTTAAAGAATATCCAGTAATTGTATTCGGAGTACTGCAATTGTTCACATCAACCTAATGAACCTTATAAGAGTAGCAGAAGATCATTTCAGTACACAAGCTAAATAGGAAGAAAACTCATCATATTTTGTTGCAAAATTTACCTTCATGTCTGAAGTCAAACCATTGCCCTTTGCACCATCCTTGCTTTCGAGGGCCCTTCGCAGCTTCAGCACCTGAGAAGCAAGGTTTTCTTTCTCTGACTCCTTCTTGGACAGCGAGGTTTTCAAGTTATCACACTGAAGTTTCAGTGACCCGATATCTATTTGCAGCTTTCCTATTCTTTCCTCCTTTTCATTCTTCGCAAGTTTTAAAGTGTGAAGTTCCTCCAAATGCACCTTCACTTGGTCCTTGAGCAATGCAATTTCCTTATTGAGCAAAGTAATCTCAGCAGTTTTGTCTTGCAAGAGCATGTCCTTTTCACTACTTCCGGCTAATTGCTTGTCTTTCTGCGCATTCCTTTCTAAGAGATCGTCTCTTTCATCTGAGAGCTTGTCAATCTTGGCTTTGAGTTGGTCGATTTCTTCTGATAAGGCATTCAACTTTGCCTCATCAGATCTTTTTTGGTTCTGGAACTCATCACTCTTGGCTTTGAGCTCCGTCAGTAGCCTGTCGGTCTCCTTTGACTTGAAGTCCACTAGGGTTATCAACTGTTGAACCTTCACCCGGTGTTGATCCTGAGCTGATCCAAGCTCTCCTTGGGCCTTCTGCAGTAACTCTTCCAATTGGCTCTTCTGTAGCTGAAGTTCTGCAGCTTCTTTTCTTGCTTGCACAAGTTGCCGCTCATTGGTGCTGAAAGCAGACGAAACTTGCGAAGATAAGACCTTGAACTCCTCCTGGAGTCGTTCAGCAGTAGTTGCATTGTTCCACCTTAGTTTCCTCAGGGACTCCTCAGCCTTTATGGCTCTTTGCTCTTGTTCCACCTTTGCATTCATTATTTCTGCTATATCAGCCTCAAACTTTTTAGACTGTGCCTGGAGCTCGTTATCCAAGCTTTCAACACTAGCCTCAAGGTCACTAATTATAGACAAATGTGCTGAACACTCGTACTGCATCCTTAGCTGCTCTCTCAGCTGTGTTTGCTCCAGCCTAGAAGATATGTCATGGTTTTCTTGTTTTAGAATCTCATAATCAAGTGCAAGTTGCTCCATTTGCATCTCGAGATCTTCACGGTCTTTCTTATACAACTCAATTTCATTGCTCAACTCAACAATTTTCTTTTCAAGTTCAGAGGTAGAGATGTCATCACGCTTCTTTGCCAATGCATCCAGCATAAGTTCATCTTCTTTCTCTTGCTCCGAACTCGTTTCAGATAAGTCTATCTTATGTCCAGAGTTGTGCACATTTGACAGGGCATGTTCATATTCTGCCTCCTGCGGATCCTCATGTGTATCCTGTCTCAAAACGGAAATATCTCTATTCTTCTGATCCAGCATCTCATCAAGGTCCTTTACAGCCAGAAGCAGCTCAGAGTTAGATTCCTGCATCTTTTGTAGCTGTACACGAAGATCAGCATTCAGATTCTTCTCATGACTCAACTCTTGCTTCAACTCTTCAACCTGTGACCATGGATCTTGCCCGTCCGAGAGCCGTTTACCTGATCCATTCATATCATGGATGGTCTTCTTTGCCCCTCGGAATCCTTCACATTCCCTTCTGAGTGCATCCCTCTCCTCTCTAAGGCTACTCATTTCCTTGGAGAGATCTTGGTTACGCCGACTTTCCTTCACAATTTGTTTTCTGAGTGTCTGCAACTCCATATCTGAGACATCCAGTTTCCGAGTTAAAGTGGCCACTTCACTTCTTAGCTTCTCCACATCATCCTCTGTTCCTCTTAACCCTGCCTCACCTGAGTTACTGGTTGACCCATCCGTGCTAGCATCAGGAGCTGAGCTTCCTGACCAGTCACCGGAGCTGGTCAATGGGATCCTCGGGGCTCCATTGTTGGCAAATGGAGACAGGACATTGCTACTATCCTGAAGAAATGAGTTGTGCATGCTTGCACTGGTTTTCGGGGTATATCTACCAGAGCTCCCTTCTGAACCTGACATCGAGACGGCATCAAAGCTGCTGCCATTTTGAAGATGACCAACTGGCTCCATAGAGGTAGGTGTGGTTCTTCTTGACTGAAACCTCATCCCTGGCGGCTTTCTTACTGACAATCCATCCTGTACAAGAAAGATATCAACCATCTAATGAACACAAGAAAACATAACTAGTACGGGCTATTTAGTTCTGAAATCTCCCCTCTAAAGGCATGAAAAATACAGATCTCGAACAAAAAGTACCGCATTGCAAATGATCGATCAGATAAATGCATGTTCCCTTTGCCCCCTTTTTTCTTTAGCAAAATGATTTGCATTCCAAAAGCTCTCTTTCTTAACAATCACAAGATGGGAGAAAAGCAATGCAATGATGATGAATCAAACAGGAAAACAAATTCCCAAAGCATCACTTACTTGAACCGGGCTCATCGCATCCGCGGCCGCCCTTGCCTTCTCGCCGCCGTCGTCCTCACACTGACTCAGCTGGCTCAGCAGTGTCGTCCTCCGCTGAGGTGTCTTCACCGCACCCGCCGCTGCCGTCCCGTCACCGTTCTCAGTGCTACAACCCGGAGGAGAACAACAATCAGCCGAGCAATGCAGCAACCAAGCGAATGCTTAAGGCTGAAACAACAATGCAGGTGCAGTGCTATAAATCTGGTGGAGGTGCCTCAATCCCTAAGGCTCTAATAACAATACAGCAGCGGCAATGGCTAAATCAGAGCCGGCTGAGGAGAGACGATTCGTAAAGCTCAAACCAGAATGCGTTAGAGGTGTATGCGTAGATTAATCCCCACCAAACTCACCTCCCGTCGTCACCGCACCCACCGCCGCCACCCACCACCCGCTGGATGGTCACCTGTCACAGGAAGCACAGCACCAGCAAGCATCAAAATCAAGGAACCGCGAGCAAATGGCTGTCGAAGGTCACATGAAAACGGCACGACTCTTTAAGGGGCAGGGCGAGAAGAAGAGGGAGAGAGAAACGGAGATGCTCACGTGCAGCAGCGCCCCGGGGCTGCCCTTGAGCGGGAGCGTCACGGCCGACGGCTTGAACGCGTCGGTGTACTCGGCCAGGTTCACAGTTGCCTCACCCAGCAGCGCCGCCTTGCTCGAACCCTGCACCGACGGCATTGCGCGAGTCAAGATCGAGCGCGGAATCATCGCGGGCGATTAATCCCAAAATCGTTTAGTGGCGGCGGCGGCCGGGTGGCTTACGGTCTCGTAGACGAGGAACTGGTAGATCTTATCCTTGCCGGTGGGGAGCTTGGTGCTCTCGAAGATGGGGGCGGCCCACCGGCACGCGCCGTCGGCGACTTCCGCGCGCTCCGACCGCGCCGTCGGCCGGCTGGAGTCTTGCGGCGTCACCACCACCATCATCGCGTCCCATCCCAGCTGCGGCACCTGCACAACCAACCCACATCACGCCTCAAGAAAATAGAGAAATCAATCTTTCAGGGGAAAAAAAGGAAATAGAGAAATCAAAGCTCTGCTTCCACGGGAGAGGAGCGGGCCGTGCCTGCGTGGCGTGGAACTGGAGCTTGAACACGGCCTTGGCCTTGCCGCGGTCGCCGGCACCGCCGCCGCCGCGCCATTTGAACATGTCGGCAGCGCCGCCCGCTCTCGGGAGCGGCACAGACTCCGCGAGAAAGATCGAATCTTTCTTCCCCTCGCTACGCCCGCCGAGGCCACTACTTCGTCACGCATCCACCAGGGGCGGCATTGCAATGCCGGGAGTGGGAGCTAGCCGCCGAGCAGCGTGACGCCACCGAGCTTGGCATCGCACAGCGATGAGGTGGTGAGGCGCTGGTTGTTAGTTGGAGCGCGAAGACCACCACATGGTGTGGCACAGCAAGCATAGAGAGCGTGGGAAGGAAGTGGGTGAGTGAGACACGCTCACTGCGAGCGAAGAAGGAAGCCAGGCGCCTTTGGGCAAAGGCAACGGCAACGAGGCCAGTGAAGAGCAGATCTAGTGAGAGAGAGCACTCACAGCAGCGCTCAACTGAACTTTCTCTCTCTAAAGCTCTCTGCTTTTGCTCTCCCTCGGCCCCTCCCCTCCTCTCTCCACCTCTGATTTGGGGGTTTAGGAGGGCAAGAGAGAGAAAGAAAATTAGTGAGAGAAGGTTCTGAGGAGGCTATAAAATGGTGGTCAATCTCTGGGGAAAAAGAGAAACGGAGATGATTTTTTTCCTAAGCACAGCTGGGAGGAGAGTGATTGGGGTCTGGTGTGAGAAGTGATTGATTATAAAATCTGAGCGCTGCAGGCTGCTGCCTTGCTGGTGTGTACTGTGCCGCCATTGCGTGAGCCTCACAACTGCAGTGAGGGGCGTGATCCCCTGTGCCGGTGGGACCTGGCGATGGCAATTCCTGCTCTGCTTGGATGCTGCATGTTGGATACTCGTACTCTGATGGTATTTTTTTTTCAGTTCTGCATGTTGGATGCTTGGATACATGGACCGTGGGCACGTGATGTCGACCAAGTTTACTTGAGAACAAAGCTTCTTTACTCCGCGCCGTTATTACTGAATGAATCCACGGAATTTCTAGCGCTAGACTAGAGATAGAATTTGCGTGCTCTGTACTATGTATGAGGTGGCCTTTGATACCGATGTGAAATTAGATACCGGACTACTAGTGTTTAAAATGGCTAGAGTCCAAATAATTGAAGCGAGTGGTTGCCATACATTTTTCTCGAGTTATCATTTGAAAAGCAGCCACAAACATTTTCGTCAGTTGTCCAACTACTACGACGCATAAAGCCATTACAGTACATACAGAATAATGAATAGTCAAAGATTTTATGATATAGACTAAGTTGTCTATATTACGGATTGAAAAAATATATGTGATGCTGTTAGTCAGACCCAGGAGTTGCACATGATTACAACTACATTTAGAAAATATTGTAGTATATAAACACGTCATACATTCAACTATGGGTCTCAAATTAACAACTAAAGAGTCATACAAATTTTCAGCATCACCTAGCTTGTCTCCATCACTAGAGGAATACGTACACGACGAAGTCATACCCTTCATGCATGATGCACCAAATTCTAATAGACCAGGGCCCCCAAAAAAAATCTCTCTTCTCTCGCAAAGATCGTCACAGATACGGTGCGCACCGCTCTACGTGACACCATGACCAGCATCGATCGAAGAGAGCCAACGGGACATGCATCCACTCCCGCCAAATAAACCGACCGTGCTAAGCTCGGAGGCATGGAAACCGACGCCAATCAGGCGAGCATGTGCAAAGCAACACGCGCTAGACGGTTTCAGGTCAGCCTTAGGTTTTGTCCATCCATGGCAGCATGGCAAGGCGTTTTTTGTCCTTGGGGAGGAGACCCCTGCCTTGCCTGGCATTTCAGGTGGTCACCACGAGGCAAGCCAACGTGGTGGCGGCCCTTTGCGCATGTGGGACGTGCGTGCCCTTCCCTCGGCCGCTCTTTTTATCCTTCTGCCCTGCACCAGTCCTCGCGTTTTACAACTTGGCAATTGCAATCAGATCTCGGCAACCGTTTTATATGGTGGTGCGCTACAGTATGATCTACCTGTTCTTCATGGACAGAGTACGCCGTACGCCGCATAGCAGGTCCGGGCCGGGTAGGCATATCCAGACGTGACGCGTCCAGCCAAAAACAAGTGTCAGTAGTTACACTGATTAAACAGCAGTACTTTGCTTTTTGGTTGTTTATGATCTTGCCTATCAGTCTATCACGCTGGGCAGCAAAAAGGTTGTTTTGTGACCAGGAGTTTCTTCGGCTAACAGAATGTCATACAAAAGTTAGATTAGCTAATGTAGGGATAATAATGTAAACAAACTTTTTTCCCCGCCCATCTGCTAGCGGCTCGGAAATGAACCGGCGGACAAGAACAATCGTCATGTTCCAATTAGAGATTTCAAGGAAGAGGTTTTCGCATCGAGATTTTTTGCTGATTGTGTGGGCTTAGTAAAACGGATTGTAGGGATGATTGGCCGTATGAATGTACTCCTCAACTCTGAAAATCGTGTCGTTCTGACAATAAAAAATGAGTTGCGGACGGTACGAGTTTCTTATTCTATAAACGACACCATTATCGGAATGGATTAGTATTCCTCTTTCCTATCAAAAGAGAGGGATTTTTTCTAGAACCGCTGACTTTCTTCGCGTCCTAAAAATCAGTGCATTTTTTCTCGTACTATTCTGCTCCCCATAAAAGGATATATGGGCCCTCTACCTTGTTTAAGCAATGTAGTAGGAGTACTATACATTTTTTCATTGGTCCACCACGCTACTAGTTGAGCATGTAGCAGTACTAAAATGGTAAAGCGTGCTTAGACAGCTTACACCTGTCGGTGAGCTGCTAATGACCGCACTGTTTTACCTTTGACTAGTACTGGAGCCCGTATTTAAATCAGCTCATCAAGGCAATTGATTAGAAAAAAATCAAGCCTAGGTAAACCAAAACCCAACCATTTAAGTAACGCCTATCAAGGTAAGGTCGCGTGACCACATCAGACTAATCGCAAAAAGGGCAAGGGCAGGTCGATCCACTCGACAGCAGGGAATCCTGCGGTCTCGATCGCGTCGGAACAGATTATTCCTTTTCACTTTACAAAAAGAGGAGCTCGCGTTCGCTCACCGGTGGGCCCGGCAGGTCAGCTCGAGGCAGTGACGTCAACAACGAACAGACGTGGAATCCGCTCGAAATATACCTTCGTTGCAGCACGCCGCCGCTCGGTCCTTAGTGGCTGGCGGAGCCCAGTAGTACATCACTCGTACGTGCCTGCCTTTCGCTAGGTTGGCTCGCATTGATTTTTTGGCCCTAACTAATCGCATTGATTATTGGTCCTAATAGTAAAACGGTAGCCATGATCGTCGCCTTCGACCTCAGCTCCTGGCTGCCCGGCCATATCGGTTCGTCTGGAGGCAGATCGATTTCAAGCCGGGCAAGCCTGTCCCCCTTCCCCGGGTCTACCACAATTGTTTGTATGTTTCCTCGGGTTCAACCGGAGTCTTCTTCCTACCGAGAACTCGGGCGAAAATAAAAGGACTTACTAATTTTCACTGGAATGAGAATATGTCTTCCTTTCCCTCGAATCATATCAGCCATAGGATCAAGTTCTGGTGGCCCACATGCTGTCTTCAACCTCCAGCCAACTTATATCTTTCTATCTACCCGACATATCTTCACTGCGCTCTCCCGCCTTCCACCGACGACACCCCTACCACGTTCACCGTCGCACACCTCCGCCGCCATGCTAACTGGTCGACGACAAGCTTTTCCCACACCAGTCCTGACCCGTTCTGGCGACGCCCCCGCCACCACTATCGGGCCAGCCTGCCTTCTCTCGAACCCTAGCCTTTCATGATCGGAGATGATTAAGCTCACTAGAGCAACCCCTACCGTGGCAACTCTAACCCTAACTCGTCATTGCCGCCGCTCGCTCTTGATCGATTAAAATGTCTTCCCATTTCAGTTCGATTGAAGAGAAAAATTTTCCAAAAAATAAAAGGAAAGAACGGGTGATTTCGTGGAGGCAAGTGAAGGCGATGGAGCAGGGACGACCAGCGAGCGACTGAGACGCGACGTGGCGGTATTCGCTAGTAGGAGTAGCGCTGTCTGGTCCAGGAAAATGAATGACCCCACCGCCGTCGCGTCACGTACGCCCATGCATCGCCCGCCCGCGATCGCATCTACCGGCGCCATGCGATCGTGCGTGCACGGACGCGGACGTACGTGGAGAGAGGCCGAGAAGGACTGTGGTGGAATGCGGCAGTAGTGGCTGGCATCCTCGCGTGGCTGCCTGGTCCGCCGGTGCCGCTCCTGCCCCGACGGTGAAAGGCAGGCCCGATCACTCGCAGTTAATTAACACAAAAGTTTTGGTTTTGGAGCAAGCTTATTTTCAACAGCGCGGGTGGATGGATGCAGCGTTGTGATAGCGCAGAGATCTGCCACTGCCGACAGTGGCGTTCTGCTGTCGGTTAACCTGGCTGGTTAGAGCGTCCACCTCGTGCGTGATTCGGCAAGGTGCTGAATCGTCGAGACCGATGTGGCGTCGGACTGACAACTGGGCCCAGCACCGAGCAAGCGACCTGCACTGAATTCAGTTGGTGTTACCTCCGTTCTGGCACGGACCACTTGTTTGGCTGAAAACCAGTTAGCGTAACATTATTTAGCCCTTTAATTTCCATTTCCCTCCGGCTCTAATTTAGCCATGCATGTGATCGATCAACATGGCGCACGCGCCGGCCATCGCTTTGCACCTTTATTTCTTCCGCTGCGGCATCGCCTTCGATCCCGTTAACAGCAAACCAACAAACTGGTGCCGGGGGTTTCGCTTCACGAACAATCAAGGTATCTGATCGACACGTCGGAAATCGAACTACTCTCGTGGCTGTATTAGGCCAGCGGACGCGTGCCCCCGATCCAACCCACAGGGAGAATTTTCCAGCTCCTACCACGTCTCTGAGCTTTTTATTCCCGAGTTCCTCGCTGCATCAAACGAACGCCAAATTTTACAATGGGTGGTAAACACTATTATTAGCATGGCTAACCACTCCTGTACCCAACAGCCGTGGCCCCTCCTGTTACCCAGCAGCAGCCGTGGCCTCACCTTCATTCGCAATAAAGGATCGGTACTGCATTTTTTTCCCCTTTTAATTCTTGGGGGTCCATACCTTTGCTGCTGCTGTTGGGACGTTGCATGGGGTTAGCAAAAGATCATCAGTGGTTGAGTGCACAATTATATCCGCTTTCCTGAAGAATGAAAGATCAGCGTACCGCTCCGCTTTTGTGGTTAGAGCTTATATATATATCTGCTTCTTCTCCTACTGCTACTAGCTTTGTTTGTCCCATTTGTGTTCCTTTGGATATATATGAAAACCAATAATGGACACACTAACAGTTTCATAATGCACACGACAACAGACGGAAGATCGCCGTATCCCCGAGAAACAAAAGATTACGACTTTTTCCGGTGCACATGACTCATATTTTCACAAAGAAGAACCAAAGGCGGAAAAGAAAATAAAGTCAAAGGCGGCGAGTGGGCTCGTATTTTCCCCCGGGTTCTTTCGTCGTTGGCAAGCGTGGCGTCAGAGCAGCAGCAGGGTAGTTCCTGCCAGCCCAACGGTCACTTTTCCAACCGGCAGCTCGTGGGTCCTACCTTTTTTCCACAGCAAGCCTGCCGAGTGCCGACCCTCTCTCTGATTTTTTTCCCTTGATCATTTTCTGCATCGCATGATTGCCATTGGGGAAAAGGATGTTTCACCGACAATAATCCCTCCCCTTTGACAAACTCCAGAGATCTGCCGTTGCCGGGGGTTAGGTGTAGATCGGATTTGGGAATGTGCGTGTACAAGGGCGTGAGGACAGGGAGTGGCACAAGGGAGCTGTCAGGTTTGTCATGCGGGTGTTTCTTACTCTGCGTTGTATTCAGTGGTGCTCACCCGCCGTTCTGCAAGACACAGGTTGTTAGCTAATACTACTGTATCAGCCACGCAATCGGCCTGATTATCCCATGTAAACTGGGAACGCCAGTTGAGACAGCGGCACTCCGTCATGGCACACCACTGCCTCGAATAGTAGGACTGGACTGAACCGGAGCGCAGCAGATCCACGGTTCAAACGGTCGCCGGGGAGGCAAGGCATTGAACTCGTACCCGGGTTGGCAGCTAATTTATGGCAGCCCAGCTCTGCAACTGCGAGGAATTCGCCCAGCTCATCAGCGGAGCAAATGCGGGAGCATGCGCTCTGCCGGGACCACGCGGGCGTCCCGCCCCTGCGACGCCCGGAAGCACAACAGGTCGCGTCCGCTCCCGTTTCCAGGTGGAAGTGGAAACCCGGCTCGCCTGTACCGTCTCTCTCCGCCGGGGAAAGCGGCCGTGCCATCCGCCAGTTTTCAAATTTCAATCGATCAAGCTCCGTCCGCGAGCTGGTATGGTACGGCGGGACGGCAGGTGATCTGCCCCCGATCGAACACAGGCCAGCGGAAGGGGAGGGAACAATGCGGGGCCACCATGTACCGGCGCTACACGGTACAACCCGGCGGGCTTAAAATGGCCGTCGGATCTGCAGCGTGTTCTCCTCCTCCTCCTCCACGCCCACATGTCTCAACATCTCACCAACCAATTTGTTTCGGCACACACGCTCACGACCGTACGGCCAAACAAATTTGACACCGATCTCAGGCGAAGATGCAGAGAAGAGGGTGATCGCATCGCGAAGCCGTACGACGTACCGGGGGCGGCGTCCGGTCCAGCGATCTCCTGGCCGTTAGCCCTTGTCACTCACACCTTGCCATTACGGTCGAGCGGACACGGGTACGCGCTGGCCGAGCCGCTGACTGCCGGCCGGGCGTCGCGCAATCGATGCGCGCCGCGCCGTGGCCAGTGACCTCTCTCTGATTCATCCGTGCGGCGCTGCCATGACGTCTCGGGCGAGCACTTGCGCACGGCGCTGCCATGAGTCGGACTCGCTCGGTACAGTCTACTCGGCGATGATGATGACGGTTTACGCGTACGCGCCGCAGTGCGATCTCTGTGGCAGGCATGCGGCAGTCAACTCGGTAATCATAACACCGTGCCGGACCGCCTCCTCCTCCTCCTGCTGCTACGTATAGTTTCCCTTTCCGGGTTGTGAAGCGAAAATTTGCTGGCAGTAACATCAGATTGTTAGAAAGAACGAGAGGGGAAAAAGAGACCAGCTGCTAGTATTTCTTTCCCCGCATAACAATGATCTCACTCACCTAAAGCGGCGTAAACATGTTTGGCCCCACGGTTCTTTCGCAAAAGTGTTGGCACCGAACCGCATTGATCGCGCCTTTTCTTCGCATCAGAAGGTGCCATGTTACTGTTGCTTTCATTGGCGATGACGATCCCACGCGAGATCAATGCAGGCTTTACTACGCTCATCGTCATAACCAGCAGACGGACCTGCAATTTCTCCTCTCCTTTCCCCTGCCGTTGCAAAAGTATGACGCAAATGCGTGGTCGTGCTAATGCCGGTGCCGTCGTCGGTCGCGCTCGCGCCGCGACACCAGTGCGAGTGGGCCGTTAATGTCACGGTTAGCGGAAACCTATAAGCCGGTGGTGGCAATTACGCGGCACTGAGCTACCGGCCGGGCCTGCTCTGATCCGGGTCGCGAGCGAGTGCATGGACGCGTACCTGTAGCCTCCTCCCAAAACAAATGGTCCTCTGCTTTCTGTTGGTTGATCTGTTCCTGTTTGTTGGCTTGCCTTCACGGTACGAAAGCCCTTGCGGCTGGGGTCTTGCATGGTTCCAAGCACAACGAAAGGACAGGTTTGGAATGTCCGTGCTCGCACGACACAGTACCACTTGCTCCTTCGTTGCGGGTTTCGTTTCAGCTCACTCTATCTGTCAGAGAACATTGCGGTGTGCAGGGATCAGGTGAAACTGCAGACTGAAATCTTCCTCCCTCTCTCTAGTGCAGGGAAACTAGAGAGAGACAGAACGGTAGTGGGCTAGCAGCACGGTGACCTGCCATCGCCGAAAATTCAGGGCCTATTCGTTTCCAGCTATATAATTTTTAGAGGTCAAATCAAAGAGAATTTTATCATTTTAGAGTATTAAATAAAGTCTAATCTCGAAACTAATTGCAGATCTCCTTATCTAATTCACGAGACGAATCCAATGAGGGTAATTATGGTGTTATTAGAAGATATTTACTGTAGCATCACTGTAGCTAAACATAGATTAATTAGGATCATTAGATTCGTCTCGCAAATTAGAGGGGTCGCGACATAGGTTTTGTTATTAAATTAATAAAAATACTACTAAATAGTAAGATTCTCTTTGATGTGACAGTATATAAATTTTAGAGGGTGAAAACGAACGGGCCTCAGTTTCTTCAGAGTTGGAAAGGTGAGCGGTGGTTGTAGTGTGCTGGGCGGAATTCGCTGTCTGCCGTTCGCAGCACCAGCAGCTTCCGCCTGGTTCAGAAAGGTCAAAACTCAGAGGCCGGCACGAGTTGCCGAAAGGAGAGAGCGGGTGATTTGATTTGAAGACAAGTAGTACTGCTGTAATGGCAATGTTTAGCAGGCCCGTACGCATCGCTTTAACTGCAAGGGAAAGGAAAAAACTGTGCTTAGTACTAGTACTACTATAGGCCCTGTTCGTTTCCTCGCCTCTAAAATTTAAGATCTTGTCACATCAAAGAGAATCTTAAAACCTATTGACAGATTGGTGCTAATTTTCGAGATGAATCTAATGAGCTTAACTAATTTATGTTTTGCTAAAGTGATGCTACAAGTAACCGTCTTCTAATCATGACTTAATTAACCTCATTAGATTCGTCTCGTAAATTAGTCTAGAGGCCTGTAATTTATTTTATAATTAAACTTTATTTAAGTACTCTAAATAGTAAGATTCTTTTTTATATGACAGCTATAAAGTTTAGACGCCTGAAACGAACACACCTGACTGGACCGCTCGAGGAGAATAGACTACTGCTGATACTGAGAAGCTCATGACGTGCGCGAATAGTGCGGCTGGTGGTACTCTGAATTCAAAAGCGGAAAAAAATTGGCAAAGCTGTGCAGTGATGTGCCGGTGCACGAGACTGAACTTCGAAGACATGGCAAGCGCTGGAAAAGGGTCTGATTTCTTGGAGCCGTCGGTTGAGCTCCTGTTTTGCCAAGGAGGTGGAGGTAATCACAATCTGATCAACATAACGCCAGTGTAGTAGCAACATTTATTGAGAGAAATACTGCCAAGAACAAGAAAGCCCAGGAACACTGCATCAAAAAATCACTAGAGCGGAACTATCGAGCGTCATGCCTGAAAACCGATGGATTTGAAACCTGTTAGGTGCGGCGTCACTGCCAGTTTCGAGCGCGCATCTCGTGTCGTTTCTTCAGCTGCTGAAAACTCATGCAACGGGAAAGAGGTACGACATATCGGAGGTCTATTCGTCACTGCGACGGACCAGGACGTACACGTCGAAAATTCTTCATGGATGACAATGGCTTTACCTTGCTGAAATTTCCGTGAGATGATATGGGAATTGGGCCACTAGCACGTCTCTAGTAGCGTGTCATCATATATGACCCCTTTTTTTTGTGTTATCGGTATCAATTGTCATCGTCGTCATATCGAGTTTTGGAAGAATTTCCTGCTCAAAAGCCTTGTTTCTGCAGCTGTCGGTGATAACAACTGAAACGAACGACGGAAATGATAGAGGCCTAATTTCCCTTTTGGAAGCCCCAAATTCTATTTTGAACGAATTTGAGGCCCAAATCAGCAAGATGTTAAACGGGTTCAATCTGGTCGGTTCGGCCAATTTAGTTGAAGCCCAATTGAATCCGTGTAATTTAGCCCAAGGCCCATACGCGTCGACTCCGTTGACATTTGACTGGGAGTGGGGGCAACAGAAATGGAGACCACTTCTCCGAGTTCTGATCCGTCCCCACCACCGGCGGGGATGGCCGTCCCGGCACCGGCGAAGGCGGCGCGCGCGCTCGCGGCCGCTGCTGCGGCCCTCGTGCTGCTGTGGTGCATCCACTTCCGCGGAGGCCTCGCTTTCAGCTCCCCCACCAACAAGGGTCTCATCTTCAACGTAAGACCCCGCCCCCGCTTCTTCTCCTCAAGTTCTTTTTCCCGTGGATGTAGAACTGGATCACGGTGTAGCTCCCAGATCTGCACATAGGTCGATCTTGAATCTCCGTGATTCTCCCGTCTACGCCCGCGTTCTGCACGGGCATTTGAGCCAAGCCAGTGGCGCGTGACGGTTATGGTAATGGCAGTGGCGATGCGTTGGCTACAATGCTTTGCTCTGAAGTCTGAAGTGTTTATCTTCAAATATTCGCTAATAGGTCATGCCATAGCTGGTTCTAACGACGAATTGTGGTTGTTGGGTTAAGCCACACATCTTTACCATTTGATGATTTTCTGTTTGGCTGATTGCTTCTAATGCCTCCAGTGATCTAGTAGCATACTAGTAGTTTTCGCTTCTTTTCATCAGAAGAAAGATTATGATTGATATCTTGTCCTAATTAACTTCTCTATAGGTACAAAACACCTGATACGTGTACAGAATTCGGACATTTAGATTCGTGATGAAAAAACTTTGTAACACAAGCACTTTGAGAGATGTCTAATTCCGATTAAACACAAGCAATTTTAGCATTTTTGTAGTCCGAGGAATTGATTATGCTCAAATTGCCAGTCTCACGTGTCTCTTTTATGCAGGTGCATCCTGTGCTTATGCTGATAGGATTCATCATCCTAGGGAGTGAAGGTATATTACACATATGGCTCTTTCTCTGACGTAGAAGCTAAGAAACTTTTGATCAAAGTTTTTCTGATAGGATTCATCTCTTTGTGACACAGAAGTTAAGACACTTTTGATCAAAGTTTTGCTATTTATTTGCAGCCATAATGAGCTACAAAATATTGCCATGGAGCCATGACACAAATAAGATGGTTCACATGCTTCTTCATGCCAGTGCACTCTTTCTGGGCTCCGTTGGGATATATGCTGCCTTCAAGTTTCACAATGAAAGTGGAATCGATAATCTCTACAGCTTGCATTCCTGGGTTGGACTTGGAACTATTTGTCTATACGGTTTACAGGTGATGTTCAGAAACCATTATCATTATGAAACTGTGAAGTCTGGTTATCACAAGCAACCTTTTTATGTATATGTAACAACATGATCACAGTTGTTATACTTATACGACACAACCTGAAAAGATTTTTTCACCAGGGATAGAATACCTTGTCAAATTGTGTTGTCTGTGTCGAAAAGAGTGACTACCATTTGATGTGCACAATTTTTTTTTTGGTTAAATTTTAAGCTTTGAACTGTGCAATGCTACGTAGGTTTGTCATAATAGTCAGAGACAACAAACAAGATAGCACAAAACACCATGCTGCACTTTGGCATGATAAAGCATGCATATATAGTGTTACGGTGATAGGAGAAATTTTGGAAGGTAAGGGAAAGCTTAATGTAAGGATTTTGGAAAAAGATGTCACCAGTTTTTTGTGATTAAGTTTCCATCCACGGATCCTGTATAACTGTGTTGACAAGGTTTAAGTCATCCAGCAGCTTTTTAATGTCAGTGTTGTATGCCAACATTCTGTCATTGAAGATTTATGTGCTAGTAAATATGAATTTCGTATGACACGGTCTGTTCTTTTCCAATATGAAATCATCTGAAGGGGCATCTGCACATTGAACTTTCTTTTTGAATTTTCATCTTTAATTAGGAAGTAACTGTTGCATTTTCTAACATGCAATCCTCTGATGTTGTTCGTATCATAGCTGTTGTTATTCTGTATAGAGCATCAAGTGAATTCTGTACTGTTCAATTTTCAGCCAGCTATTATCTTGAAAAATCATCAAGTACTCTACCTAAATCTAATGCTCTGGTTTCATACTTTCAGTGGCTGTTCGGCCTTTTAATCTTCTTCTTCCCTGGAGCCGCACCAACAATTAGGCGCAGAATGCTCCCGTGGCACGTTCGCTCTGGGCTCTTGGCCTACGTGCTGGCGCTAGTGGCAGCAGAGCTGGGATTCTTGGAGAAGCTTACCTTCCTTCAGGCGGGCGGCCTCGGCAGGTACAGCTCGGAGGCACTGCTGGTGAACTTCACCGCACTTCTAGTCATACTGCTAGGCTCATCTGTTGTGATCTATGTGACCGCTCCAATGCACAACGAAAATACTCATGGGTATTCGGCAGTACACAAGCCCTGAATTGGGTGATGCAGTGATCCTGCTTCGTCAGTTCAGTCCATTTCTTGTATTCTTCCTGTAGCCAAGGAATCAAAATTTTGCCTACCCTTGTTTACCTAAATTGTTCAGTTTTACAGGCCGCATCATGTAAATTTATACCTGAAATATACTGCAGAATGCACATAGTGTTGCTCTGGTTTAAAAGTAAAATGATGCGAAAATCTATGCTGGAGTTGTTCTGTCCTCTGTAGCAAGTCCTGTTTCATTCTATCGATCTGCCAAACCTTGGGAAGAGAACACTAGACGTTGAGCTGGTTAGCCGAAGCCTCTGCTAAATCACACACGGATCACGTACACTACTAGTTACAAACAAAATCCTCCACTAGCACGACATACAAATCCATGCAATGTGCTTGGTTAATTTGCTCCGTACGGTACAGGAACGACGTCGCCTACGCTGAAAAGTAGCTGAAGACGACGTCCTCGACGCCACCACCCGCTCCGGCGCTGGCACTGATGCCGTCGCCTGCGCCAGGGCGCTTGCTACTACTCGTCTCCGCCCACGCCGCCATCCACCGCTTCATCCGCTCGCCGCTGTCCGCCCGCGCGGTGGCGGCCTTCTCGTCGCGGCGGCCGCCTCGTGCAGCTGCCGCCGCCGCGGCGTCCCGCGCCGCCCTCCTCTCGGCGCGCCGCTTCGTCACGTACTCCTCCGAGATGTACACGTCCATCCGCCGCCTGCTTGGCGAGTCTTTGATTACTCAGCGGCAGAGCGTACGGCGTCGGCCGCGCTAGCTGCTGTAACAGCAGGGTGCTACCTGCTACTAGCAGGCTGCTGGAATGTGATGCCAGCCGACGATGCGTGTTGCCAACTTTGGAAGTCTGGGGAGGGGCGGCCATGTGGCGGCGAGGGATTTATCGGGGGCCGGGAGGGCGCCGAACCGGTGGGCACGGCCATGGTTTGGTTTCCGCGAGAGCTGGGGGCTCTCGAACGGGCTCCCCGATTCTGCGAGCCATGGCTGCCGGTTTTCTGTCGTGGGTTCGGCGTGGCCCTGGAGTCTCCCAGTCCAAAGCCTCATGAAACCCAGCCAGCAACGACGGACCCGACAGATGTAACTGTGCGGTCGTTTCCTGAAGACCGACCGTTGCATCACTGGAGTGGGACTTCTCCAGTGCACTGCCCGTGGTGCGGTCTGTCAACGAGCTCCCACCGACACCTGTGTCATCACTCATCAGCAGCGTCCCCCGAATATTTCTAGTGTGCCTTTTCAACTTAAAATGAGAGAAAAACAATAACATTAATCCCTTTCAAATGAAGAATATGACGGGACAAAAAAACGTACTGAGGTACTGAAGGGCCCATCCGGGTTCGAACCGGAGACCTATTGATCTGCAGTCAATTGCTCTACCACTGAGCTATGGACCCTCTTTGTTGCAATAGCTCGGAAATTTAAATTCAATGTATGATAAGCTTGGCTCTTCGGCAGTTCAGAATTCTGTAGAACGACTCCTGCTCCTGTATGAAACAAATTCCTGTGTTCTAAGTGCACACGTTGTTTTTTTCCTAGGTAATTCTCTTTATTAGGATCAAGTCTCATCTGTAGTCTCAACTTTGAAAGAAACAACTCGTTCTGCTTGCCCCAAATCTGTGTCTGCAAAAATTTCTGTGTTCTAAAGCACATGTTTTTTGGGGCCTAGGCGATTATCTATATCGGATCAACTACTGTACGGTACTTTGCATTTTCTTCAGAAAAAAGCCTCGCCGTGCAGATTCCCTCGCGAAAACAGATACGCCGAATCCAGAGCTCTCGTACGCGCAATGAGCCTTCCCAAATCTTAGTATATAGACGATTGCAGTACCACAAAACCATGGGCTTGCATTTTAATCACAACGCGCCGGGGCGACAGCGAGCAGAACGCTTCAGAACCTGCGTGAGACAGGTGTGAAACCCTGCCCAAAACATGGTGCCTGACAAATGGACGTTGGTTAGGCCTTGCCGCATGTGATCAATGCTTGCTGGGCAAGTTTAGGGGAGCGTATCTAACCACTAACCTCTGCCAAATTCTGGTGCGAATAGTTTTGAGAGATAGTTTGGATGCTTGATTCCCGCATGCAAAGGCTGACAGCCTCGCCGACGGTTTTGGGCTCTTAATTTGGCTTGGGTCTGCACGCCCACTGCTGCTCGATCGCCGGATTGGGAGAGACGGAGGTGAAACCATGACCACATTTCAGACAGTTTGTGTGCTTGTCAGACGGAGTAGTCGTGAGAGGTTACCAGGTGACAGCACTAGTGGATCGATCACTCAGGGAACAAACCTACCCACAGCTTTTTAGCCAACAAACGTAACGATTCATGCAGTATTTTGTTAAAAAGTAAACTCAAGCAGTATTTGATTACCCCATTTACCAAGACCAGCCTGGTAGGTTTTATTTGCCTCGTGATCTGGGCTCCATTGTTATCTCTTTGTTTACTAACTGCTCCTTTTCTGTCTGGGTCGCGAGTTCACTTTTTCATGTTCACTCAGTTGGCATTATTACTCAAGCAAATTACGAAAAGAGCTGCACCAAAAACAATTTCGAGGGCTGAACACCACATGGCAAAAGGATCAACAAGTAGAAGAGTCGCAAGCACGAGCTGTGGCTGAGGTGCTGCATGATCGAGGTCTGGCAACCGCGGCTCACGGCCGGGCACGAGCTCGTTATAGCACAGTTCTTTCGCGTTAAGCGTGCGACGCGAGAGCGGTGTTGGTCTCGGCTGGACTGCAACGTGTATCACACTCACACGCAACCGGGTTCGCTTAGGCCCCGCGCCCCCGTGCGAAACACACGACGCCGCGACAACCGCATATCTTCGGTGACCTCATCGGAAAGCTACTCGACGCTCGCGCCGATTGCGGTCGGCAGTCGCCACGACTTGTTTCCATTTTTTCCTCTCCGCGTAGGTCCCACAACTTTCCTTTCTTCTCCTCCTCTTTCTCTCGGATCGGGACCGGACTGCCCCGACCGCCGCGCGGCGGAGAATGCCGCGCCACCCGGTCCTCCGCTGCGTGCCCCTCGCCATCACCCCCGTGCCGTCCGTCGCCGAAGGCAAAGAAGGTTGCCAAACCATTTTTTTCATTGTTCTTCGGTTGAAACTTTCAACCCGCTTTGAACCTCAAGATAATCCGACCTGAAACTTTCAATTAATTTGCTATTTTTGCCGATTTGAAGCTCTTGATCCGAGTTCAATCTCGCAATCTCTCGAGCCCACGCCCATTTGCTGCTTACCGTACCATGGGCCTTTAGTGGGCTGCGGTTTCGAACCCGCGCCCGTAAGAAGAGCCCAGAAGCCCATTTACTTGGTTGTGGACCCACGCTTTGACCTGGAGTCAGCCATCTCCATCCGGTCGCAGATGGACGGCGCGGATACACGCTCGCGGAACATCAGCCTGATCTACGGGCCCGACGCGGGTTGGACGGAGGCAGGTGTTCGTCCGTCTCCAATCCCCCTTCTCCCATCGCGCCGATCTCTGCAGCTCCACCCCGCAAATCGCTGATCTCTCGAGGGATCGGCCGTCGCCGGCCGGAGATCGGCGCATCCCAGGGCTGGTTCCGTCCTGAATAGGTAAGAAACCGTTTGCTTGCCTAGACGGAATTCCTTGCTTGTTGTAAAGGCTGGGTTTCGTTCTCGACGACGCTCAGATCCTTGTTCGTCTCCGGCTGGGTTATCGAGGGTTTGTGTACCGCGTGGTTGGATTAGGTTCGCTTAACACCCTAGCAAACTCGTGGTTGAGTTTCAGAATGTAGGCTGGAGATTCGTGACATACTTTGCTTGCAGCACGGTCCGCGGATAGAGAATTCGGGTTCATTTGCTGCCCCATCGCACGAATTTTGGTTCTAGTTCGCGCATGCGGTGGCTGATGCCCTCTAGTTCTGACTTCTGAGTTCCTGACGCGGTTAATGTGTTATGTGGCAGCTGAAAGATGGCGAGGATACCGTCTCTGAAGAGCCTCAATGCATTTCCACATGCGGAAGAGCATCTGTTGAAGAAGACTTACTCTGGCGCTATTGGTATGGACACCCTTCCTTGTTATAATTTGCCCTTGGATGCTAAATAGTTGCTTTGGAGGTTTGTCTTTAATTTTTCCCTTTTGTCACTGATGACTTGGCAGTGACGATTTTTGGGCTGATTATCATGCTTACACTGTTCGTGCATGAGCTAAAGTTTTATCTTACCACCTACACTGTGCATCAGGTACTTCTTCCATGACTATATATGTTTACCTTTTCTCTGCCGTTCCAATGGATTTTGTGATCTCATATGCCTGTAGAAATTAGTGGTTCAACCTGTTTTAATGCCTTTAGAAAAAAATGTAAAGTAACTGGATGTAGTAAGTAGTGCCTTATGTTCTGTTTGTTTCTTCAAGATGATTTTAGTTGCCATGTGTGGCTTGAGTTGAAGCATCAAAGTGCTAACCTGATCAAAGAATCGTTATTAAAACAAACATGACCAAATAATTTTTTTGTGACAATGATCAACGAATTTGTATGATTACAGAATGATGTTTATAACATGGAACACGAATTATCTGTCAAATACTCAAATGCATTGCTAACCAACTCATATATCTTCTGGTTATTGTAAATCCCTGGTTATGCTCATTTAAGAGATTTTGGTGACACCACTTTGCTGTATTTTGATCTTCTTTCCTCACGTCTTGATCCTTGCCAATATCTGCATCATGAATTCTTCACTAGCTGATACTGTATGCAGATGTCTGTAGATCTGAAACGAGGAGAAACTTTGCCAATTCATATAAATATGTCATTTCCTTCCTTGCCGTGTGAAGGTCAGTTATTGATTTAAGTACATCCAGAATGACTTTATGTAAGTCTTATGTGAGCATCGATTTGCATGAAGTATGTAATACTTTTGATATTTCTTTTGCTGACTTCTGTTTTTGTTTAGTATTGAGTGTGGATGCCATTGACATGTCTGGGAAACATGAAGTTGATTTGCATACAAATATTTGGAAGGTACCATCTTCTGTCAAAAGCCTTTTCCTTGAGTATTCTAGTACATGGGTTAATACAGCACAACAAACAACAACAACAACAAAGCTTTAGTCCCAAGCAAGTTTGGTATCCTAGAGATGAAAGCCACTAGTTCCAACATAAGCGCCGAAAAAAAGGTGGAAAAGAAAAGGAGTAGGGAGAGAAAAAAAACACTAAACCAAAATAAAAAAGGTAAAAAGAAAAATGTGAAGTGTATTACTAGTTTTGATGCTCTCCTATATGTTGCTAGCTTCTTAGCAATATTTCAAACTTTCATGTGGGTTAATTCAGCATCTGCACTTATGTTGCCACTGTTTGCGAGTAATGATAAATAAACATCTCATCTGTAAGCGTTGATAAATGCATATGATTATTACCACATGCTGGCAATTTGTCATCTTAGGTTAGTGTAGGATTGCTGAGGACATGTACTCTTACCTATTCTGGTTCATGTCATGCTCCATTGTAAAAGATGCACCTTATATTTAAATTCCATTGCCATGCTGTTATTTCTAATATTTTCTCTTCCTTTATGTCTGCTGTATACAGCTTCGCTTAGATAGGTATGGCCATATCATTGGCACAGAGTACTTGTCTGATCTAGTTGAAAAGGAACATGGAGCTCATCATGACCATGGTATATTCTCCTTCCTGCCTATAAAGAAAACCAAAATTTAATTATTGAACAGTGACAATTGTTGTCCCAAGAATCTTTCTCCATAGCGTGTATATCCTATTTTTTTAACTCAGTTATAGGAAGATCACAATTTTTCATGTTTGCTGTTATTGCTATGCTCAGTTTGCAGGTGGAGCTGTTGTGCACTGAATACCAAGCATAAGCCCAGTGCCTACATCCTTTAGACAATAAAGCTGGAACTTCTGGCAACTTTGTAAAATAAAATAAAATAAAATATTTTTCTTAGGACAAAAAAGAAAGAAAGAAAGAATGTTGTGGTTCTTCTTTTTAAGGGATATATAATTGAAAGAGGTACATGTGTTCTCAGTGTTAATTGTCATCACGAAAAATTCACAATATTACAATAATAACTAAATTTATTGTTGGAAGAGTTTTCACTTATAAAATTTCTACTGATGATTAGATGTGATTTAGTTAGAATGATTCATTTAATGGACCAATATGCTTTGGCTAGACTAGAGTAGTTCTTTATAATATGCTCGTATTCATTAAAAGTTTTAAACAGACCATAGCCATGAGCATCATGATGAAGCAAAGAAGCATGAACACACCTTCGATGAAGATGCAGAAAAAATGGTTAAGAGTGTTAAACAAGCATTGGAAAATGGTGAAGGGTGTCGAGTAAGTTTTTCATCTACCAGTTCTCATTCTGTTTGATATTCTGGATTGTAATCATGAATCATACTTTGTGTTGTTCTTAAATTGTTTTCTCAATTTTGACAGGTGTATGGACTTTTAGATGTGCAGAGGGTTGCCGGTAACTTTCATATATCGGTGCATGGTTTAAACATTTTTGTTGCTGAGAAGGTTATTAATCTAAAACTGCAGATACTTAATTGTTATTCTACCCTTTCTGCATTTTGATTGTGAGGTAGCTCTAATCATAAGGTTTGTTAGATAAAAGACTAAACTGGCTAAAGGAAAACTCAGTTCTTTGTGAGAAATACTGAAATAGGGAATTTGTTTGTTAAATATTCATTGAAAATCATCATTCGATTCCCCAACGAAGTATCTTCCAAATAGCTAAGCAAATGGTCCCAAATCCCTGCAGTATTTAATTGAACTGTGAACCAGCCTCTCCCTGAGCCGAGCATAAACTAGCATTCATAGTGGGGTAGGTGATTAATGGTCTACCATGTGCTGTTTTAATGGTCAGATGCACTAGTGGTGATGTAATAATAGGGAAGAAAACTTCTAATACAAAAGAAAGAGAGAGAGAGAGGGGAACTACTGAAAGCTGAGATATTCCTATGCTAGGCATCACGTAACCACTAATGTTCTCTTTGTTAACTCCATGCTTATATCTGCACAATGCTTTTACAACATGAATTATCTCTATTAATATTTTCTTGAGCATATTCTACTATGTGGTCAGTTTATAAATTAAAATTTATGTCTTCCATTCAAAATCTGTTGGTTCTGATGTAAGTAGTTTCACAGTTTCTTTTCAATGAAACAAATCAGCGTATTTTTGTTTAGAGAAGCGATACTTGCTTTGTCTTCTTACATTTTTGAGCTGATAGTTCTATATAGGCCACTGATATATTGTTATGCAGATTTTTGAAGGGTCAAGTCATGTGAATGTCAGTCATATTATTCATGATCTGTCCTTTGGCCCCAAGTATCCCGGAATTCATAATCCACTGGATCATACCACAAGAATACTTCATGACACAAGTGGAACTTTCAAATACTATATCAAGGTGAGTAGCTGTTGCTACTAATCTGCCATTTGTAATCAATCATTTTCATGGACCACCTTTTAAGTTGCAACCTTTGGGTAAAATGATGAAGAAAGCCTGGAGAAAAAAATATTAACTTTATGAATATTGAAATTGCATTACAATTCAAACTCGTTATTTGAGCCCAAAGGAAAAGTATAGTTTTATTTCCCATTTCAAAAAACTCGACCGGCCAGGGGAGAAGCCTCTCCCGCGACGTTGCATTACTAGAAGAAGACCTTCTCACGCCGGTCGAGAAAACCCTCGAACCCCTCTCTCCCCCTGACATGAGGACCCTCGGCCTTGTGAGAGCCTGGGTCGGGGTCACCATGGACACCGCACAACTTCCAGGTGCATAGGCGGGGTCTTAACTCATGCTTTGGCGTGGGGAGAGGCGAGAGGATTTTTTAACCCCAGACCGAAATTCGTTCCCACCAGGAATCGAACTCGGGACCTGAGGAGGTGCAGCCGGAGCTCCTAACCACTTGGCTAGAAGTCCTTTTGCGTTTATTTCCCATTTCAATGAAATGTTTTATTGTGTGTAGATCTGATCTGCTCACTGGTTCATCTTTTGTATTTTTTGATTTGGGGGCGTTTTCCATTAAAGCAATGGAAAACAAGTTCAGGTTACACCTGAAATTATAGGAGTTCCAGAGAGTGGGGATCTAAGAAAGTGTCAAAGAGGAAGTAATGTAGCTACTACAGTAGATGTATAACCAGAACAAAAGCTAGTTGTTAGCAGAAAATATTGCAGTGTGCGATTTTAGGCTTCTTCATCATACTTCTGAAACCGACTTGTTGCGTCATCTTCTTTGGTCGGGGAGGTGTAGTGGAATAGAAGTCTTGGGCTGGTGATGGGTGGATCTCCTTGCGAAGATGCCGCCAGGTCAATGTTCATCACAGTTTGTAGCAGCCCCTCCACTCCTCTGATCTGGTCTTGTTCCATCAATCCTAATCTGCCCAGAATTTCAGAAAAGAGCAAGCATGATACACAATCTCTTTAGGGTCAGAAATGAGCTTATCATCGAAACAGGCCTTGTTCCTCGCTTTCCATATTGCCCAGCATACAGCTGAGAGATCCGTCGTGTAAACCTGGAATCCATTCGACTGAAATTTTTCAATCCATCTACAGTATTGTGAAACTGAACCAGGAATACAGAATGCAGGTGCCTATATAACCCCAAACCGTTTTAACAACAGGACGTGTAAAAAGCAGATCAACAGCTGATTCCTTTTGTATACAGAAATCACATATTCCATTGCCATTCCACCTTATCATGTTATCTCTGGTCAGTGCAGCATTTTGTTCTCGAAGCCACATAATTTTTATTTTCATAAGGACTTTTGCTTTCCAAATTCCAAATATGCTTGAACTGTTATTAGATGGTTCACTGTATAGATACTACTACTACAGAATTTTCCTCTGTGATGTGTTATAGTTTGTTAAAAGTGTTCTCATTTGTTTTCTCATTTGGTATGCAGGTTGTCCCAACTGAGTATAGATACCTCTCAAAGCAAGTATTGCCAACAAATCAGTTTTCTGTCACAGAGTATTTTGTTCCGATTCGCCCAACTGATAGATCCTGGCCAGGTCTGTTTCTCCCCAGTCAAAGTATGGCATGTGCACCTTTGATCAAAACTAACCTTTTTTTTCCTGTAGCTGTTTACTTCCTGTATGATCTCTCACCAATTACAGTCACCATTAAAGAGGAAAGGCGGAACTTCCTGCATTTCATAACTCGTCTATGTGCGGTTCTTGGAGGCACATTTGCCATGACAGGTGATTTCATCCTATGATTTTCTGTTCTGTTTGATGCATGTGTTAGGCATTTACTGCAGACTTTGGTTTCATGCGCAAAGTGGAATAATAAATTTAAGGATTTCCAACTTTTGTTATACAGGAATGCTTGACCGATGGATGTACCGGCTTATTGAGTCTGTCACCAACTCAAAGACTCGAAGTGTGCTGCGGTAACTGTGCAATCAGGATAAATGAAGGAAAGCCGTGGTTACCTGTGGGGGACATGACTAATCAAGCCGGTCATAGTATCGTGTCTCCGCTGACTGATCAAGCCATGTGGGATCTTCATGCTGTATTTGCTTCATGCATGGAATTAACTTATATTTGTTCTTAGTTTATCAGTAATCATGTTAGAGCAGAGCAGCACTTGCTCAGGTCCACGGACTACAGTTTTGGCATAACTGTTATTCACACTTTTTGGTAGTGCCAGGGTTATGTGACAGATTAAAATGTCTCTTTACCGTGAAAATCAATACATCTATGTAACTTCGGTACAACTTTAAACTTTCTAGCTCCGGTTTGGTTCTGTGACCGCCCTCGAGAAGCACGAATTGTACGAGTGGATTTTAGTGCCTTAAGTTGAAAAGGGACGGTATGAGCAATAACGTTCTTTCTAGTACATGTAAGTGCTGTTGAATTTTTTTCTGAACTTTGTTAAGGTCACTGCAACATGAAATACTAGTTGCCCTCCACGTAAAACAGATTGACAAACACGCACGCATATACGCTGTCTCACGTCTCAGTAAGAGACGTCTTGAATTCTTGTACCTGACGCCGTCTTCTATCCATCTTCCTGCGGTTGCTTGCGCTGCCAACATCTTTTCTCTTTTTGCCTCGGTGTAGTGTGTCCCGCCAAATGGTTGTCACGCCACCAACTGGAACAATCAGCCCCGCCCGGTTAATAAGTAGCTGACGGCAACGTCCTCTCTCCTCTATCCTCTGCTGTTGCTTCTTGGATTTGCCAGTTAAAATTGCTGACGCTGAAGAAGGCAGCGAGATCAGATGGCCGAGGAGCCCAAGATCGAAGAGGGCGCTGCCCAGGAGAAGGGGCTGGAGCCGGCACCGGAGGAGTCCAAGGCCCTCGTCGTCGTCGAGAGTAAGATGTTTCACCTACCTACGGTAGATCGTATGAACATATACGTGTAGATATGCTAAGATGTCATAGTTTTGATTTTCAAAAGTTTTCACCAACTTTGCATAGGTCTATTTGGTGTGCTTTACTACTTTGCATCTCGCCCTTCTCAGTGTCTACAGTCGCAAGCATATGTTTTGTTGGAGCACAAGTTAGTTTTAGCTTTCACAACAACAACTTATAATCCCCTCGCGAAAAAAAACTTATAATCAAATAAGTTAAAAGCTTTTGCTGAATTGGGAGATTATGTGCTTGTACTATTTAATTAGTTTGTATCCAGTGAAAGCAGGTTGTTAACTTGTGTATATATACCCCAAATCATAGTCCCCATGTTCAAGCAGATGAGACAATTTTCGGTGCAAAAGATTCAGAATACAACTATTGCCAGTAGCCTCAGATGATCTGGCACAACCGTTTTTCAGCAGTACAACTACAACATCTTTTGGGTTGATATCAGTCAACTGATGAAAACTGGGCCAAAAACTCTTTTTACTTTTTGCCAGATGCCGAGAAGCCAGAAGGGACGGGTGGCTTGCAAGAGAGAGGTACTTCTGAATTCACGACGAAACCGCGCGCACGTCATCACCTATCTCCCCTGACATATGGAGAATTGTGCCACGGAATGAAATGCATCTCTGTTATTTTACAGAAGCGTTTATCAGGAGGATCGAAACCGAGAAGAGGATGTCGCTGATCAACGCCTGGGAGGAGAGCGAGAAGGCCAAAGCCGAAAACAGGCAAGTTGCTCTCCCTCCCTGTCTCTCGATGAACCTGATCGATCTTACGAGTCTTAAATTGCAGCATCGTGAACAATTACGCACGAAATCTAGTTTGTGCTTTATTTCTGAACAGAGACGCAGAAGCAACTCCACACAAAATATTTCCGAGTGGTCGTCCTTCACTGGATTTTTTTATACATTCATTAAGCTTAATCTTTCACCTGACTCGAGAGTCGGATGCTTCGTAGCTACTTCATGTAGTGGGCACGGAACGCGGTGCATCAGCATCCGTTGTAAGTTGTAACCACCCATTCACTTGCTCTTGTCTTTGCCGCGCGCTGTGCAGGGCGGCGAGGAGGCTCGCCGGCATCACATCGTGGGAGAACTCCAAGGTCGCGCAGATGGAGGCGGAGCTCAAGAAGATCCACGTGAGTATGATTTCGTAGCAAAAGCAAGCACACAGCGTGTAGTGTCGCGTTATTAACTGATAAGGAAACGGTGGATAAAATTGCAGGAGCAGCTGGAGATGAAGAAGGCGGCGAAGGTGGAGAAGCTGAAGAACGCCGCTGCGGCGGTGGGCAGGGAGGCAGAGGAGAAGCGGGCGGCGGCGGAGGCGCGGCGCGGTGAGGAGTTCATCCGGGTGGAGGAGGCGGCCGCCAGGTACCGCGACAGGGGACAGGCGCCCACTAGGATTTTCGGCGCCGGGCTGTTCGGGTAGGGGCTAGCGCTTAACACTGGCTTCTGCCCGATGTGCGCGCGCGTCCAATGTGCTCGGTGTACATGTGTACTAGTATCTGTGTGCGTTGCCTGTTGTGCTAAAACGTGTCCTGTAAATTCAAAGTGCTTGGCTTTCGGGTGGAGGAGCACGTGTCGCCATTTGGGTGCACCCATGATGCGTGATGCTTTGCTCTGGTCTCTAGGGGCAATCTGATACGGTCGCAAGAGCATCTTATTTCATATGCCGGTGTTTACACAATGACGACTTTATTTGTGATCTGTTGGAAGAACTGTCTGAGTCTCTCTTAGAAGAATATTCTTTTCATTGATGTTCATGCCATACGTACACCATGACTCTAAAGACAAGTACTGGATAGGATCATTAATTCTACTGCAAAAAAAGTCATTAATTGTACTTTTCTGTAGTATTTTTAACGTCTTCAAAAGAATCAGCATGGTATTGAAATAAGTAGTCTTTTATTTTGAAGAATATGGCACCTCCATACGTATGACCGCACATATAAGTACATAACATGATACTCCTACATATTTCCTATATCTAAAACAATGCCGAATGATTGGAGTTCTAACAAAATCTTTTTTCTCAGACCCTACCTTGGCACGTGCATAGGAACGCCTCGCAGCAGCAGCAGCAATGGCTGCGCCGAGACCAGGCCTCGGTAGCGGCTGGAGACGCTGCAGGGAGGACAGCGTCGCAGTTCGACGCCGTGGACACGAGGTAAGGGATTTAGTGATTTACTCGCGCTTAATGCTACGTCGACATCAAGGTTTGGTGCTTTGTAGTATAATTGCGAATTAGGATTAGGGTCCGTATCATGCGGAGTACTGCCTTGAAAGGCATGGTTTTCGTTGCCTCTTACATCCAGTTCAGATGAATGCTCTTTCACTAATGATGTACTAGATGAAAATCTTCTGCGTAGGTTATGTGTCTTGGCAAATTTAGTTGTTGCATTATATAAACTGTCGACTTTACAAATGGGAAATGGCTGATGTGGCTGCCAATGTATTATGTGTGTCACTCACTTTGATTTGTGTGTCTTATTACGCTGGTTTGCCTCTTTCATTTTGTTTGGCAAAGTGTGAAATATATTCTGGTTTCACTGTTTCGTCCACTACCTCTCTCTTTATAAATTATTCACTGAACACCATATTAGATTTAGCATGGAAGTTACTCGAATTCAGGTAGGTTTTTTACCGCTCTGTTTACTGATTTCAGTTCTCAAGATTGGAAGGCACAACTTAATATACCGGCTCCAGATACACGCTATAGGACAGAGGTGGGTTCCTCTCTTTGTATGTTGTTACTCCTTTCTGAGAGTAGATCTAAAACAATACTAAGCTGTATCTAGTACTATGTATGAATAATGCATCCTAGTTGCTTTAAACTGTTTTAGAGAAGCTTGCATAGCAATCTACTTATTAGTCCTAGTTATCAATGTATTTCTGGCTGAAATGAAATGGCATTCTCCGCAGGATGTCACTGCAACAAAAGGCAATGAATTTGAAGATTACTTTTTGAAACGTGAACTGCTTATGGGAATTTATGAAAAGGGTTTTGAAAGGCCATCTCCTATTCAAGAAGAAAGCATTCCAATTGCTTTGACGGGAAGTGATATTCTTGCAAGGGCTAAGAACGGCACCGGCAAGACTGCGGCATTTTGCATTCCAGCACTTGAAAAATTGACGCTGAGAAAAATGCAATACAAGGTGAATCCTCCATTCATTGTTTTAGCAGAAATTGTAACATGGTCCATTTTTTTCTTGATGGCTGCTTCTGCCATTATTTGAGCTTTTACATACAAGTCCAAATTTACTGTTGTCCAGTTTCTACTGTATATCCACATCTCCACTGCTGTCAATGTTAGTGAATAACCACTGACTTGTTATTGCCGTCGGTCAACTCGATGAAGCTGTTACATTGAAATGAGAAGCACAATTATTGTAGGCATAATCTGTACATTTTTTGAGTTGTATACAGCCCAGGAGTGTGCATTATATTTGCGCAGATGGAACTAGTTACAAAAGATAAGAAAAAGGATACTGTAATGAAATTTTGTTTTTGTAAATGAGGAATCCATTTGTGCCCTATCATCCTCTGACCAATTGACAGACTGAAATCATAAATAATACAAAAGCATTCTAATTTTGAAATCAAACTTACAGTTCTCTCAATAATCTTTAATTGTGCTGTTTTTTGTGTGGATGTTTGTGTGGTAGGAGTATCAGTTTACATTCACTTTTTAGTTCACTTTTTTTCATCTCTTGTATATGTATGACCATTATATATTGTTTGCAAAATTAAACATTACTGGCTTGGTGGGTCTATTTTCAGTTGCCATATTGGTGCCAACAAGGGAATTGGCTCTACAGACTTTGCAAGTGTGTAAAGAGCTTGGAAAATACCTGAATATTCAAATTATGGTTGTCAACCTGTTCATTTACTTGTTGGGACTCCTGGTCGTATATTGGATCTTACCAGGAAGGGAATATGTATGCTGAATGAGTGTTCAATTCTCATCATGGATGAGGTATGATGAGTCAAACTTGAAACCATTTTCATTCTGTGCATTATGTTGTCCTTTCAGTTGCAGCTTACTAACTCTGTGTGTTCTATTGGTTATTTCCCATCACTTTGGCCCCACTGGTCTGCCTTCCTGACTGTTTTCCTGATGCTAATCTTATAACTTTATCATGTGAATGTATCAGTACATTGCTCTGGAACATTACAACTCGGTTACTTGTGGCCTTGGGTGCCTTTACAGTTTTTTTAGTGGCAGTTTGTTGCTTCGGTCATGGATGTCTTAAAATGAATGTGCTGATGATTTTTCGCCATATGTTTCATCTACATGGGTTTAGGAACATCCAAGGTGCATTTATTGTAATTGAGCCATCCACTACGTGTTTGATATAATGTGAATATGTTTTTTGCTGAATAAACATTGATGATTTGGATACTCATTATACTGCCGCTTTTTTTGATGGCGCAGGCGGACAAGCTATTAGCGCCGGAGTTTCAGCCTTCTGTAGAGCAGCTTATTCATTTCCTCCCAGCTAGTCGGCAACTATTGATGTTTTCGGCAACGTTTCCTGTTACAGTCCAAGCCATACATCATTCATCTTATGGACGAACTAACTTTGAAAGGAATAACACAGCACTATGCATTTGTAGAAGAAAGACAGAAGGTTCATTGTCTGAACACACTTTTCTCAAAGGTACAACTCTTGAGTATCCTACCTGTTTCTTGTTATATCTGTCTCTAAGTGTAAACTGAGACATTCCCATTTTGTGTTTTGGACAGCTTCAAATCAATCGATCAATTATATTCTGCAACTCTGTTAATAGAGTTGAGCTACTGGCCAAGAAAATTACTGAGCTGGGTTACTCATGCTTCTATATTCATGCTAAGATGTTGCAAGACCATAGGAACCGGGGTTTTCATGACTTCCGCAATGGTGCTTGCAGGAACCTTGTGTGCACAGGTTTTCCACTCTAGTCAACCTATATTTGAAAAGAGCTACTTGTGTTGATTTGAAAACTCTAGTCAAGCTTAAATTGTCTAGTACACCCTCCGTCCCTAAATGTAGGGCATTCTAGCTTTTAAACAAGAAAATAGTCAACGTGTTAAAAGACTACCATACCCATTATTTTTACTTTCATCCATCCACCCATTAACTCTCCCACCAACTCCAAAGTTTGTCCTATCTGTAAAACGCCCTACATTTAGAAAAATTTTCAAACTCCAAAACGCCCTACATTTAGGAATAGAGGGAGTATCTTAAAGATTTTTCTCATAAAAGTATTGTTGGCATGTTCTGTTTTCAGATCTGTTTACTAGAGGTATTGATATCCAAGCTGTTAATGTGGTTATAAATTTTGACTTCCCTAAGACCTCGGAGACATATTTGCACAGGGTAAAAATTCTCTAGTCTTTCTACTAGCTTACTAAATTCTGTGACGTCATTTCAATTATGAAAATCTACTGTTTTGTATGTTTCAGGTTGGTCGTTCTGGGAGGTATGGGCACCTTGGTCTGGCTGTGAACTTGATCACTCACGAGGACCGTTTCAACTTGTAAGCTTGCATTACAAAAGTGGCATGCTATATTGTTGCCATACTTTATCAGTAACAGCAACCTGTTCACTTGTCTTGCATCAAGATTCCTGATCCATCCCACTTTTCATTTTGCAGGAACAGGATTGAGCAAGAACTTGGGACAAAAATTAAACCAATACCCCCACAGATTGACGCTGCGGTGTACTGCCAATAATGGACGTGACAGTTTTGGAAGCACCATTCGTTTTGCGCGCCAGTTCTCCTTTGTTTTCAAATGTGTCCCTGAGGCATTTCCTTGTTGTCACTCTGATTTTGCGCGACAATCCTCCTTTCTTTTCAAATGCGCCCCTGAGGCGTTTTCTTGTTGTCACTCTACTCTTAGTTTTCTAGCAACGAAGTCCGTGGTGCGGCCCATTATTTGTATTTCTACCTAGCTTCTCTTATCCTTACGATTGGGTCCTTGGAGTGCTTGATGCTAGTACAATTGCGAACTGTTCCATACTGTGTTTTATTTTCATCATAACAAAAGTCCATACTGATATGTACATGGTTTAATCTTTCGATCTAAAAATTTTACACATCTTGCTTCTGGAATTCATATTACATATGGAACCCCAAACACAGATGGAGGCCGTGGACGGTGATTAGGTGTGTCAGTGTGTCGTGACACTTTTTTTTCTACTGTTTCACAAAGAAAGGTTGAAAGGTGTGTAGCATTAGCACTGTGGTGAGCGTCTGATTTTTTTTATTTTCATTAAAGAATAGTCTGTTAATTTTAAAAGTAGTAATTAGTAATATTATTTATATATACAAATGAGAACGGCTGACGCTGATGAACACAATAGCGTCCAGGTTTCAGAGATAAGCGTCCCAGTCAAGGCAAGGCTAGCTCACAGTCAGCTGATCATATAATCATCACTTGTGACTGCTTACGTTGCCGATATCAAACCTACAACAGATGTACCGATGTAGCTTGACTAAGGTTCACATAACCGGATTGATCAGTCTGGTTTTGAACCGGAAAAACCGGTCGGTTAACTAAAAAAACTGACGGTTAACCGCTTTGCTATAGTACATAGTGTCGGTTTCTCCGGATTAACCGGTCGAACCAGGCGACCAGCTAGGGCCGGTTTCCCGGTTAATCGGGATAATCGGTCGGCTTCTACCGGTTATGTGAACAATGAGCTTGACATGTTACCCTACGCAAGTTGTATGTAAAGTGTCTTGTGAGTCTCTTCGGAGACGTCCGATAAAGTGTCTTGTGATCTCATCCCTGGACCTGAAACATCACAGCATTGTTAGGCATAATATATGTGAAAGTCGCCTAGAGGGGGGGTGAATAGGCGAACCTAAAAATTTCTGCGAATTAACACTAAGACAAAACCGTCAAATACCGGAACTTCCGGTAGGGTACCGGAACTTCCGGTACAGGGTGATAAATACGGAATTAAACCCTACACAATTCTAGTGCTTGCAAGAAACAAGGAAACAACCCTATGCAATTCTAGCAATTTAACGGCACAAGGAAAATTAACAAGCAACCTAGTGAATTTAAACAACAACGCGCTTAAGTAAAGGAGGGAGCACAAGAGACACGGATTTTTCACCGAAGTTCAAGCCCACCAAGGACTCTACGTCTCCGTTGAGAAAGTCCACCAAGGACCGGGTTTCTTTCAACCATATTTCTCCCTCAAGTCACCACCAAGGTTGAGCTTGAGTTTTCCACTATCAATGTCCCTTCCGGGACGGGCAATACAAACTTCTCGGGCGTCACCACACAAGTTGGGAGCTCACGAGCACGCCTAGCCGTCTAGGAGCTCAAAGCTCCAAGAGTAACAAATCCAAATCACAAGCTTGACGGGAGTGAAGATGCTCAAGAATGGAATCAAGTCTCTCAAACACTTGCTCAAAGTCTCTCACTCAAATCCTAGCTCAAGGATGGAATTTTTGCTTTTTGGAGAGGATTTGGAGTAGATGGAGTGAAGCACAAGTGTGTTTTGGCTCGGAATATTGCAAGAGTGAGTGAATGGAGAGGGGGTGTGGCTTATATACCACAGCCCAAAAAGAGCCGTTGGACTGTCCGAAAACCCCGCACCGGAACTTCCGATAGCGTATCGGAACTTTCGGTATGGTTCGAATTAGGGTTAGATCCGGACTTCGGCCCGCACCGGAACTTCGGTGGAGTACCGGAACTTCCGGTACGTGGGTTTAGGGTTGGAAAAGCTGGACCGCACCGGAGCTTCGGTGCCGTATCGGAACTTCCGGTATGGCATTCCGGAGAGCTCAAAGCTCTCTGATTAGCCTACCGGAACTTCCGATGCACCGGGGACCGGAACTTCCGGTAAGGCCTTACCCGAGAGCAAAACTCTCCGTAAGCCTACCGGAACGTTCCGGTCTGGCCTTATCCGAGAGCAAAACTCTCTGTAAGCCTACCGGAACTTCCGGTACCACACCGGAGCTTCCGATGGGTTCGGAAAGAATGGGTTTGGAGGGGATTTCTTGAGTTTGTGAGCATCTCCATTCTTAGCCACGTTTGTGATTTGCATCCCTCTTTATAGTACGGCATCCCTATGACTCAAAGCAAAGAAATAAAGCGAGGCACAAGCTTTGAGATAGGTCTTTTCCAAATTCTCCATTTATTCTATGTTGCAATTCTTTTCTCCTTTTTGATTGTGCTTGCTAGACTTTCATGTGCTTTGGATATTCACTACATACATTCTCTTGAAAGCATTAGTTCCAAACTTAATTGTATTGATATCAATCATCCAAAATAAAATGAGGGGCCTAGATGCACTTTCAATATGGTTTTCACAATGTTTGCAAATTTGACGATGACGTTTTTACAATACAAAATGATTTAAATCAACTTACGTAATTCAAAGAAGAAAAAAAACAAGGTAGTTGCTGTGCTAATCAAATGAACTTATGGAACGAAACATGAAGAAGTAAATCCAGTAGGGCAACCATACATAACTGTATCAAACTTACCATCCAAAATTTTGCTTAAAACATATCATATGCCTAGCACCTGAGAGAAGGGCTCCTAAACCAATCCTGAATTTAGAATAAAAACTTACGTCAGTGAAATATGTTGAAGATTATAGGAAGGTGTGAAAGTTAGCCATAGAGTTGCCATACCTAGGAAATAGATACATGCTGCTTCATTAGCTGAATTTGTCTTACCATGTTTTAACAAATCCATAATAGCATAGTGATATTCTAAAAGCTAGAGGATAGCTAACGAACAATTTGAAAGAAAATAGTCAGGACCTACCTAAAGAAACGTTACTAAAAGGGCTTGCACTCACAAATGTCACATTCTCCCAAATATCATCATCAAGAGTACAAAACTATAACATGAGGGCACCAAACTTAGAATTTCGTCTTTGGGAATCCAGTAGGCCTGTTACAAGACATCAATATTTTTTAAAAGTAGAGTCAAGATTTTCTCGAAAACATAGACATGGAGTATTCATAATTTTGGCACAATATAAATAAATATTGACGTAGTAAATTAAAAATTTGAGATTTTAAATAATTCAAGGTTCATTGCAATATTTCCCGAAATATTGACATGGAATTTTTAAACATGACACCGGTTAAATAAAAGTTGAATTCAAAATATTGACAAAAATTTATTTATTTATTCGAAAAACCTAAACTATATTAATATTGGATCTTATTTCATAGTTAATTATAAAAATACAGTAGTTCAAATGGAATAGAAAGCAAACTTATAGTTAAGGAGAAAAAATGTTTGAAATACAAAGAATGATGAGTGAATTGCATAAAACTACACCTATTTGTGCAACTAGTTTCGAAAGCTATAGTTTTATGCGAGTATGGTACAAATAGTTGTAGTTTTGTACAATTCGCTCAAAAACGATTTATTTCTCTCTTTCTCTACCCACCTAGCTAGGGACTAACATGTGTACTGTCAGTTACCTTCCAGCAAATGATCTTCGTATAGGAAAAACCAGTTTGGCGAGGCAGGTATCAACGCTGCATCAATGCCCAATCCAAGCAAGTGTTTGGATCCAGATCCAGACTCTCGTGGGGGCAAAATGTGTAGTATTCCACTGCGTCGGGGCCAGGCCCACTACCGGGTTCCGATCCACTCCAATATCTTTTTTTTTGACACGCGATCCACTCGGAAAACCACCGACTCCAACAGACTACCAGAGGCCGGAATCGTTTTTCTCGCTCTCTCGCGGTCTCGCCTGACGACGCACGGTTCCACCGGTCCGACGGCGGCGACGACTCCCTGCCCTTATCCGGTCGGACGCCGGCGACGACTCCCTTCCTTTCCCCAGACGAACGGCGGTCGACGGTATGCGACCGTTCCTCCTCCTTCTCCTCCCCCTTCCACCTTGTCCTAGGTTTTCATGCGTTGAATGCTTCTTCTGTGCGTCCCAGATCCGTCGAGAGCGAGCCTCTAGCAGGCTATCCAGTGACAGTCCTCCCCATCAACGCGACTCCTGTGTCCTCCTCCCATCCCGCAGGTACTTCCCCTCCTCTTCCTCCTGGATCTCCCCCTGTCCCCCATGGCGTCAATAGGCTGTTTCTTTTTTGTGTTAATTCCTTGATACCCATCTACTATATTCCTTGGTGTTAGAGGGTCAAGTGGAATAGTGCATCCGAAGTGAGATCATGTCATCAGCTAATAAATAGACAAAAGGCAGTGTTCAAAAGTAGAAATAATAGGATGGCTGCGAATCACTGCTCAGGACCAAATTGCTGCTATGTGGAGAGATACTTTGTGCCAACTTCTCGAAGACGAGTAGACTAAGAACCGAGACCTTATGCGTTTTCCTCTGCGAAGCCTGAACAACAATTTAGATGCACCTGTTTTTCTTTTTTGTATAAGAAAGAAACAAATATCCTTTCATCCCTTGGTTTACCAATCTTGCACCGCAAAAAGGTGCGCCATCAGTACAGCTATTTTTATCAGTCATGACAACGAGCTATGCGTCATCTTTCTTTAGTTGAGGCCCTCTTCAGTACCACCCTCATATTTTATTTTCATCCATAGCAATATGTGCAGTAAACACAAACAATAACGTTCACTACTTCATTTATTTATTGATTGATTAACTGGTGCTTGCAAGCTAGAATCTTCTCTAGAAGTAGTGTTAAACTGATTGATCATTGGTGAACCAAACTAGTTGTGTATTCTTTGTTTAATTCGGTGCTTGCTAGCAAACTGCTACTCTAGAGATGATTAACTGCTGACCAGATATTTTAATTTCGAATACTTGCACATCAAATCTTCATGAAATCTCTGTACTTCAAAGCCTCAATACCTTTCCTGACAAAGAAATAGCTACCCATTACAGATGCATCCAAAGGCTTATAATTTCGTGGTATGAACTAAAAAGTTCAGGCATGCGTTATCGATAGGTTCAATAAATTATGCATATTTTCATGCTACAGAAAAGCCTTTCCAACGAAAGGTATCACAGGGACATATAAATGTTTTTTTCCCATTATAGTTGGTTTTCTTAGACCATTATAATTTAGTGACACACTATATTCTTTTGTTTTGGTTTGTGTTGGGCCACTACCTCTATGCTCAAGCCTAGCTTGGCCCGCTCTCTGTAACATCATAAACTCATAATCCATTCTCGGTTCGCATCTTCCGTGCCACCACCAGTGGATTCCACCCTGCCCCGTCCCGTGTTCCTCTCACCGCTGGTAATCCATCCTCTCACCGCCTAGTTTTCCTCATGACGCAAGCCTCGCTGTAGCACCCTGACCCACTCCATGCGCCTACTGTTCGCCGGCTTCGCAGCACTGTGGTCATTGTATTTCCAACCTTTCTTTGCCTTCTGCATGTCCCAGCGGGTTTCCCCATCCGACGGGCTCTGGTTTGGCGTATGTACCATGTAGATCCGTGACTTTGTCTGCCGTCTCCGTGCCAAGTGCGCAGCTTGCTGTGATTTTGCTGCGTGGACACCAGTGGCCTGGGATCCTCAGCGGAGATATTGCTGTTTCCTGCAAGTCTTTGGATCCTGTCAAATGTATCTCAACAGGGTGAAGTTTGCACATTTTTTGGGGGGACCTCTTGCTGGAGTGATCTGATCATGTGATGAGTGACTTATATTTCTATGTAATTATGTGAGATGCATATCAGTGCCATATTATTTTCTAATTTTTCATTGGAATTGCTTTTCTATAACACAAAATATGCATAATTTATTGAACCTATGATAACACATACCTGAACTTTCGAATCCAAAATTACACCTGAGCTTTGCAGTTTAGAGATTTCATGAAGATTTGATGTGTAAAAGTTTTCTTACTGTAATATGAATAAAGGGATCTAACAGTACCAGTGGTCATGCTTTCCTTCAAATGACTGCACAGATGCTATCTAGGCTTGCGATATCTGATGCAATATTATGTATTGTTTTTGACTGTTTATTTTCTTATTTCAGATAATGGCTGGCCACCGAAACAGTCATGGAAAGCGCCATTCTGATTATGCTGAAAATGGAAGTGGCAAGAGAAGAAATCCTGGTGATGATGCTTATGCACCTGGTCCAGATGATACCGTGTACCGCTATCTCTGTGCATCCAGAAAAATTGGGAGTATCATTGGCAGGGGTGGAGAGATTGCCAAGCAGTTAAGGGCTGATACTCAGGCTAAGATTAGGATTGGTGAGAGTGTTCATGGCTGTGATGAGCGAGTTATCACAATATTTAGCTCAAGCAGGGAAACTAACACCATTGATGATGCTGAGGATAAGGTTTGCCCTGCACAGGATGCTCTCTTTAGAGTTCACGAGAAGCTTACCGCTGATGAGGGTCCTGGGAATGAAGACAGCGAGGAAACTGCACCACAAGTTACTGTTCGTTTGCTTGTACCATCAGATCAGATTGGATGCATTATTGGAAAAGGCGGGCATATCATCCAAGGAATCCGTAGTGACACTGGTGCACAAATACGTGTGCTCAGTAATGATCATATCCCTGCATGTGCCATTAATGGTGATGAACTTCTTCAGGTTGGTCAATTCTCACACCAATTCTTAAATTATAGAAATAGGCATGTTTTTATCCATCTGAAATTTTGTATACTGCTTGTGCATCTGGTTGATTAAATGTACATATCATCTAAGTTTTACTGAAACTTAAAAGGTATACTGGAATTGTAAGATTTGCCATGTGTTTCAAGTTAATAGAACAACAACAGTGCCTTTAATCATAACCAACTTGTTCTAGGAGCTAGATATGGAGCCCCGGTAAAAGCTACATGAACAAAATGATAATTTCGACAAAGGGCAGTACAATGTTAGTTATCAAATGTACAAATTATCAATACCCATGATAATTCCATTTTTTGACACCAGATCTCTGGGGATGCGGCAGTTGTCAGAAAGGCGCTTCATCAAGTTTCTTCTCGCCTCCATGACAACCCATCTAGGTCACAGCATCTTCTTGCATCCAGCTTGACCCAAAGTTATCCAGGGAGCTCCCACCTTGGTAGTTCTTCTACTGCACCAGTTGTAGGTATTGCTCCAGTAATTCCCACATATGGAGGGTATAAAAGTGATGTAGCAGGAGATTGGCCTTCTATATACCAACCGCGCAGGGATGAGGGTTCTGCAAAGGAGTTTAGTTTGCGTTTGCTTTGCGCTGCTGCTAATGTTGGAGGTGTAATTGGGAAGGGTGGTGGAATCATTAAACAAATTAGGCAGGAATCTGGAGCTTTTATCAAAGTGGATAGCTCTAATTCTGCTCCAGAAGATGACTGTATTATTACAGTTTCTGCAAAAGAGGTAAAATTTTTGATCTTCTAAGGCATCTTTTAGTAAGCTTCATCATGCTTACTTTTATTGGTGTTCCTGACCAATGCTGTTTCTTTGTTTGTGCAGTTCTTTGAAGATCCTATCTCGCCGACAATTGATGCTGCTGTCCGTTTGCAGCCTAGATGCAGTGAGAAAACTGATGCAGAATCAGGAGAGCCATCATACACAACACGCTTGTTGGTCTCAACATCACGCATTGGTTGCCTAATAGGCAAAGGTGGTTCAATCATTAGTGAGATGCGGAGGTCATCACGAGCAAACATACGCATCCTTTCCAAGGAAATGGTTCCAAAAGTAGCTGCAGAAGATGAAGAAATGGTTCAGGTGGCTATTTTGACTTTCTGATATTTCTCATTTTTATAAGTATTTTGTGCTGTAACAAATTTTCATCATTGTCATATGTCTTTCCAGATCAGTGGAGATCTTGATGTTGCAAGACACGCTCTTGTGCAAATAACTACAAGGCTGAAGGCCAATTTCTTTGAAAGAGAGAGTGCTCTAGCACCATTTCCACCAGCTATCCCTTACCATCCTTTACCTGCTGTGGTTTCTGATGAACCAAAGTACTTAGGCAGAGACACTAAGCCTGCTGGGCATGGTTACCTGTATTCAAGTGGATACCGTGCATCAGATGATCTGATTCCTTCTGACAGTTATTCAAACTATAGCAGCGCCCAGGTATCACTTATGTTACTTTGCTGGTTTGTCTAATAACTTGTCTAGATTTTCTATGTAACATCAACTGAAATTTGTTCTAGGCCCCTAGAGGAGAATATGGGCCTTACAGTGGATACAGTATTCGCTCTGGCAGCAGTGGGTAAGTGTGTGCTTTTTCCTCTCCAGTATATAATTTTATTCTGATGCATTATTAAAGTTAGCAATCTGTTATTAATTTCAGTATCTTAGGATACCATGACTAGTTAATTAATATTCCATTGATATCTTATTTGACAACAATTTTTGTTAGGTTATCTGGTCATAATTCTCTTTCCTATGGAAAGCGTCATGGTTACTAGAATGTCGAACAAAGCAGGTATGGTTTTCCCACCTTGTCTTGAGATGTCTTGGAAATGACCAAGCCTTTATCCTTACTGTTCTTCTGCCTTTTGGACACATCTAACCCAGCTCAGCTATGTTCTGATGGACCTTTCACCTTTGCCCTCCCTGCCCCCCTCCCGTACTTATAACAGCCAAGACAATGAAGTTTGGAGCCTGCTTATTTGGAGCCCCTTCCCAAACCAGATGACCAAGAGTATGGCCAACCTTGGAAGCTTTGCTTAAGAGGGCCTGTCGGGATGCCATAGCCCAACTGATTTCCCTCACATTATAGATTTATATATTTTCCTCTGGGCCTATGTTTGAAGCCCTGCCGTAATGTTCCAATCCTATGTATTGAAAGGTCACAACTGAGATTGCGTGTATTTATTCGATCGAAACCAATTTCAGCTTAGGGGTTTGTGTTGAAATACTTATTTCCTATCTGCCACCCAAAGCCATAATGATATTACTTAAACAGAACTAGGGTTGTACAACTTGCCTTTTGTTGGAAAATATGGGTTATTTCATAGTGACTAAATTATTTGCCATCTTGAAAGTAACACCAGAAACACATGCCGTCCTTGAAGTAGCCCTAGCACCTGAGACCACATGTACCGAACTTGTTCACTCTGCAAACATTTCCTGAGCTGCAAGATATACTGTTTGTAATCCTTATGATCCTCAGTGGACTTGAAGTATGCTAGCACAAAATCCAGTTTAAACCAATCTCAATATAATATAGGTTTGAATAATTAAAGACCTTAAGTGTAGTTGGCTGGAAGCTTTTGTTCTTAAACTGGACTAGGGAATGGACATGATCTTACCAAATCCTTTAATCTGTTTCTCTGGTCTTATGTATTGACAATTTCTGAACCTTACTGGGCACTATCACGTCGGGTGACACTGTAGAAGCTTTAGGCTCACTACTATAAACCTCGAGCTCCCTTTTCTTTTGGAATCGCTTCATTATATATACTGTTAACCAAGAAGATGCAGGAACATTCAAAATATGTGGCTGAAAGGAATCAGTCCGGGAGCTAGATAACATTAATACCATATATGCATCCGACAAGTAGTTCATTAGGTCTTCGAATTGTGCCTGTTGTAGTTTATTTCTCTTATGTTTTCCTAGCCTATGTAAATGCTACTTTTACTGGATTTTGACTCATATTTTTTCTAAAAATTTTATTCCTTCGGCTGGTATTCATTCTATGTTACATTCCGGGGTTGTGTTGTATCTGTTAAACTTTCCTATCATCCTTCTCGTTCGAGATTTGACTATTTGAGTAAATAGCAGCTCATCTATGTTTGACGGAGCATGTTTGGCTCTCCTGACGTAAAAGATGGGGATGCATATCGTCTGCATTAGTTCAAAAAAAATGCAGAGAACTGTACAGTAAAATAGATGTGAGGGGTGGGAGGGATCCTGTAGCTACAGTAATCTGGTTCATTGTACAGTCTATTTCTTTTCCTGCTTGTTCTGTAGCCATTTGTCTGTGACGTCAAAATCTAATCCAACGGTGGAGATGGAGATATTGCCAGGTACAGTTACATGGCTGGAGTAACTGACATAAAACCGTACCTTATATGTTAACCACGTGGTTTAACATGTCACTGCCAATAATGCTGTAAACGTGCCTTTGTGCTGTAACAGCTCTCTGCCAGCCACAACCTATCTGAACTGCCAGACTGATGAATTGAAGGTGACCTTTTTTTAAAAAAAAATAATCGTATTTACAAATATTGGATAAAACTTCAAAGAAAAAAATTGGATATGAGCTCAAGTAAGAGCCATGCATTTAGCACGGCTTATGTACAAAATACTTATTATTCTATCAAAATTGTTTATAGTGTTTATGTAGCATAAGCAGGCAATCTGTTTGGCAAAACTGATAATGCTTATTCATTAAAACTGCTTATTCTCACATATAAGCACTATAAGCTACGTTTTGCTGCTTTGTCCAGTGTATATGTGTAGTACAAGATGACAAAGTGCTTATACCTCATTAACACTTGGCTATTTTGGCGTTTAGTAAGCATTTCGAATAAGCCGTGCCAAATATATCCTAATTGTTCCTTAAAGCGGAGCTATAGATTAGTAGCACGATATGAAACTAAGTAACCAACTCAAACAAATGTGCTTACCCTGCGGTGTCTCTTCAAGAGTATATGATGAAATTGGAAAAGAGAAGATTAGTCATATCCAAAAGAAAGATACACAATACTGAGATGGTTCAATCTCTCTCTCTCTCTGTGTGTGCGCTCGCGCGCCTCAAACCATACAAGAATTGAGCATTGATGAAGGTGAGCCTTATGACTACAAGAAATATGGAAGCCATCAGTTGGTCTAATAGCTTTCTGTGCCAAACCATGAGCAATAGTGTTGCAGCCTCTTTTGATTTTGTCGACTTCATAGGCCGTCCGTTGATTATTATCTTTGAAATCATACAACAATAGACGGAGTGTCCACTCCTCCAGGGTCATGAATGAAATCGTTCTTCTTTAGAGTGGAGACCATCATTTCATTGTCTAATAGATAGTGCACCTGTGCGTGGCCGAGAGCATTGTTGATTTTGGATGCAAGGAGGAGAGCCATGGCTTCCGCTTGAAAAGGATTGTGAGCTTGCGTCATCGCCTGTTGTACTTCAATGACCGGCATGATGGGGCCAGTTCTGTTGCAGAATAGCACGCTTAATCCAGAGACGTGGGCCACCTCCCCCCCCTCTCTCTCTCACACACACACCTCCCTCTCCCCTCTCGCTCTCCCTCTCTCTCTCTCGGGGGTGTGTGCCCAGTCCACACGGTTTCGATGTCTGAGGTACTCCCTCCGTCCAAGAATATAAGGATTTGTTGACTTTTTGATTTTTCGTTTGATCATTCAGTCTTATTCAAAATATTTATGCAAATACAAAACTAAAGAAGATGTACTTAAAATATACCTAAGAATAAAGTATATTGTATCAAAATAAATAAAATTTTAACAAATTTTTTAAATAAGACGAATGGTCAAATATGACATCTAAAAGTCAACAAATGCTTATATTTCTGGATGGAGGGAGTATCAGTTTTCTACATTCGGCTAAATGATCGGTTAGGAGTCACGTGTGAAAGTGGCCTTCCTAATTGCTCCGTACCCAAAAGTTTCCTTTAAAGCAAGCCCTCGCCCTCTGTAAGGTGCTACTATTTAGCTAATATCAAGTACTCTCTCCGTCCTAAAATGTAGGGCTTTCTAGCATTTCAAATAAAAAATGGTCAATGTATTAGAAGACAACCATACTCTTCATTTTTACTTTTATGCACCTATCTATTAACTCTTCCACCAACCCTTATGTTTGTCCCATCTTCAAAACGTCATATATTTAGGGGAAATTTCAAACTCCAAACACCCTATATTAAGGGATGGAGGGAGTAAGCTCCTAGTCCTACCTTTAAAACATCATAACCTAAATATTTAGGTATGCCAATTTTTATTCCAAACTTTTGGTCAAGAGTGGGGAACTTTTTTGTTGTTAAATAATATTCTTATTCAATAATATTTTGAATTTTAAATTGGTGAACCTTGCAAAGTGTTAAGGTTCCTTGAATTATTAGTGCCGTGCTTAATATTTACCAACATTCTTCGACTAATATCAAATACTATCTTTGTTCCAAAAATTTTGTACATTTTATACACATAGAGAAACATGTGGGGAGCACAACTTGTGATTGTCACATGTAGTAATTCTCATCATTTTTTGACTTTAAAATCAATGAATATAGAAAAGTGTGAAGGTTATAACCTTAATGTGTTGCAATATTCAACAATTATAAATATTAACAAAAAAGAAGAGAATGAAAAAATGTGACAACAAAAAAAGTGTTCCTCAACAAGTATAACAGTGTACAAAAATTCTGGAGCAAAGATAATATTTATTTTTAATAGAAGAAAATAGGGAAATGTTAAGCATTGATGCTAATAATTTAAGGAACCTTAACACTTCGTCAGGTTTACCAATTTCAAATTCACAAATGTTACATAATAAAAACATTTTTCATCAATAAAATGTTCCCCATAGGTTACTCTATGTCTATGTATTTAAAAAGTTTCATGAATTTTGAAGCAAAGAGTATTTTTCTGAGCTAGTGAATATAGGAAAACCGTAAGCTTTCACGCTAATTGGCGCTAGTGGCATACTACAAGGCATGAAAATTTTAATGGATGGTATAGAGGGAACTTCTACGTTTTTCATGGCACAAAGGGAACTGAGTAAATCTTTTATGTCACTTAGGGAATTTGCTCCAAGAAAATTGGTGAGTGGTTGCTATACCTTCTGTGTGATGTATTGTTTATCATTCGGGTAATCCTTGTGGTTGATTCGTACTCAAGCACCGATGGGACGATACGCGATAGCATGTCTGCTTTTAGATTAGAACACTACTTTTGTCTCGTTCAAAGTATTTTTTTCTTAACTTTAGGAATTAATTTTGATCATTTTGTTTTATTCAAAACTCATTTATATTTTTTATAATTTAATATCATAAATTAGAAATACTTTAACAATAATATCTTTGTTTTAGTATTTATACAAAATTTGTTGAATAAGATGAATTGATTTCTAAAAATAAAAAATGACAATCTTAATGGACGGAGAGAGTACTTCTGATCTGCTACTGATTTTGTGTTTTTGTTGTCGTGCACTTCGTTGGATGCTGTGCACGGTGAAACATCGGAGGAAGCGACACAAAAGCTCGTGGAAGATTGACGGAAATACTTATAGTTGACATTTCTCGTTACAATTACTTTACTATTGTGGTGTGAAGTGTGATCTCGCTTCTGAAAATACAACTGTGAATGAGCTATGTTGCTCAGATTTATTACGAGTCTCAAAGTGAGGGCAGAGTGACACGGTACGGTACATAGCCGTATACGTGGCATCGATCTCAGACAGATGGAGCTCTTCAGATCACAAAATCGAGCATTCTTAGGTGACAAAAATCACGTCTAAGATAATTGATGGCGCGATACACAGCCAAATACGTGACATCAATCTCTGTTGTTCTATTTTAGCACTAAATTAAAATAAGTAATCAATCTCTGGTTGTGGCACACTTTAAGTGAAACGTCCGGCACGTCTGCTTCCCACTGACATGCCTATTCAAACTCATTTGTCGCTGATAAGGGGGCTGTAAATAGGGTACCACATTTTCCGAGCGACGAAGTCCACTGTTTCCGACTGTTAACAAGAAAAACTTATTTCAGACACTATTGTAGGTTCCGTAAGAATGATATGGAACTCTTTGTGCATTACTAGTTACCTCTGACATGCTGCCAAGCTCCCTAGGGCCCACATCATCGCTGCCTTCAGCAAGATCTTCAGCAACAGCAGCACGGACGACTGAAGCGCCGACACGTGCTGTGATATGCCTGATACTGTAATGTATTTTTTGGGTGGATGTTAGCTCCTCATCATAATAATGAAATATAGGATGGAATTTTCGGATCAGTGAGTGTTGAATGAAGAACACACCTGGAGACCGAAGGGAAAAGGATTCCCTTTCTAATTTCATCATCCGTAATGTAAGATGCCAGGCTGCATTGCAATAATAAGTAGATCCTTATCAGAAGAGAGAGGCAACGACATGCAGGAGCGATTAAACACTTTGTGATGAACTCCACTAAAGCTGTACTCATCTTTTACATTTCAAATTGTGTTTGAAAAGATACACAGTAGTATGATTTCAGTGTTTGAATAATTTGATATTGGTCTGTTCTATCTAGAAAAGGACAGAACGATTTGAATCAACTTAGGTAGTTCAAAGAAAAACAACCAAAATTAGTTGCTGTATTAATCAAATTAACTTATGGAACCATCGGGCCAACCACACATAACTGTATCAAGCAAACTTACCACTCGGCTGCTGCTTGAAGCATGCCATCTGAAATATGCCTAGCACCTGAAAGAAGGGCTCCTAAACCAATCCTGAATTTAGAACAATTTTCTATCAGAGACAAAAGCCAAAGATTATCGGAAGGTGAAAGTTAGCCAGAGTTCACCATACCCAGGAAATAGATACATGTTGTTTGCTTGATTAGCATAACCTGTCCTACCATTTCCTAACAAACCCAGATTAGCATTAGTGTGATATTCTAAAAGAGAGTACAGCAAACAAACGATTTAGAAGAGAATAGGCAGAACCTACCTAAAGAAACATTACTGAAAGGGCTTCCACTGGCAAATATCGCATTCTGTCCAACATGCCTGAATACATCTTCAGGAGTACATTCAGCTGTAACAAAAAGACACCAAACTGAGCATTTCATCTTTGGGTATCCTCAAAGTTATTCTGTAGAAGAAAACCTTTAGTGGTTGGGTTGGACATTGCAAAAATTGCAGGGCGTGGGGAGTCAGATTCTTTCATTGCCTTGAGAACCTGGTGAGATAGAGTGCACTTGGCAATCAATTGTCAACACATCATGTACTCTAACAAGCTTGGAGTATACGTGTCAGTTTGCAATATGATCTTATTAATAACAAGAATAGGCTTTCCATAATCAATAGTTCCGTAAGTATGTAGAGTTGAGCAATGGCACTGGTAAATGAGTCACAACATACGTATTGATCAAGAAGCATTAGTGTCAGAAGAAGCCTACACTAGAGGAAGCAGGTACACAGCAAAAAACTCATTGTTTCTTGTTCCGCAACTGTGAAATTGACACCAAGATCTTGATATTGGCCATTACAAATGATAGTGCCCTTGCTAATTAGGCCTTATAAAACTATTCATAAATCATGATCCATCCATGGAACAAAAGAAGTCAATGTCATTAGAACATAGAGTGAGGCGCTACAAGGCATCAAAATCTCAAGTTTCCTTATCTGCCATCACATCCAAATTTCATTCCTTATGTGCCACTACTGTAACCTTAAGCCTTTTTTTTTTGTTAAGCTGACTTGACAAAATATGAATTTACCTGTATGAGCTAGTTGTGTGCTACTACTGGATTGAGAAGGTTGCTTATCAGGTCCAGTCATGAAAGGAACCTAGAAAAATGCTTATAGGAACCCAAAGAAAAGCTAAGATCGGTCTTTCAGCAAATATAAAAGGATTCTCTACTACTACTCTGCTACCAACAAGCACCTAGACTGAGGAATGTCAAGTCAGGAGTAATAAAAAGAAGAAAAAACATAAATGAAATTACAGCATAATCTTTATAACCAGGTTACGGAATGTTTATATGCTTACCTCCTCGTTAAATATGCCACCCACTCCAGATAGTCCTAAAAGTACATGAGGCTTGACTTTCTTGACCTGACGATCAGTTTCAAACTGAATTAGTTCAACAACAGAAGCAATGGAGCATTTTTGTCCCAACTGAAAAGATGATCGTCAAAAATCTAAGTTAGCATACCACTTCAACAAGATTAGCCCCCTCATGGAGATCCTCAACCTCATCAGGGCCATGACCTCTGGCAAAACGTGCCACAGCAGGATCCAGACCCTTCCGGTCTTTGGTAATAAGGCCCTGACACATGAACGCATAAACTATGAGCCTGATAATAATAGCTTTTACAGTGAACACAAATGACACAGAGTAACTTGGTTAGAAGGCAGAAAAAAAATGAAGCATTTGATTTCATGAAGTTAACTTACATCTTTGTCCAGAACCCAGAATTGATTGTGTCCTTCACCACTTCTATTGATCCCAGGCATCCTCAACATTGCTTGTTTAGCCATGCTAAGCACACCTATCCCGGCACTGAATTCTAAATATTAATTAGGATGGACAAACAAAACTTTTGACAATGAACATGTTCTATAGAAAGAGGAATTCTTATTGACATGCCAAACATATCAGATACCTTCCAGCTCCCACAACGACTATCTTTTGGTTATTAAAATCCTGAAGGGGCCGGCCTTGTGCTCTGACAGCACCAAGTAGGCCAGCTAGAGCAACTCCAGCTGTGCCCTGTTGAATAGGAACAGCCAATTAGACAATAAGATAAAATTTGAATGAAAATATATTCTGCCAACAAATTACATCAAATTATTCGAGAAAAATTCAAATTACATTAAAATAATTGGAGAATGAAAGTACCTGCACATCGTCATTGAACATGCAAAATCGATGCCGATACCTCTGTAGTGTCTCAAATGCCCATTTCATTTGGAAGTCTTCGAACTGTGATTCAATCTCTTCAGATACAGAGCATCACTGAGCAAGCATATAAAACATAACAATAAAGCAAATATACCTGCACAACTGCTTTTGGCCAGCGTGCACGGATCGCTTCCATGAATTCATCTACAACTGACAGGTACTCTTCTCCTTCCAGCCTAGGCTGCCTCAGTCCTAAATCTAAGTAAACAATTGCTGAATAAGGTATGCTACAATGAAAGAGTTAATTCATAGAAAACAAGAAGCACTTATTATTCAATTTATAATTTAATAACTCTTCAACATTGCTTTAAATAACTACAAAGTATTTCAAATATTAGGCTTAATGTATCTTACGCACATAGCTTGTCCTCCAGAAGCTTTTCATTATTAGTTCCCACATCAAGCATTATTGGAAGAACCTACAAATATTCATATATTCAGAGAGCATGAAAACATAAAAAAGGTATCAATTACTTAAGGCACTTATGGCTGTTCGAGTATAATTTCTTTGTTCTAGCTGCCTGTGTCCTACAGAGTATAATAAAGATAAAAAATACTTATTTGCAGCTCATGTTTCTCTATTACAGACAGTAAGTAGAACTTTCATACCTTTTGTGGGTTAATACCAGCAGCTGCCACATAAACATCAAGTTTACCAATAGGTATGCCGATTCCCTGAACTCCAAGATCACCTAAGCCTAGAATGCGACTCCCATCAGTCACAACTATCATGTCAACCTGGGGAAAAAAATGTCGCCCAATCACGTGAATATGTGCAATCCAAGCAGAACTAGAAGTCATGCTTATAGTTATGTTATCAGACAGAAAGATATTAGGCATGATATATCAGAGTTAAACATGGACAGTAACGATAGAATTAAATGTAAATTACTGTGTTATTGCCTCTAAACATTCACTGAAGGTAAACTTGAAAATAAAGGAGCATATAGAGCTCTGGAAAACTACAACCATCCATATGCATATTCAGAACTGGGTTAGTGGTCTACATAGGCAGCAAATGTTGCGATGTTTGGTTGCTAGCCACACTTTGCCACACCTAACTTTCTCTAACCATTAATCTAACTGATATAACTGACTTCCGTGGATATACTTGTGATACTACTTCAAAAGCAATACCCTTCTAAATAAGATTTTTAGTTTTACCTTCTCTTGAGGCCAGTTGTAAATCATCGACATCATCTCCCCTTTATCCTTTGCACTGAAATACATACCACGGGGGCGTCTGAACAGACCACTGTAGTTTTCACAGACCAGCCCAACCGTTGGAGTGTATATGATTGGCGCAAAATCCTTGATGTTGTCAATAAGCACCTGGTAAAAACAGAGCATATCACCTCTTTGAGCAACTAAACACAACTAATTCAGGTGAAACACCACTCTATCAGTCTTGTACTCCTGGAAAATAATGCAGCACTTTACTCCCCAAAAAACAAAAAATAGTACTCGCAGAAGGCTGCGATACTGGGAGCTCACCCTGTAGTATAATGTCTCATTCCGGTCGTGCAGCCTGTTGAGGATCCTCCACTTGGCTAGCGCGACGATGGAATCCGGCTCGCCCCGCGTGTTGTTCTCCAGCGACCGGAACGAATCAACTGCAACAGACAAGCGCATGCGCGTCACATCAGCAAAAAGGGTTCGCGTGATCCCCGATAACCATTCCAAAACGCGATCGGGGGAAGCATGCGTGACGCGGCACGGAGAAACGGGGTGCGGCAACTCACTGAAACGCTCGTACTGCTGCTCGAAGGACATGACCCGCGGCGGGAGCAGGCCGCGGAGGCCGAGCCGGTCGCGCTCCGTCATGGGGAACGCCGTGTCCTGCGCACATCGACACGGAAGTCCTCAGTGAGCTGCTGGGATCGCGTTCGAGCAGGTCGCGGGCGTCGGTGAGGGGCGGGCCTACCTTGTTGTACCAGGGGTCGTGGAGGATGTCGTTGCCGCGCTTGTGCACGATGCAGGGGCCCGGGATGGGGGCGGCGGCCCCCGCCGCGGGGGTGGACGACGACATCAGCCGCCGGATCTGCCCCGACCGCCGCGCCACCGCCGAACGCAACATCGCGAGATCGGCCGCTGCCGGTACGGCTTGGCGGGGACGGGACAGTACGTGATGGGATGCGCCGAGTCGTCGCGGGGCTCGAGCCCAATGGAGGTCAGGTCCGGGGAGATTTGAAGGGGTCCGTCGCGGCGCGGTGCGGGCAATCGCGGTGAGGACAAGCCAGGCCCCTTCCCAGTCGTAGTCAGGGTCGGGTGGAGGAGGAGGGTGCGTATGCGCGACGCGGGCGCGCGGGCACGGCCGCGGCTCGGACCGTGCGGGGAGGAAGGAGGCGGTGAGTGGTCGGCGCGGAGGAGCGCACGCGGACCGGGACGCGGCTCAACTAGTGGAGGCGCCCTCCGGGACTTGGGGTCCAATCGACGGCGACGAGTTCCACCTTCCGTGGCACTGATGAATAGTCGCCCACGCGGAGATTCGATACCACGGATGATTCGAGCTTTTTTGGTATTTGAGGTTTTTGCACTGCTGCCTTTGCCATAATACCACTTTCCATGTTAATGTTAAGCCATATTTTAGTTTCTTTTTCCTTTTTCTTCCATCGACATCCAAATTAGTTGTGGATGCAGCAGGGGGGATCAGTTTCCTATCGCCGAACGGTCTATTAATAACAATTTAAGCTATTTTTATTTTAAGTTATTTTCTTTCTTCCATCGACATTCAAATTAGTTGTGAATGCCAATGCAAATCAGTTTCCTTATGGCCGAACGGTTAATTTTCTCAATTTACAACACAAGCAAGCTGCGACGTGTCACCCCTATAACCGCAACAAGATGCAAGATGACTCATAGATATGTTAGTTGTGGTGTCTTTTTGGAGACACTAAATAGGAAATGATCCTAACATTTTGAGATTACGTGTGTTAGCCCTCCTTTATTTGCATCCATCCCCCTAGCTATTTCCTTTTGCTCCACTTAGGCTATCTCCAACAATGAAAACTTAAATTGGAGATCTTAATTCCACAATGGGTGCTCACAGCATTAAAGGGATAGGATTTAGAAATTGTCATCTCCAATGGTAGACCCAGGATGGGTGCTCAGGCAGCCACGGGAGACAGGCGCCGTGTCGTGCGAACGCGGAGATGTCGCCGGGAGGAGGGTGCCCGAGGAGGAGGCCACGCGCAGCTCCGATGCCGGGGGAGGAGGCTGCTGCTGTCGCGCGAGCCGACATTGAGGCGGGAGAGGCGATCGAAGAGAGGCGCGTCGTCGACGGGGAGAGGCGGGAAGCGATCACGGCGGCGCGAGGTACGGAGCGACGGCGGTCCGTACGCCCGGAGGATGTGTCCGCCGCCCATCGCGTGGCCGCCGCCGCACTCACATGACGTTGCTGCCGTTCGCCACCGCCGCTCCTTCATGTTTTCTTTTCTCCCGTCGCCAAAGCGTTTTGGTCGAGGGACGTCCGCTCCAAATGTGGGTGGCGATCGGGATAACGCCCAGAATGGGTGTCGCATTTGGGTCGCTCGTTGGAGGGTTATTTTGGGTGTTTCCTGGCCCATTTTTGGTTTAAAAGGGGTAATGGGTGTCTTGTTGGAGACAACCTTATTCACGTTAGAGTGAAATACAGCACATATCCAAAAATAATTTAGAAAGCAGTCATCTAGGTCCATGAACTCTCAAAGTGGCCATCCGGGTTCCTAAGAAATGGTCATCCGGGTCCACGAACTTGAGAGTGACACCTTAGGTCCACATATCTATTTATATTATGTCAATCGAGTCCAGAAAGTCATCGTCTAGCCGCTCTCAACATACAAATGTGGCATATGCCCACCGCCCACCCGCTCGTCTACGCACTAGGCATCATTAACGATGACATGTCACGTCATGTGCGAAAGGCAATTGTCATGGGTAACAGACGAGCTATCGTCATGGATCTTTGAATAACGGGCGCGCGAAGGGTCCAATGGGTGGTGATACCACGATCTATGAGCACACATGTTGTTAGTCGGCGTCGTTCGCACGGAGAGCGGTTGTGTGGTGGCAACAACGTGCGATGAGTGTTTAGGCGGCGATGATGTGCGTGAAGAGTGATTGGGTACGACGATGTGGACCTGGTTGACACGATATAAATAGATCATAGACTAGAAAGTTTGATATAAAATTTATGGTTTTATTGATCTAGATGGGCATCCATGAATAGTTTAGAGAACTATATGGTCATTTTAAGAGTTCATAGACCTAAATAGTCATGCCTAAAAAAATTTCGGGGCCTATGGTGCATTTTACTCTTCGCTTTACAATGCATTTGGGTCCTTAGAGTATTGGAGAACAATAAAAATTGTTCCCCTCGTGTTTGAAATTCTTTCTTGTAATTTAAATAATTATATCATTTCTCTTTTAGAATTTTATATTTATATAATCAAACCCCAAAACTCTAGGAGAATAACGAAAGTGAGTGCCATCTCTAGTTTCCCTGACCTGCTTTCGAACACCTGCAAACAATTGCTATATATAAAAAAAACTCCTGCAAACAGTGAAAGGTGCGTCATTGGCATTCATCCACGATTTGAGAAAACGGAACTATGGTTACTGTTGATTTATATATGCCGCTTTGCCCTGTACTATTGCGAGCAATGGTTAGTGTATGGTGGCAGTAGCTGCTCCGTTGCTGCACCACAAGTCCACAACGCATCGGCATCGATCAGCCGGCCGGCTATCGAGCGAGAAGCGAGATGGCAAAACTAGCAGTGAAGCAGTCCACTTGGTTTTCCAAAGGAAACAAACGGGCACACACACACATCGAGGCGTCGAATCGCGCGCGATCGATGGATAGGCTGGGGCAGGCTGCTCGTGCTCCGCGGCCGCGGCACACGAGAAAGGGACCAACGGCACCGCGCCTCCCGCCGTTCAAACGCGCACACACCTTTCCGGCCAGTTTCCAGTTTCCTGCCTCGGCGCCCCCACCCAGCCGGACCACGGTAGGCAACGATCACCGCCGCCAGCGGCAGCAGTACCCGGCTTCTTCACAGCCACAGTCCCCACCGACACTTGGGGCCCGCACACGCCATATTGGCCCGGCCCCGCATGTCAGGGGCGTTACGAGCAGCCGTCCCGGTCCGTGCCCGTGCCGGGCTCGGCTGCCACGACCGTTGTCTTTAACCCGGCACAGAAAAATCGAGCCAGCGCACTCGCACACAAAGACAGGCGCCGCCGGGCTCCACACGCGCCACTCCACTCCCCGTTTCCTCCTCCACCCGGCCGCCGTCCCTGTCTCCGGCGCCGCAGCTGCGTCGGCCTCGCCAGATCCCCGTTCTGTTGCCCGGTCCTGGTGGTGTGGGAGAGGGACGAAGATGGGCAGCGCCAGCGCGTTCGTCATCAGGTGGATCAACTTCTTCACCATGGTCAGTCGCGGCCTGCTCATTCCCCTTTGCTCCCCCTATTCTTCACCACCTTCGAATTTCAGTAGCCGTCTCGCTTCGCTTACCTTACCTGGGTTCATCAACCGCTCGTCTTTGCTGCCATTTTCCTTTCTTGCCAGCTTCCGCTTGCGCCGCAGATACTGCTTCCCGTTTGGTGCAGGGTAACCCGAACCCTGCATGCTGCTGTTTATCGTCTTCGTTTCGCCGGCGCACTGTGCTGATTAGTGGCTGGCCGTGTTGGAATTGGACTGCGGTCGGCTATTTGCTTCACATTCGGAGTTCACGATCTGGTTCAGATGGAGAATTGCGTGGCTGAATTGGCTGGATCGCACGCTTTTTCGAGCTGGGTTGCGTTCTAATTACTCTTGCGTTGTAGGGTTCTTGGGCTAGTCAATTCTTAATTTCGCAAGCCTGTTATTTAGTTTATGGGAAGAGATAATGATCACCCATTTGCTGAACCGCTTTATGCTGCTTTCAAATCGCCTTTTCCTTTGAACAGATACTGGCACTACTGGTGGTGGGGTTCGGGTTCTGGATGAGCACCCACAACGACGAGTGCAGACGGTCCTTAACAATCCCTGTCATGGGTCTCGGAGGAGTGATTTTCGTCATGTACGCACCGGATTGCATATCCCGCATGCTGATAACCTGCTTAATTTTCGCGGTCCAGATTATAATGCTCTCTCGCTATCGATTTATGCTGCAGATCGCTCGTGGGATTCCTTGGCGCCTGGAAGAACATTTCGTGCCTGCTCTGGACAGTATCCTTATCTTTCTCGTGAAGCCGGAACAATATAAAGTAGCATTCACATGATTTTTTATAGTCATTGTTGCCTTTTCTGGCTGCTTTTGGAGTTATCTGTGTCCTTGACATGTGGCTGTTAGTACCTAATCATGCTGTTCGTTGTCTTGGTGGCAATCATGGTGTTTACGGTGCTTGCGTAAGTTCCTTTGAGTAATTTGTGATGGCACGGTTATTTATGTTGGTGACTATCATATTGTACCTTTTGTTTGAAATTTTTCTGTGGAGCACGCTGGTTAGGTGATGCCATTCAATTGTAGTCCACCGTTTAGGGGTTAATTGTTATTTGTCTTCAGAAATTAGTTGTGATTTTTTATAACTCTGTCTTGCTCTTACTTAATTGCTGCAGATTTATCATAACCAATACAGGAACTGGTCATGTTGTTCCAGGGGCTAGGTATGTGACTCTCCAAAACCCACACAAGGGCTGGAAGAAAATTCCAATTTTAGAGGATACAAGTGAATTGAATGATTTATCTTGTTCTATGCAGATATAAAGAGTATCGTCTTCAGGATTACAGCTCCTGGTTTGTCAAACAGGCATGTCCTGTTTCTTTGCTGAAACCATTTTTGTTTTCCTCCTATGCAATTCATGTAAATGTTTCAATGTGCTGGCACATACTTAATTACTTCCTTCGGAACTCTAGCTCAATGACACAGAAAAATGGACTCGCCTGAAAAGTTGCCTAGTGAAGTCAGATGATTGCAATAATCTATCAAAGAAATACAAGGTCATTCTCTATATTCCACCTTGGAGTACTCTAATACTATATTCTGTTATGGTGATCCAACTTTTATCAAACTCCATGCAGTCTCTGAAACAATACAAGCTTGCAGACCTTACTCCCATGGAGTCTGGTTGCTGCCGCCCACCAGCAGAGTAGGCACCTCAGGCTTCAACTGCTAACTATAATCTTAAATGTGGTATATCATCATTTCTCTAATTGTTAGGTGCGGTTACCCTGCTGTGAATGCTTCCTATTTTGATCTGAGCTATCATCCAGTTAGCACCAACACCGACTGCAAATTGTACAAAAATGTGCGCTCTGTTAGGTGCTACGACTGCAATTCCTGCAAGTAAGTTTCTTGAGATCTCACTCATGGCTTTGAAACATCATAGGATTTTGGGATGCTAATTTTATTCCAAGCTTTTGGTACAGAGCTGGGGTTGCACAATACATGAAGGAAGAGTGGCGAGTGGTTGCTATATTCAACGTGGTACTGTTCATCATTCTGGTAAGCCCTGCCATTGTATCGCATGCAAACATTGATAGCATGGCTGCTTTAGACTAGAGCATACTCTTTGCACAAGATCTTTACTGCTACGCTAATCTACTACTAATTTTGTCTTTGTTTTTCTGTCTAGTCGTTTGTGTACTTCATTGGATGTTGTGCACGGCGAAACGCTGGAGGAAGCGATACAAAAGCTCGTGGAAGATAGACGGAATTACTTAATGAAGAATGCCAATAGTTAGCTTCTTCCCATTTCTTGTAATATTTTCCATCAAGTTCATTTGATGAAGGGATGATATTATTCTTTGTTGCATTTTTGGTGTGATCTCGCTTCTGAAAATAACTGTGAATGATCTCAAGATTTATTACAGTCCCAAAATGAGGTAGGGTGCCACGATACATAGCCCTATATGTGCCGTGGTATCAATGGTCAGAGAATTGAGATCTCCACAACTCCATCCGTCACTCATTGATATCACGCCACCTATAGGGCTATTTTAAGATAGCGGATGGCATGCTATATATGCATATACGTGGCATGAGTCTCTGTGTTTATAGTTCAATACTAAATTGAAACACATTTAGTATTTTTCAGTCAACCAGTCCACAACTAACTGCTGCAATATACAACATACCTGCTGCAACGTCTAAAAATAACTAATGCAACACGAGAAATTGCAACATGCAGTGATTCTTGGTGGATGGAACATTCATTAGTACTTATTGCAGCATACGAAAAGAACCATTGTAACATGAAAAAAAAATCAACTGAGAGATACTAAATGAAAATTAGTCTCTCAAATTAAAGAAGTAGCAAAAACAAGATATTTGTTTTGTCCAGCACATAACTTGATTTGTGCCGCCTTACGCCTGTCGAACTCATTTGCTGCTCACAAGAGGGCTGTAAATAGGGTACCACATTTTCCGGGCGACATAGTCCACTATTGCTGACTGTTAACACATGAAAAACTTATTTCAGATACTGGTGTAGGTCCTATAAAAATGTGGCCTTGTTTACGTGCTACTAGTATAATACCTCCGACATGCTGTTGAGCTCCTTAGGGCCCATGTCAGGGGTGCCCTCAGCAAGATCTTCAGCAATAGCAGCACGGACGACTGCAGCGCCGACACGTGCTGTGATAGGCCTGATACTGTTTTTTTTGTGTTTGTGTGGATGTTATTGACTCATCGTAATAATATAATATATGATAAATTTTGTATCAATGCATGTTGAATGCAGAACAAACCTGGAGACCGAAGGAAAGAGGATTCCCTTTTTAATTTCATCATCTGTAATGTATGATGCCAGGCTGCATTACAATAATAATTAGGTTCTTAGCAAAATATTGTCAAAAGAGAAAGGCACAAACATGTAGGAGCCATTAAGCACTTTGAGACGAACTCCACTGCTTAAGCCGTTATCTTTTATGTTTAACATTATGTTTGAAAAAATCAGCATTAGCATGCTTTCACGATGTTTAAATAATTTTATTATGCTTTGTTGTATTTAGAAAAGTACAAAATGAGTCAAATCTATTCAAGCAATTCAAGAAAAACAACCAAGGTTACTTTGCTATCTTAATAAAATGAACTTGTGAAGAGCAACATGCAGGAGAAGTCAATCCAACGGCGAGCCATACATAACTGTATCAAGCCACTTACCTCTCGGCTGCCGCTTGAAGCATTTCATCTGAAATATGTCGAGCACCTGAAAGAAGGGCTCCTAAACCAATCCTGAATTTAGAACAACTTCCATTAGTGAAATTCAAAACACAGATAATATGAAGGAGAAAAATAATCATAGAGTTTGCCATACCCAGGAAATAGATACATGTTGTTTGCTTGATTAGCATAACCTGTCTTACCATTTCCTAACAAACCCAGGTAAGCATTAGTGATATTCTAGCAGAGATTACAGCTAACAAACAATTTTAAAGAGAATAGGCAGAACCTACCTAAAGAAACATCACTGAAAGGACTTCCACTGGCAAATATCGCATTCTCTCCAACATGTTTGAATACATCTTCAGGAGTACATTCGGCTGTAACAAAAAGACACCAAATTTAGCATTTCATCTCTGGGTATCCTAAAAGTTATCTCTAGAAGAAAACCTTTAGTGGTTGGGTTGGACATTGCAAAAATTGCAGGGCGGGGGAGTCAGAATCTTTCATCGCCCTGAGAACCTGGTGACATACAGCCAATTGTCAACAAATGATGTACCCTAAATGCTGGAGTATAATGTATCAATTAGCAATAAAACCTTATTCATAAACAAAGAATATGGTTTTGATACTCATTTTTTGTAAGAATGTGCAGTCAAGCAATACCACTAAGAAATTGGTAAAATGACTTCTTGAGCGTGGTGATGACTCCCAACATACTATTGATCAGGCAATAGTATTACACAGCAAGCAACTAGTTGTTTTCTTGAAACTGACAACAAAATCTTGATATATCTATTGCCCATTACGAATGATAGTGCCCTCACTAATTAGTCCTGACAAAACTGTAATTATGATAAGTACATTATTGAAACTGTTGTTGTCTAAGATCATTCGTAAATCATGATCAATCAATCCAACAAAAGAAATATAATCCTTAAAGTGTCTAATTAGGCATATTAGTAATAATCATAAGGTTAAATAAATGGAACTTCTTAGATGTTTAACTCACAAGGTCAGAACAATGTGCAAGCAGTCATTGTTATCACAAGCATATCTTTACCCAGAAAAAAAAAAAGCTAAGACGAGTCTTTAACCAAATATGAAGGATTTTTTAACTACTATGCTACCAAAGTGAGGAATGTCAAGTCAGGACTCAGGAGTAATAAAAGAAAGAAAAAAGCATAAATGAACTTACACCATAATCTTTATAACCAGGTTACGGAATGTTTATATGCTTACCTCCTCGTTAAATATGCCGCCAACCCCAGACAGTCCTAAAAGCACATGAGGCTTAACTTTCTTGACCTGATGATCAGTATCAAACTGAATTAGTCCAACAACAGAAGCAATGGAGATACACTCTCAACAACAACAACACTGCAGCATTTTTGTCCCAACTAACTGAATAACTGAAAAAACGGTCGTCAAATATAAATGTTAGCATACCACTTCAACAAGACTAGCCCCCTCATTTAGATCTTTAATCTCATCAGGACCATGACCTCTGGCAAAAGGTGCCACAGCAGGGTCCAGACCCTTCCGGTCTTTGGTAATAAGACCCTGCATGATATAACATAAAACAGGAACGCATAAGCTACAAGCCTAATAATCATACCTTTTACAGTGAACACATACGACACAACACCTTGTGTAGAAGGCAGAAAAAAAGTGAAGAATTTTACTGCATGAAGTTAGCTTACATCTTTGTCCAGAACCCAGAATTGGTTCTGTTCTTCGCTGCTTCCAGGCATCCTCATCATTTCCTGTTTAGCCATGCTAAGCACACCTATCCCAGCACTGAATTCTAAAGATGAATTAGAATGGACAAACCAAACTTTTGACAAGGAATATGTTCTATAGAATAGACCAAGGAAATTGTATTGATATGTCAAACATATCAAATACCTTCCAGCTCCCACGACGACTATCTTTTGCTTATTAAAATCATGAAGGGGTCGGCCCTGTGCTCTGACAACACCAAGTAGACCAGCAAGAGCAACCCCAGCTGTGCCCTATTGAATAGGAAGAGCCCATCAAACAATAAGATAAAAGTTGAGCAGAAATGTATTATGTCAACAAATTACATCAAAATAATTGGATAATCAAAGTACCTGCACATCATCATTGAACATGCAAAATCGTTGCCGATACCTCTGTAGCGTCTCAAAAGCCCATTTCATTTGAAAGTCTTCGAACTGTGATTCAGTCACTTTTCAGAGATGGAGCATCATTGGGCAATCAGCCAGATACAGCATAACTAGAAAGCAAACATACCTGAACAACTGCTTTGGGCCAGCGCGCACGGACCGCTTCCATGAATTCATCTATAACTGACAAGTACTCTTCTCCTTCCAGCCTATGTTGCCTCAGTCCTAAATCTAAAGTAAACAATTACTGAATAAGGTATGTTCTAATTGAAGAATTTATTCATAGCTTGCCCTTCCAGCTCACTACGGAAGTGTTTCAGATATTAGATTTAATGTATCTTACGCACATAGCTTGTCCTCCAGAAGCTTTTCGTTATTAGTTCCCACATCAAGCATTACTGGAAGAACCTACAAATATTGATGTATTCAGAGAGCAGAAAAACATGAAAGAGTTAACGGCACTTATGGCTGTTGAGTATAATTTGTTTGTTCTAGTTGCCATGTCCTACAGAGTAATGAAATAAAAAATATTTATTTGCGGGTAAAGGCTTGTCTATTTCTGACACGAAGTCAAACTTTTCGTACCTTTTGTGGGTTAATACCAGCAGCTGCCACATAAAGGTCAAGTTTACCAATAGGTATACCAATGCCCTGAACTCCAAGATCACCTAAACCTAGAATGCGACTCCCATCAGTCACAACTATCATGTCAACCTGGAAAAAGAAAGTATCGGCCCATCACATGAGAATATGCAGTACAAGCATAACTAGAACTCATGAATACTGTTATGGTCTCTAACAGAAAGATGACACTCCTTGTGGTTTTCAGTTGTTGTCTTTAGGACAACATCTTACATAGTCAATTAAGCAAATTCTGCAATTAATTTCATATCTGATTGATAGAACTGACACCCCAATGATCCCAACTTTAAGAGTCTTACGTTCTCTTGAGGCCAGTTGTAAATCATCGACATCATCTCCCCCTTGTCCTTTGCACTGAAATACATCCCACGGGGGCGTCTGAAAAGACCACTGTAGTTTTCACAGACCAACCCAACAGTTGGAGTGTAGATGATCGGTGCAAACTCCTTGATGTTGTCAATGAGCACCTGGTAAAACACAGAATTTCAGTGCATACAAACTACTTAAACAAGAAATTAGGCAATTGCCACTGTAAACAAAGAAAGACAGAAAGAAAACTGTCCGACGGTGGGAGCTCACCCGGTAGTACAATGTCTCATTCCTGTCGTGCAGTCTGTTGAGGATCCTCCACTTGGCCAGCGAGACGATGGAGTCGGGCTCTCCCCTCGTGTTGCTCTCCAGGGACTTGAACGAGTTCACTGCAACACAGCAACGGGGGTCGCGTGATCACTGAAAACCATTCGGCAGGCAGGACGTGAGCAGGCGAAGCGAAGCACGCGGCGCGAAGAGACTCACTGAAACGCTCGTACTGCTCCTTGAAGGTCATGACCCTCGGCGGGAGCAGGCCGCGGAGGCCGAGCCTGTCGCGCTCCGTCATCGGGAACGCCGTGTCCTGCGCACCATCGATAGAAAGAGACCCCCGGTGAGCCGGTGCTGGAATCGCGATCGATCGAGCAGGTCGCGGGCATCGGGCCGGGCCTACCTTGTTGTACCATGGGTCGTTGAGGATGTCGTTGCCGCGCTTCTGCACGATGCAGGGCCCCGGCACGGCGGCCCCCGCCGCCGGCGTGGTCGACGACAGGAGTCGCCGGAGCTCCCTCGATCGCCGCGCCACCGACGAACGCAACATCGCTGCTGCTGGTACGGCTTGGCGGGGACGGGACGGTATGGGACGAGACGCGCAGGGTCGTGGCGGGGCGATGGAAATTCCAGGGAGATTTGAAGGGGTCCGTCGCCACGCGGTGCGGGCACCGGCGGTGAGGACATGGTAGGTGCCTCCATCCGGGTCGTGGTCGGTAGGGGCCACCCGGGAAGGCGCAAGGGGTCAGGGTTGGATGGGGAGTGTAGCGGACGGACGGGGAGGAAGGAGGCGGTGAGCGTGGTGGGCGCGGAGGAGCGGACTCGTGACGGCGCTCCTGGTGACGCGGGGGTCCAAGCAACGGCGACGAGCGGCACCGTACCTTCCGTGGCGTGTGGCACTGCCGACTACGCGCCAATATGGGGATTCGATGGCACAGAGGATGAGTCCATTCAATTCAGCGTGTCTGTAAGCCAAACAGAACGGATAAGGCCGGTTCATCAACTCAACCTAATCACAGATCGATCTCCAGCACTGGCGTCCAGCAGCATCTCATCAGCGTCAAGTCTTTACATATTATCTCTTGAGTTGAGTTAAGCAATACTGTTGTTTTGCGGTGCCACGAGCCTCAGGCAAGTTACTAAATTTTACATGGTCATCATCATAACTCGGAACAAGGTGTGACGTTCACATTTCGTTCCCCGGCCGTTTACCTGAACAGTGACCCAACTGATTTGCTGTCGCTTGCGCCGCCGCACGCAAAACTGTCCGGAGCCGGAGAATCGGGAGTCGGAGAGGACACGTGACAAGAACGATGATATGCCTCGCGGAAACTCGCTCTGCTGGCCCGTGGGCGACTAGGTGAACCACCTTTACGGCTTCCCTAGAGAGACCGCTCATGCGCTATCCAGCCAAGATAAGCGCCTCGCGCTGCGCCTCAAGTCTCCGCCACTCTTTCGCTGCTGCCGCCGCCGCCGTCGATCTTTCCGGCTGCTCGGTCCTACTAAGCAACTTTGTGCAGGCCGGCGTATATGTGAGCGAATCCTCAAGAAACGTTTCTCTCTGTGTGTATATGCGAGCGAATCCTGGAGAACTTTGTGCAAAGTCCGCGTCGTGGGCTGTGACACGTTCGGTTTCGTGTGCGTGGCACGACGCGCCCGCAGGCGTAGCCCACACCGGCCTCTCTTTTGGCCTGTCATAATTCACGTATGGTGCGAATCGTTTGCAACGAAGAAAGTAGGTAGGACTCGCGCGCATATACACAAAATGGAGCCATCACGTCTATCTAAAAAGTGATTTTCTAGGTTCAAAAAAAAAAGTGATTTTCTTTCAGATGTTTCTAGATAAAAAGTGTACACACGAAATTGACATCTTAATATATGCAAATAATATAATATATAAAGACTAATGAAGTTATAAATTATGGATATGGTATTATGAGAGACCCAAATTGTGTCCATATTGTTGTATGTATTTTTCTAAGAACGTAACATTTTGAGTGAAATTAAACTATTTGACAAAATAAGTTTAGAATGTTATGTACACTCATTCTTTTTTTTTGACCTAATATGTACACTCATTCTTACAAAGATAATGATTCGATGTGGATGATTCGGTGCATGTGGTTGCGATTAGATGACACATAGCTCTCGACGTGTGCCCTCTCACATGTACATTTTTGTTAATTAGACTTGACGATATGTACATCCTCTCTTACAATATGACTAGTTACAAAATATAGTGCATACTAGAGAAGGACTTTGTCCTTCAATAGTCCGTCTCTTGCAATAACATAGGATTTTTTAAAAAATATTGTTACTCATATATATGTTGATACTTCAATATTGGTGTTTTAGTATTTAATGGTATACTTTGTTTAATGGATGATTCCACTATCTTATTGCTTTTACATATATACTTACATGGGTGATGTTTATTTGTTTAGGAAGTTGGATTATTTATCTTTTTTTAATTAACCCTTGTGGTAATAGTTCTAGCTTAACCACAATATTTTCAACCACAGGGTTTATCCATCTTTGTCTATAGCATAGATGTAGCAATGCAATATATATTCTTTATATTGATAGTTTTGATATCTTAATCAGTTCTATGTACGAAATTGGTAGTGTTTTGCAATCTAGTGTATATTCTTGTTGTTAACATAGTGTAGACATGGCTTTGTAGTTTTCTTACAACTAAAAGTTCTACCATAAGTGCATAATGAGAATAAGAAACTTTGTAGTTTTAGACGGGTGTATATCTAAACACACGGAAAAAATCAACATGTTGTTGGAACAGGGCCGGACGGGTATGCTAACATTTCCTTAGTCACACCACAAAATTCCTCAGGTGTATATATCCACGAAGAAAACAACATATTTATTTGCTACCATCAGCTGGTGCACGGGAAGCTTCACTCAAAGATTTAGGCATTGTATGGGGGTAAAGTGTCCGGCTCCAAATGTTTTGCGAAACTATCATGTAGATTTATGACTAAAATGTAGTTCATGAAGTTGTTCATGTGTCATTTTGGTTCACAAACTTTCAATATATGTTTCTAAGTCCATGAATTTGTTTTTTTGTATCATGTAGGTCCCTTAAAGTTTTCTTTACAACTGTAGGACAACGAACTTGTTCGTCCTTGTCATTGAGATCCATAAAGTTTTCTTCACACAAATCTAAGGTTCACAAACTTTTGAAGTAATGCATTGTAGATCCATAATTATCCACAAACTTGATTATGCTTCATTGTGGAAAGAATTAGGCAAAGGTATAAATTCAACATGAATTATTGGAATCACATCGTAGGATCGTTGTGAACTATTTACAACATCAACAAGCTCGTTTAGCGCCTACGCTTGCATATAGGTGGTTGAAATTACTATCCCAACACTAGGGTGTGCCCTAAACTCATCGGAGTCCAAGTCAACTACACTTAATGAAATATGGCTTCACACACAAACTCAAGAAGGAGACATACGCATATTGCTTTTGTACAAATAATCATATATGTTAGTTCTATTGTATTACGCACAATCATTTAGAAAAGTTGATGGATCAACATTTGTAAAGGAAAAATTCATGGACCTAAATGACAGAAAAATAAGTTCATGAGTGAAGAATTGTAAATAAATGTTCATGGATCTAATTAGTGCAGATGGATAAGTTCATGGACCTATAAATCCAAAATAAAAGTATGTGGATTTAATACAAACAGACAAGTTTATGGAAGGCCAAGAATTGTAAATCAAGAAATCAAGGAAGCTTTGAATTAAGAGTTTTTTTTTCTAAGTCCCCCAGACTTGGAAAATTGAGCTCAGAATTGAACTTTCAACAAACTCAGATTCAACCAATCCAACATTTTTTTTTAATTGGAATAATGTATTCAAACGTCGCTTTGTCAAAATGATAAAATATATTCAATACACTAATCTTTTACTGCTCTAACTGTAATCACATTTCAAATGGTTTAGAAAATTGATCATCCCAGTCCATGGTCAGTGACATGCTGCAGCCTGTAGGAGCTAGCCGGTTGTAGGTGAAACGATAGCTGGCCTGCACGGCAGAGAATCTTATTAGAACCCGTTTGAGCTAGTCGCAGCGTATTGCGCTAAGTTAGGTGCAAAATAGACGATGCAAAGCCCATGGTCTTTCGAAAAAAAAAAGAGATGTGGCAAAGTCCATTAGCTAGTGGCAGAGTAGCAGCCCAGACCAAAGAATTTGAGAAGTTGTTTTCTCGGACACATCAACATAGGACATGTCACATGTGTTCCTACATTCTCGAAAAGGAAGTGTGGGATACCTACACTGCGCATACCCTTTTTTTTTCTCTCGGAATAGATTTTTTTTGAGCGAACTTTCTCTCGGATCCACATATACAAATATAACATTTCTGAATATTACAATAAGTCTAGCTAGCCACGTAAATGCCGTAGTAAGTCATACTGGCAGCTAGTTCTACATATTTGTACTCACAAGCTAGTCACGACTTCACAAGTACGAGGCCGGCCGGATCAGAGAGCGGACTTGTTCACGGGCGGACGTATGATCTCGGCCACCTCCTCCGCAAACCTATCCATGGCAGGGCCAGGGAGGCACATGGGCACAACGGCGCCGCGCTCACCGTCGGCGCCCTTGGAAGCTATGAGGAAGCTCGCCATCCCAGGGAACGGGCCAACACTGCCCTTCGCGGGGCCGCCGTACACCGGCTCGCCCCACCCGAAGTCGAGGTCGCCGAACCCGGCCCTGGTCACGTCCGAAACCAGGAACGCGTTTGCCGCGGCGAAGTGCGGCCGCCCGCGCAGGACCATGAGGTCGGCGACCGAGCGCAGGTACTCCACGTCCACGCCCCGCTTGGCCCGCTGGACCAGCTCCACGGCGAAGCCCACGGGCCTCGCGCGCAGCTCGCCGGCCGCGGCCAGCGCCGTCGGGAACGCGAACGCGTTGCCGTAGTAGCCCTCCGGGATGCCGGGCTCGCCGGACCTGCGGTTGCCGCGGGCGCTGGCGACGCAGATCATCCGCGTCACGGCGTTGGCGTGAGGGGCAAGCGCGGCCGTGCGGCACTTCCACAGGCACCCGGTGATGACGTCGAACGCGGTGGCGCGGGACCGGAGGCGGGAGCGGGATGGCGGCCACCTCCCGGCGCCCGAAGAAGAAGGAGCGGTGCACCATGTCGTTGCCGGGTTGCATGATGGGGCCCTGCTCGGAGTCCGGCGGCGGCACCGCGTCGTACTCGTGGTGCGGGAACGTCGGGCGCGGGGGTCTCGCGCTTCCAGCATCTCGCGGTCCCAAACCGGCTGCACGGTTGGTGCCGCCGCGCCCCGCGCGAGCTCCGCCACTGCGCCCAGGAACTGGACTAGCCCCTGCGCGTCCGCCATCGTGTGGGGCTCCCTCATTGCCAGGACGAAGCCTCCGCACGCCAGCCTCGTCACCTGCACAAGTGCACGTACACCGGTCATGCTCACACATCACAGTGGCTTCGTTTGTGCTCTCACGCAGGAGGCAGGATTGCCCTCGTGCACACATACATCAAGAGTTCAAACAAGATGAAATTATAAGCGAATCATCTGATTTACGTTTTCGACTGCAACAGGTGGAGGGAAGAGGTGATTTGCTTAATAATCTTTTCTAAACTTTTAGATTAACTTGATCGGTACATAAAAGTTCGATACGACAAACAAAGGGCACCTGAATGAGGAGGAGTGGAGAACCGAGCAACTCGGACGAGCCGGGTACGTCAAAGATCAGCTCGTCGAGGCACGGGAACGGCGGCTGCGGCGCGTCGCCAAAGTGCTCGAGCCTGACACCCGCGTCGGCCTCGATGAACAGCACGCCCTCGCCGGTGCAGTCGACGGCGAGCTTGCGGCCCTCGAGCTCCGTGAGCCGCCCAGCGAACGGGTAGTAGTGCACGAGGGCCCGGGCCACGGCGTCCCGGATCACCGCCACGGGGTCACGTGGGTCGCTCTGACGGGCGCCTCGGCGGTAGAACTGGATGACGGGGATGTGGAACCGGAGGCCCTCCTGGTCGTCGATGTCCGACAGCCGCTTCAGCTCCCGCGGCGTCGGGGAAGCCGGCGGCACCAGCACCGCGGGCTGTCTCCGCACCGCGAACTTCAACGTCGGCGATGCGCCCGCCATTCTTGCCCTGCTTCTCGTTCTAACAATGCTGATTACAGCGTGCGTGTGCTGCGCGTCTGCTGGCTGCTACTTGGATTTGCCCATAGTTGGCTACATAAGAAAGCAAGCAGCAATCGCACTTGCATTATGTTATCACCACCACCCCAATGAAAGTCAATTGAATTATTCAAACAACTGACAAGGGCGGTCAGCGATGGTTATCCTTACCGTAGCAGATCGTGCGTCCGTGCCGCCTGTTTTGGGAACAAAATGAGAGAAAGCAAATTGTCGCATCAACTTTCCCAGTATGTGTACATACTTATTTTAGAGACCCCAAGTATAAAGAGATACCCTCTAATTTGTGAGATACAAACATGGGAGTAACTACACCCGGGAGTAGGAAAAATGCTTCCTATATATATATATGTATCTCACAAATTAGAGGGTATCTCTTCATACTTGGGGTCTCTAAAATAAGTATGTACACATACTTGATTTTTAAAAATGGTATGTGGACATACCCATATTTTTATATGAGGATACATTAAGTATATGGACATACTCCTTTTTCTATATAGAAAGAAGATATATCACAAGGTGCAAAAATATATGAGTTCTACTCAAAAATTTTCATGGTTATCACTTTGTAAATTATTATTTTAGGTATGTACACATACTCAAAATGATAAATGGTTATGTACACATACCCAAGGTGGTTTTTCAAACATGGGAGTAACTATACCCGGGAGTAGAATGTAATTACCCTATATATATATATATATATATATATATATATATATATATATATATATATATATATATATATATATATATATATAATGACCCGTACAACGACGTTTGAGAGTGCTACTCTCAAGTCGGAAGCGTGGTGAGACCCGTATAAGTACGAAGAAGAGGACCCGAAGTCTTCGCCGTTCAATTCGAAAAACTACTGAAGTGCAGCACAAAGAGTCGCTCCCATATCCCGCATATACTAAGCACAAGGAGCCTATTATCAAAAGACGACACAAGGACGCCCATGTCCTTTACTCTCCAGCTCATGTCCTTTGCCACGAAGTGAAGGACACCAGCTCATGTCCTTTGACACAGGATTGAAGGACATTACGTGTGTGAAATAAAACAGGATGGAAGGACGGTGCGCTTGGCTATAAAAGGAGACCTCGAGGCTTCGCAGAGATCATCGAGAGAACATCAGCGAACAAGAGGAGAAATAAGGAAGACATCGGAGACCTCGAAGCGAAGCACCACCGAGTTCGTCGCAGCCCTTCCGCCTCCTTAGTAGAAGTAGTGATCCACTTGTAAAATAGAGAGTGTAATCCATCGTAAGATATCGCCCGCAAGGTAATCTTTCCTTTGTGTGCTTAAGCTCTTGGGGTTTCCGAAAGGAAAAGCCATATGTAAGCTATGTTTGTGAAAATGAAGTAGTGCTTGTCTTTGAAAATCCCTCGGTTTTCCGGTTCTTTCATGTGGGACGAGTTCTTATGCTAGGGACCCTATAGGAGAAACCTCTGTTTCGGCCTGCTCTTTTAGCCCGGAGTTGTGGCGCTGTGTAGAGCCTTGGGGCCGGTGAGAAGTGTTCCCTTCGGGTGGAACTGCCGGGGAGACGATAAGAACCTGTCACATGTGCTAGCGACCGGGAGCCTATGGGAAAGGCTTTGCTATTTCTGAAACAAACTAGCGATGAGTATGGTGAGTACCGAGTAGGATTTTTACCACCGAGTTTTTGCTTGGATAGGCAGTCTGTTTGGCCTCGCAGCCGGAAGAACGGTCTCGAATAACGAATATACGTGAATAAGGTGTCGCTTCGTCGAATAGTAGCAAGATTAGAATAATACAATCGAAGTGTTAATCAGCGAGAGATCGCTATCCGTGAATAGTATCGAAATCATTCCTCCCACCGAGCCTGCCGGTGAGTGGGTTGGTGCTGTAGAAATCCCGAATTTGAATAGTAGCCCGAATTTGAATAGTAGCCCGAATTTGAATAGTAGCCGAATTTGAATAGTAGCCGAATTTGAATAGTAACCCGAATTTGAATAGTATTTTACGCATAAGCATAAATCTCCCGAATTTACTCTCAAATTCGGGTTACTATTCAAATTCGGGCTACTATTCAAATTCGGGCTACTATTCAAATTCGGCTACTATTCAAATTCGGCTACTATTCAAATTCGGGCTACTATTCAAATTCGGGATTTCTACAAAGACTAACCCACTCACCGGCAGGCTCGGTGGGAGGAATGATTTCGGTACTATTCACGGATAGCGACCTCTCGCTGATTAACACTTCGATTATATTATTCTAATCTTGCTACTATTCGACGAAAGCGACACCTTCTTCACGTATATTCGTTATTCAGGACCGTTCTTCCGGTCGGCGAGGCCAAACAGATCGCCTATCCAAGCAAAAACTCAGTGGTAAAAATCCTACTCGGTACTCACCATACTCATCGCTAGTTTGTTTCAGAAATAGCAAAGCCTTTCCCATAGGCTCCCCGGTCGCTAGCACATGTGACAGGTTCTTATCGTCTCCCCGTGCAGCTCCACCCGAAGGGAACACTTCTCACCGGCCCCAAGGCTCTACACAGCGCCACAACTCCGGCTAAAAAGAGCAGGCCGAAACAGAGGTTTCTCCTATAGGGTCCCTAGCATAAGAACTCGTCCCACATGAAAGAACCGGAAAACCGAGGGATTTTCAAAGACAAGCACTACTTCATTCTCACAAACATAGCTTACATATGGCTTTCCCTTTCGGGAAACCCCAAGAGCTTAAGCACACAAAGGAAAAATTACCTTGCGGGCGATATCTTACAGTGGATTACACTCTCTATTTTACAAGTGGATCACTACTTCTACTAAGGAGGCGGAAGGGCTGCGACGAACTCGGTGGTGCTTCGCTTCCTTATTTCTCCTCTTGTTCGCTGATGTTCTGATGTTTCTCCGAAGCCTCGAGGTCTCCTTTTATAGCCAAGCACACCGTCCTTCCATCCTGTTTTATTTCACACACGTAATGTCCTTCAATCCCGTGTCAAAGGACATGAGCTGGTGTCCTTCACTTCGTGGCAAAGGACATGAGCTGGAGAGTAAAGGACATGGGCGTCCTTGTGTCATCTTTTGATAATAGGCTCCCATAATCTCGCTTAGTATATGCGGGATATGCGAGCGACTCTTTGTGCTGCACTTCAGTAGTTTTTCGAATTGAACGGCGAAGACTTCGGGTCCTCTTCTTCGTACTTATACGGGTCTCACCACGCTTCCGACTTGAGAGTAGCACTCTCAAACGTCGTTGTACGGGTCTCACCACGCTTTCGTATTGAGAGTATGGCTCTCAATAATATTTGTCCGAAAATTATTCAAATCTTCTTGAGTACTTATGCAAAGTCTTGAATAATATTTTTGTATATTAGTTCTTTTTGAGAGTATTACTTTTAATAATATTCCAACATCTTTCTTGATATTTTTGGTGGATTAATTTTGATCAGATTCTCGGGGTTGCCCATGTCCACCAATATCCATAAGATCTTCGTCTAAAAATGTATTCACAAATTTATCATCGTATACCTTCTTTGCTTCTTCAAATTTCTCATCATATTCTTTCTTCATTTCTTTAAATTTATCTTCATATGCTTTCTTCATTTCTTCAAATTTTCTATTCATTTCCTTCCTTCTTTCCACTTCTTTCAAGACTTCTTTCTTTATATCTTCTTTCCATGCTGGTGATATTCTTTAAATTATTTAATATTTATTCATCATCAAATGTTTCATCATTATCAATATCATCTCGGCTGCCATACTTCGTACCATGAAAAGAATTCTCGATATTCCTTTCTGAGATTATTTTCTTTGCCTAAAATAGGCTTTATAAGTCTTCCTATTCCTTTAGTTATTCGTGAATAACTTGAACCATATCCGTAAATAAAGATTCGAGTTATGCAATTCTGGAATATCATATAATATGATGGATCGAATTTAATAGCTCCTTCCAATTCTTTAGCTTCACGTAACATTGCCCAATTATTATGATTTGTCTTTTTGGCAAATAATTCATCATATTCTTCGGGCCATTCTGTTGACTCGAGATTTTGGGAAGGTATAATGTCCCTTTGTAATATAGATATCATGTGTTGCTGGTCTGACTGGTGAATCGAACTTTGGTGGAGAAGAGTAGAATATGATTTTATATCTTCCTTTGATATGTGATAACCTTCTGCATCCTTCTTTTGTAGCTTTACCAAGGTCTCGAATGAAGAATTTCTTCCAAGGATCCATAAATACAATGGACCAGACCTTGATCTATCAATGTTTGCAAAGAGATATTTTTGGATTGATCGATGGATATTTTATGGAATTGCATAAGGTCTATATTGGCTCTGAGGATTATAAACTTGTGATGAGGATGAATGATTAATTTATCATCCAGGTAAAGTAGTGGGAAAGTATAGGTTTCTATTCTTATTCCTGGATGAGTTATTTTCCCCATATAAATATCCTTGAGATATTCTTGAATATCAAGGAAAGTCTTCATTTGTCTTTCATAGTATTTTTCCCAGATAATATTCTTGACATCTTGAGTGAAATAAGATAAAGTCTCGATCTGTCTTGAAACTTATTCTGGGAATAAGTGATTCGTAAGGGGTATTGTTATAAAATTCTTTTATGATATTTCCCAGGGACTCGGGTGATCTTGAAGGTTCCTTTGCAATTTATGCATATATGCTCTTGATATGATATTCCTTCTTTTAAAATCTTCTCACACATGGTGGATGTATTTTGAATAGAGTCTGCAATAAAATTAGTAAAAGAGTGTTTAGTAAGAGTGGATAATTGACTTCTACATATTTGATCCTCTATAGGTAATATCTGTTCCATATATTCAGTAGTTTCTATGTTTTTATTTTCTTCTATTATTTTATTGCTAAGTTTTATTTGCAAACCTTCTAATTCTTCTTCTAGTTTATTTATTCTATTTTCTAGTATTCTGACTCTACTGGATAAAATTTTATCTTCTGGTTCAATTTCTATTTCTTGCCTCCAATCTTGATTCTTTGCTTTTAGACATTCAATACATGTTTGTCTAAGACATTTACTACAGGTGGCTCTTTTATCTTGACTTGGATAATATATGCAAAATGCACACTTTATATTAAAATCTCCTTTTCCTCTTATCCAATCATGTTCACATTCTGCTTGATTCATCATTTCTATTTTTAGACCCGCTAATTCTTCTATTAAATCTGGCTCATCATCACTTGATTCATATTCTGATTCAATGTTTTCTATTTCATCTGTTTCTATAATGGAATATATAGATTCATCATCTTTAATTTCATCATCACACATTAAGATATTCTCGTTTACACTATCAACTATAAAAACCTTTTCTTGTTCTTCATATTTACTAGAGTATCTTTTCTGATCTTTATTAGGACAAGTTTTGCTTAGATGATCTCGGTGAGTTGCATATAAAACATCTACATGTCTTATCATAATTCTTTCTAGGATTATAACGTCTTACATTTCTTTTATGTAAAAATGGAGGTCTATTATCAGATCTTCTTAGAAAATACCTTTTCTTTGTTCTAGGATTATTATACCTTCTATGAGGTTGTTTAAACTTCTTATTTCTATGTCTTTCTTCACCATATGTTAATGGTATTTGGACTATATTATTGCAAAAATTATAATCTGAATGTTTCATAGATCTTTGAGCTTGTATATTGGTACATATTTTTCTTAGTTGCTTAAATACAAATGTTATAGCTTGAGATATATTCATAATTTGCCCTTGCGTTTCTTTTTTATATTCTTCAAAAATTATACTACCTAAAGGATCTGGTAATTTATTGAAATATCTTTCTACTACTCCTTGATTAAATCCTTGTTTAGCAGTGGTAGCATTATATAAATAGTGTTGAGAAAATTGTTTTATTCCTTTCCAACTTGTTAATGTTAATTTTTCTATTTCCCTTAGCCTTTCATTTTGCAATGCAGTATTCCCTAATTCTGGGTCTTCAGCTATAATAAGATGTGATATTATATTTGCAAAATTATAAGGATTGGTTCCTGCTCTTTTTAATTCTTCATATTTTTCTGGACATGCTTCTATCCATTGTTGCCATAAAACTTTCACTGCTTCTCCTAAAAATGTTTCTAGATATGTTATCATGTCTTCTACTCTATTTCCTATGTTATGCTGATTCTGTATATATTTTTGAACTATCAATCCTTTCCAAATGCTAAGTACATTTGGCCAATCTATTGGATCATATGCAGATAAATTTAATATTGCTCCTTCGCTCTTATAATCTTGAAATTTTACTGGTTTTTCAAAATTTCGTTTCTTAGCACCCATATATGCATATTGTCCTGGGATGTAATTATATGGAAATTCTTCTTTTGGAGGTGGCCATGTTCCTGCTGCTCTAGTGGGTCTTTCTTGTTCTCTATTACTATTTGAAAAGTCTTCACCATATTTTCTTTTTTTGTCTATTCCACTTATATCCATTGCTTCCATAGCATTGTCTAAATTCTGTAATTCTATATCATCTAGTGAGTTTATAAAATTATTATTTTCTTGATATTTTCTTCCTTTTGCTCATTGTCTATTTCATTTTCTAAAGTATGCAACCCTATATTATTTAATGAATTTATAAGATTATTATCATCTTCATTATTATTATTTGGCTGCTTTTCATTACATATTAAATCTTTAGTTTTTTCTTGCTGCTTACTAATTTCTTCTTCTACTAAATCTTTTTCTACTTCTTCATAACTATCCGATAACAGACTTCTCATTTATTTCCCACTGTTCTTCCTCACTTATTGACTTAGCATTTTCTTGACACTTATTCTTATTTTTATTTTCTAATTCTTTTTTATTATAAACATATTCTTTCTTATTTTTAATAGGTAATTTAACTTCTTTCTTATTTTCTAAATATGCTAAAGAATTTTCCTTTTCTTTCTTTAATTTTCTTAGTCTTGCCAATTGCCTATAAAAATAAACTTCCTTTTCTCTAATATTTGGCCATTCATGTAACATAGAAGTACTATATTCTACATTTATTTGTTTTAATTTGTCTTCATAATATCTCATTTCTAAATCTATATCAGATATTTCCATGTATTCCGAGATGCTATGTCTTCTACTATAATCAATTTCTTGTTCCGATATGCTAGAATCTGAATCGTCTAAGGATCTTGCATTATAATTTATAAATCTAATGCTAGTATTTCCTTGTTTATTCTCATAACTGATATAATCTTCAGAGCTGCTGTAAAGTCTTTTTCTCTATTAATTCACTTATATTCCATTCTTCTCCTGCCCTTTCTTCGAACTTATTTTCGGAGGACTCATAAATTTTATACCCTTAGACTGCATACTTTGTATTACATTATTGACATTCACTTTGTATCTTGTCCTACTTCGATTTGTTAATTTTCCTACAAATTCTATGCTTACAAGCAAATTTGTACCTTTAAAATCTTCATAACCTTTGGTCTGAAAACCAAAGCTCATCTTTTCTATAAACTCTTTTACGGGCATTATTAAATCCGGGGCTATATAGGTTATTAAATTTCCTTCATTCATATCACCTTCTAAGAATCCTAAAGCAGCTTTATTAATTGTATCCCATCTTTTATCTAACAAGGTTGCTAGTACCTTAGTTCCTAATTTCTTCCTTGTCATACTTTTAATTCCAATTATATACATTCCTTGATGAATATATTTATAACCTGAATATTTTAAGTTATTCTCTATCTCTTTACTCACTATTCTTAATTCTACTGGACTTGTTAAAACACTTAACTCAACTTCTCTAGATATTCTATATAAACCACTTTTATTTTCAAATATTCCCATTTGATATATTTGTTGCGGCCTTATTTTTCTTAGAGTATCCTTCCGATATTTGTCTAAGTCTTTATCTATATCAATGACATCTTCAAGATTATCTATTTCTTCACCTTTACCTTTCAACCTATCCATCAAGGTTAAAGGTTTTGCATCTTTATTTATTATTTGGAGGGATTGGTCTCTTCGACAACTTTTAGATAGGTCCATTTATCTGAATTTAAATACTTGTCGGATATGCTCTTCCGAGGAATTGATTCTGCACCTTATATTGATATTTTCTTTTGTGCTTATAATTTTTCCAGTATTCACTTCTGAATTTAAATACCTTAACTTCTCAATTATTACCTGTCCCTCGATACCACACACAATATAAATAAAATTATTATTATAAAATTATTCAGGATATATTCGGGAGATTTATGCTTATGCGTAAAATACTATTCAAATTCGGGTTACTATTCAAATTCGGGCTACTATTCAAATTCGGGCTACTATTCAAATTCGGGCTACTATTCAAATTCGGATTTCTACAGCACCAACCCACTCACCGGCAGGCTCGGTGGGAGGAATGATTTCGGTACTATTCACGGATAGCGACCTCTCGCTGATTAACACTTCGATTATATTATTCTAATCTTGCTACTATTCGACGAAAGCGACACCTTCTTCACGTATATTCGTTATTCAGGACCGTTCTTCCGGCTGGCGAGGCCAAACAGATCGCCTATCCAAGCAAAAACTCAGTGGTAAAAATCCTACTCGGTACTCACCATACTCATCGCTAGTTTGTTTCAGAAATAGCAAAGCCTTTCCCATAGGCTCCCCGGTCGCTAGCACATGTGACGAGTTCTTATCGTCTCCCCGAGCAGTTCCACCCGAAGGGAACACTTCTCACCGGCCCCAAGGCTCTACACAGCGCCACAACTCCGGGCTAAAAAGAGCAGGCCGAAACAGAGGTTTCTCCTATAGGGTCCCTAGCATAAGAACTCGTCCCACATGAAAGAACCGGAAAACCGAGGGATTTTCAAAGACAAGCACTACTTCATTTTCACAAACATAGCTTACATATGGCTTTCCCTTTCGGGAAACCCCAAGAGCTTAAGCACACAAAGGAAAGATTACCTTGCGGGCGATATCTTACAGTGGATTACACTCTCTATTTTACAAGTGGATCACTACTTCTACTAAGGAGGCGGAAGGGCTGCGACGAACTCCGGTGGTGCTTCGCTTCCTTATTTCTCCTCTTGTTCGCTGATCTTCTCGATGTTTCTCCGATGATCTCGCGAAGCTCGAGGTCTCCTTTTATAGCCAAGCGCACCGTCCTTCCATCCTGTTTTATTTCACACACGTAATGTCCTTCAATCCTGTGTCAAAGGACATGAGCCGGTGTCCTTCACTTCGTGGCAAAGGACATGAGCTGGAGAGTAAAGGACATGGGCGTCCTTGTGTCGTCTTTTGATAATAGGCTCCTTGTGCTTAGTATATGCGGGATATGGGAGCGACTCTTTGTGCTGCACTTCAGTAGTTTTTCGAATTGAACGGCGAAGACTTCGGGTCCTCTTCTTCGTACTTATACGGGTCTCACCACGCTTCCGACTTGAGAGAAGATCAGCGAACAAGAGGAGAAATAAGGAAGCGAAGCACCACTAGAGTTCGTCGCAGCCCTTCCGCCTCCTTAGTAGAAGTAGTGATCCACTTGTAAAATAGAGAGTGTAATCCATCGTAAGATATCGCCCGCAAGGTAATTTTTCCTTTGTGTGCTTAAGCTCTTGGGGTTTCCCGAAAGGGAAAGCCATATGTAAGCTATGTTTGTGAAAATGAAGTAGTGTCTGTCTTTGAAAATCCCTCGGTTTTCCGGTTCTTTCATGTGGGACGAGTTCTTATGCTAGGGACCCTATAGGAGAAACCTCTGTTTCGGCCTCGCTCTTTTAGCCCGGAGTTGTGGCGCTCGTGTAGAGCCTTGGGGCCGGTGAGAAGTGTTCCCTTCGGGTGGAACCGCTCGGGGAGACGATAAGAACCCGTCACATGTGCTAGCGACCGGGGAGCCTATGGGAAAGGCTTTGCTATTTCTGAAACAAACTAGCGATGAGTATGGTGAGTACCGAGTAGGATTTTTACCACCGAGTTTTTGCTTGGATAGGCAATCTGTTTGGCCTCGCCACCGGAAGAACGGTCCTGAATAACGAATATACGTGAAGAAGGTGTCGCTTTCGTCGAATAGTAGCAAGATTAGAATAATATAATCGAAGTGTTAATCAGCGAGAGGTCGCTATCTCGTGAATAGTACCGAAATCATTCCTCCCACCGAGCCTGCCGGTGAGTGGGTTGGTGCTGTAGAAATCCCGAATTTGAATAGTAGCCCGAATTTGAATAGTAGCCCGAATTTGAATAGTAGCCCGAATTTGAATAGTAACCCGAATTTGAATAGTATTTTACGCATAAGCATAAATCTCCCGAATATATCCTGAATAATTTAATAATAATCTTTATTTATATTGTGTGTGATATCGTGGACAGGTAATAATTGAGAAGTTAAGGTATTTAAATTCAGAAGTGAATACTGGAAAAATTATAAGCACAAAAGAAAATATCAATATAAGGTGCAGAATCAATTCCTCGGAAGAGCATATCCGACAAGTATTTAAATTCAGATAAATGGACCTATCTAAAAGTTGTCGAAGAGACCAATCCCTCCAAATAATAAATAAAGATGCAAAACCTTTAACCTTGATGGATAGGTTGAAAGGTAAAGGTGAAGAAATAGATAATCTTGAAGATGTCATTGATATAGATAAAGACTTAGACAAATATCGAAGGATACTCTAAGAAAAATAAGGCCGCAACAAATATATCAAATGGGAATATTTGAAAATAAAAGTGGTTTATATAGAATATCTAGAGAAGTTGAGTTAAGTGTTCTAACAAGTCCAAGTAGAATTAAGAATAGTGAGTAAAGAGATAGAGAATAACTTAAAATATTCAGGTTATAAATATATTCATCAAGGAATGTATATAATTGGAATTAAAAGTATGACAAGGAAGAAATTAGGAACTAAGGTACTAGCAACCTTGTTAGATAAAAGATGGGATACAATTAATAAAGCTGCTTTAGGATTCTTAGAAGGTGATATGAATGAAGGAAATTTAATAACCTATATAGCCCCGGATTTAATAATGCCCGTAAAAGAGTTTATAGAAAAGATGAGCTTTGGTTTTCAGACTAAAGGTTATGAAGATTTTAAAGGTACAAATTTGCTTGTAAGCATAGAATTTGTAGGAAAATTAACAAATCGAAGTAGGACAAGATACAAAGTGAATGTCAATAATGTAATACAAAGTATGCAGTCTAAGGGTATAAAATTTATGAGTCCTCCGAAAATAAGTTCGAAGAAAGGGCAGGAGAAGAATGGAATATAAGTGAATTAATAGAGAAAAAGACTTTACAGACAGCCTGAAGATTATATCAGTTATGAGAATAAACAAGGAAATACTAGCATTAGATTTATAAATTATAATGCAAGATCCTTAGACGATTCAGATTCTAGCATATCTGAACAAGAAATTGATTATAGTAGAAGACATAGCATATCGAATACATGGAAATATCTGATATAGATGTAGAAATAAGATATTATGAAGACAAATTAAAACAAATAAATGTAGAATATAGTACTTCTATGTTACATGAATGGCCAAATATTAGAGAAAAAGAAGTTTATTTTTATAGGCAATTGGCAAGACTAAGAAAATTAAAGAAAGAAAAGGAAAATTCTTTAGCATATTTAGAAAATAAGAAAGAAGTTAAATTACCTATTAAAAATAAGAAAGAATATGTTTATAATAAAAAAGAATTAGAAAATAAAAATAAGAATAAGTGTCAAGAAAATGCTAAGTCATTAAGTGAGGAAGAACAGTGGGAAATAAATGAGAAGTCATGTTATCGGATAGTTATGAAGAAGTAGAAAAAGATTTAGTAGAAGAAGAAATTAGTAAGCAGCAAGAAAAAACTAAAGATTTAATATGTAATGAAAAGCAGCCAAATAATAATAATGAAGATGATAATAATCTTATAAATTCATTAAATAATATAGGGTTGCATACTTTAGAAAATGAAATAGACAATGAGCAAAAGGAAGAAAATAATAATTTTATAAACTCACTAGATGATATAGAGTTACAAAATTTAGACAATGCTATGGAAGCAATGGATATAAGTGGAATAGACAAAAAAAGAAAATATGGTAAAGACTTTGTAAAAAGTAATAGCAATAAGCAAGAAGAAAAAAATAATGCTGAAGACAATAAAGATCTTATAGACTCTAAAACAAGAGTTTTTGAAAAAATAAGAATATTAGAGGCAAAATTAGAAGAATTGCAAGCAAAGTTTGACAATAGAAGAGTAGAGAAAGTTAGAAATTTAGAAAATACTGAATTTCAAGAACGAACCTTGACTACAAAAGATAATAGAAGTAATAAGATATTACAATTAAGAGATGCTTTAATAAGTTTTGGAAATAAATATATAGTAAGATTGCCTTTTAAGGAAATATTAGGCATAAGAATTCCAGTAAAAATAAAATTAAGCCCGAATGTTTCATATAAATTGTTAGCATTAATAGACACAGGGTGCACTAAAAATATTATCCATGATAAATACTTCATCAAATGCCCTGAAATAGTTCATACTATAGACGATAACAAGGCAGAAATATCCACAGATATGTCAGGAATTAAAAAGATCCATAATCAATTAGCATACAATATTGAAGCATACATAAATAATACAAGATATATAATAGATGAAATTACAATAAGAGACCTATCTGTTATAAATAGTGATTTAATACTTGGGTTAAGATTTTTACAACAATCTGTTCAAACCACAATTATACATGAACAAGGAATCACATTTATTCCACATCAAGATAATGTGCCATATATTTCTGAAGTCCGAAAGCAAAATAAAATACTACAAATTTGCAATATTGAGGAAGAAACTATTAGTCCAAATATAGAAGAATATTATGTAGAAAATTCTAATCTAGAGTGTATTGGGTTACAATCATTTGCTCCAAATTGGTATAGAGATATAAAATCTAAAAAAGATATAGAAAAGATTGTACAAAGACTTGAAGATATCCAAATCATTGGTGAAATACCCATGAAATATTGGGAGAAAAATGGAATAGTTTGCAAGATCAATATAATAAATCCAAATTATATAATCAAAACCGCTCCTATAGAAGCCACTCCAAAAGATATAGAAGATTTTAAGATGCATATTGAAGAATTATTAAAATTAAAAGCAATAAGAGAAAGTAGAAGCCCGCATAGATCAGCAGCCTTTATAGTTAGAAATCATGCAGAAGAAGTTAGAAGAAAATCCAGAATGGTTATTAATTATAAAAGGTTAAATGATAATACAATGAGAAGACGCTTTCAATATTCCAAATAAAGAAGAATTGATTAATAGAATACAAGGTAGCAAATATTTTTCAAAATTTGATTTGAAAGCTGGATTTTGGCAAGTTAAAATGGCTGAAGAATCAATAGAATGGACTGCATTCACATGTCCTCAAGGTCATTTTGAATGGCTTGTTATGCCTTTAGGATTAAAAAATGCACCTGCATTATTTCAAAGAAAGATGCAAAATATTTTCAATGAAACCCAAGATTTCATATTAGTATACATAGATGATATATTAGTTTTCTCAAAAACATATAAAGAACATATTGCACATCTTGAAGTTTTCTTTAGAAAGGTAGAACAAAATGGTTTAATATTATCTAAAAAGAAAATGGAAATATGCAAAGAAAGAATTAATTTCCTTGGTCATGAAATAGGAGAAGGGAAAATATATTTACAAGAGCATATTGCTAAGAAAATATTACAGTTCCCTGATAACATGAGTGATACTAAAGTTTTGCAGCAATTCTTAGGAATTGTAAACTATGCAAGAAATTATATAGACAATTTAGCAAAGCTTGCTGGTCCATTATATTCAAAATTAAGGAAGAATGGTCAAAAATATTTTAACTCTGAAGATATAAAATTAGTAAGAACAATAAAAGAAAAAGTGAAGAATTTGAAGCCTCTGGAATTACCTTTAAATGATAGTTATTTTATTATTGAAACTGATGCGTCTAAAGAAGGTCAGGGTGCCATATTAAAACAAAAGCCCAATAAATATTCTCCTAAGACAGAAGAAAAAATATGCAGATATGCATCAGGAAGTTATAAACTGAAAACTATGAATAATACTGATAGAGAAATTTTGGCTGTAATTTCGGCAATAAATGCTTTTCGCTTATATCTTGGATTCAAAGAATTTACAGTAAGGACAGATTGTGAAGCAATATGCAGATATTACAATCAAATTAATAGTAAAAAGAGCTCTACTAGAAGATGGATTTTATTTGAAGATATTATTACAGGAAATGGTTACAAAGTCAATTTTGAGCATATTAAGGGGAAAGACAATAAGCTTCCGACTTGTTTTCCCGATCAGCTATTTTGCAGGAATGAAGAGAGCCATGAATAATACTGAAGTTGAATACTATACCTTCGGAAAAGAAAATAAATTAAAGGTGTTTTCTCCAAATACCTTCAATTTCAAACCCAAAGAACATATCTTTGTGGATGAAATTCAGCAATGCTTGCTGGACAACTTATGGTACCAATACAACAATAAGAAGGAAGATAAAGGGTACTTTTTGGCTATATTAAATAGCCTCTCAGAATATTTTAATGAAATCAATGGAATGTTACCATCATCAGATACTCCAGAAAGATTTCAAATAAAGCCATTGTATGTAATATACAATGGAGGAAGGCCCGGAATATATACAAGTTTTGAAAATATAGTTATTCTGAAAAAAGAAATGCAAAGAAAGAAAGACACTCGCATCCTTTGCCGGATATATGGATGTAGATGAAGCATTGAGTTCAGCAAGAAGAGCAATAGGGCCAAATTATTATATAGAACCATCTCGCAAGAGAATATATTCAAAATTACAGATTGGTTCAAAATAATAACAAGACTCTGAAGAACCAAATATAGTAAAAATAAAAGAATCATCTGCAATAACAATAAAAGAAGAAGAAAACACTTCCAAGAAATTAACATATGCAGAAAGTTTGAAAAAAGAAGGTAATCATTCCAATGGAGAATACATTGAATATAAGATAGAAGAAAAATTGGGGAAAATATCATCAGCATGGAAAGAAGATATAAAGAAAGAAGTCTTGAAAGAAGTAAAGAAGGAAATGAATAGAAAATTTGAAGAAATGAAGAAAGCATACGAAGACAAATTTAAAGAAATGAAGAAAGAATATGATGAGAAATTTGAAGAAGCAAAGAAGGTATATGATGATAAATTTGTGAATACATTTTTAGACGAAGACCTTATGGATATTGGTGGACATGGGCAACCCCTAGAATCTGATCAAAATTAATCCACCAAAAATATCAAGAAAGATGTTGGAATATTATTAAAAGCAATACTCTCAAGAAGGAATAATATACAAAAATATTATTCAAGACTTTGAATAGAACCAAGAAGTTTTGAATAATTTTCAGACAAATATTATTGAGAGCCATACTCTCAATACGGAAGCGTGGTGTGACCCGTACAACGACGTTTGAGAGTGCTACTCTCAAGTCGGAAGCGTGGTGAGACCCGTATAAGTACGAAGAAGAGGACCCGAAGTCTTCGCCGTTCAATTCGAAAAACTACCGAAGTGCAGCACAAAGAGTCGCTCCCATATCCCGCATATACTAAGCACAAGGAGCCTATTATCAAAAGACGACACAAGGACGCCCATGTCCTTTACTCTCCAGCTCATGTCCTTTGCCACGAAGTGAAGGACACCAGCTCATGTCCTTTGACACAGGATTGAAGGACATTACGTGTGTGAAATAAAACAGGATGGAAGGACGGTGCGCTTGGCTATAAAAGGAGACCTCGAGCTTCGCAGAGATCATTAGAGAAACATCGGAACATCAGCGAACAAGAGGAGAAATAAGGAAGACATCGAGACCTCGAAGCGAAGCACCACCGAGTTCGTCGCAGCCCTTCCGCCTCCTTAGTAGAAGTAGTGATCCACTTGTAAAATAGAGAGTGTAATCCATCGTAAGATATCGCCCGCAAGGTAATTTTTCCTTTGTGTGCTTAAGCTCTTGGGGTTTCCCGAAAGGGAAAGCCATATGTAAGCTATGTTTGTGAAAATGAAGTAGTGCTTGTCTTTGAAAATCCCTCGGTTTTCCGGTTCTTTCATGTGGGACGAGTTCTTATGCTAGGGACCCTATAGGAGAAACCTCTGTTTCGGCCTGCTCTTTTTAGCCCGGAGTTGTGGCGCTGTGTAGAGCCTTGGGGCCGGTGAGAAGTGTTCCCTTCGGGTGGAACCGCTCGGGGAGACGATAAGAACCCGTCACATGTGCTAGCGACCGGGGAGCCTATGGGAAAGGCTTTGCTATTTCTGAAACAAACTAGCGATGAGTATGGTGAGTACCGAGTAGGATTTTTACCACCGAGTTTTTGCTTGGATAGGCAGTCTGTTTGGCCTCGCCAGCCGGAAGAACGGTCCTGAATAACGAATATACGTGAAGAAGGTGTCGCTTTCGTCGAATAGTAGCAAGATTAGAATAATATAATCGAAGTGTTAATCAGCGAGAGGTCGCTATCCGTGAATAGTACCGAAATCATTCCTCCCACCGAGCCCGCCGGTGAGTGGGTTGGTGCTCGTAGAAATCCCGAATTTGAATAGTAGCCCGAATTTGAATAGTAGCCCGAATTTGAATAGTAACCCGAATTTGAATAGTATTTTACGCATAAGCATAAATCTCCCGAATATATCCTGAATAATTTAATAATAATTTTTATTTATATTGTGTGTGGTATCGTAGCATATCAATAGTAACTTTAGATAGATCCATTTATCCGAATTATACTTGCTGGATATGCTCTTCCGAGGAATTAATTCTGCACCTTATATTGATATTTTCTTTTGTGCTTATAATTTTTCCAAGTATTCACTTCTGAATTTAAATACCTTAACTTCTCAATTATTACCTGTCTCCGATACCACACACAATATAAATAAAGATTATAAAACCCTTAACCTTAATGGATAGGCTAAGAGGTAAAAGTAAAGATATTGAGAATCTAGAAGAAATTGATTATAGTAGAAGACATAGCATCTCGGAATACATGGAAATATCTGATATAGATTTAGAAATGAGATATTATGAAGACAAATTAAAACAAATAAATGTAGAATATAGTACTTCTATGTTACATGAATGGCCAAATATTAGAGAAAAAGAAGTTTATTTTTATAGGCAATTGGCAAGACTAAGAAAATTAAAGAAAGAAAAGGAAAATTCTTTAGCATATTTAGAAAATAAGAAAGAAGTTAAATTACCTATTAAAAATAAGAAAGAATATGTTTATAATAAAAAAGAATTAGAAAATAAAAATAAGAATAAGTGTCAAGAAAATGCTAAGTCATTAAGTGAGGAAGAACAAGTGGGAAATAAATGAGAAGTCAGTTATCGGATAGTTATGAAGAAGTAGAAAAAGATTTAGTAGAAGAAGAAAATAGTAAGCAGCAAGAAAAAACTAAAGATTTAATATGTAATGAAAAGCAGCCAAATAATAATAATGAAGATGATAATAATCTTATAAATTCATTAAATAATATAGGGTTGCATACTTTAGAAAATGAAATAGACAATGAGCAAAAGGAAGAAAATAATGAAGAAAATAATAATTTTATAAATTCACTAGATGATATAGAGTTACAAAATTTAGACAATGCTATGGAAGCAATGGATATAAGTGGAATAGACAAAAAAAGAAAATATGGTGAAGACTTTTCAAATAGTAATAGAGAACAAGAAAGACCCACTAGAGCAGCAGGAACATGGCCACCTCCAAAAGAAGAATTTCCATATAATTACATCCCAGGACAATATGCATATATGGGTGCTAAGAAACGAAATTTTGAAAAACCAGTAAAATTTCAAGATTATAAGAGCGAAGGAGCAATATTAAATTTATCTGCATATGATCCAATAGATTGGCCAAATGTACTTAGCATTTGGAAAGGATTGATAGTTCAAAAATATATACAGAATCAGCATAACATAGGAAATAGAGTAGAAGACATGATAACATATCTAGAAACATTTTTAGGAGAAGCAGTGAAAGTTTTATGGCAACAATGGATAGAAGCATGTCCAGAAAAATATGAAGAATTAAAAAGAGCAGGCACCAATCCTTATAATTTTGCAAATATAATATCACATCTTATTATAGCTGAAGACCCAGAATTAGGGAATACTGCATTGCAAAATGAAAGGCTAAGGGAAATAGAAAAATTAACATTAACAAGTTGGAAAGGAATAAAACAATTTTCTCAACACTATTTATATAATGCTACCACTGCTAAACAAGGATTTAATCAAGGAGTAGTAGAAAGATATTTCAATAAACTACCAGATCCTTTAGGTAGTATAATTTTTGAAGAATATAAAAAAGAAACGCAAGGGCAAATTATGAATATATCTCAAGCTATAACATTTGTGTTTAAGCAACTGAGAAAAATATGTACCAATATACAAGCTCAAAGATCTATGAAACATTCAGATTATAATTTTTGCAATAATATAGTCCAAATACCTTTAACCTATGGTGAAGAAAGACATAGAAATAAGAAGTTTAAACAACCTCATAGAAGGTATAATAATCCTAGAACAAAGAAAAGGTATTTTCTAAGAAGATCTGATAATAGACCTCCATTTTTACATAAAAGAAATGTAAGACGTTATAATCCTAGAAAGAATTATGATAAGACATGTAGATGTTTTATATGCAATTCACCAGACCATCTAAGCAAAACCTGTCCTAATAAAGATCAGAAAAGATACTCTAGTAAATATGAAGAACAAGAAAAGGTTTTTATAGTTGATAGTGTAAACGAGAATATTTTAATGTGTGATGATGAAATTAAAGATGATGAATCTATATATTCCATTATAGAAACAGATGAAATAGAAAACATTGAATCAGAATATGAATCAAGTGATGATGAGCCAGATTTAATAGAAGAATTAGCAGGTCTAAAAATAGAAATGATGAATCAAGCAGAATGTGAACATGATTGGATAAGAGGAAAAGGAGATTTTAATATAAAGTGTGCATTTTGCATATATTATCCAAGTCAAGATAAAAGAGCCACCTGTAGTAAATGTCTTAGACAAACATGTATTGAATGTCTAAAAGCAAAGAATCAAGATTGGAGGCAAGAAATAGAAATTGAACCAGAAGATAAAATTTTATCCAATGAGAGTCGAATACTAGAAAATAGAATAAATAAACTAGAAGAAGAATTAGAAGGTTTGCAAATAAAACTTAGCAATAAAATAATAGAAGAAAATAAAAACATAGAAACTACTGAATATATGGAACAGATATTACCTATAGAGGATCAAATATGTAGAAGTCAATTATCCACTCTTACTAAACACTCTTTTACTAATTTTATTGCAGACTCTATTCAAAATACATCCACCATGTGTGAGAAGATTTTAAAAGAAGGAATATCATATCAAGAGCATATATGCATAAATTGCAAAGGAACCTTCAAGATCACCCGAGTCCCTGGGAAATATCATAAAAGAATTTTATAACAATACCCCTTACGAATCACTTATTCCCGAATAAGTTTCAAGACAGATCGAGACTTTATCTTATTTCACTCAAGATGTCAAGAATATTATCTGGGAAAAATACTATGAAAGACAAATGAAGACTTTCCTTGATATTCAAGAATATCTCAAGGATATTTATATGGGGAAAATAACTCATCCAGGAATAAGAATAGAAACCTATACTTTCCCACTACTTTACCTGGATGATAAATTAATCATTCATCCTCATCACAAGTTTATAATCCTCAGAGCCAATATAGACCTTATGCAATTCCATAAAATATCCATCGATCAATCCAAAAATATCTCTCTGCAAACATTGATAGATCAAGGTCCGGTCCATTGTATCTATGGATCCTTGGAAGAAATTCTTCATTCAGACCTTGGTAAAGCTACAAAAGAAGGATGCAGAAGGTTATCACATATCAAAGGAAGATATAAAATCATATTCTACTCTTCTCCACCAAAGTTCGATCCACCAGTCAGGACCAGCAACACATGATATCTATATTACAAAGGGACATTATACCTTCCCAAAATCTCGATCAACAAAATGGCCCGAAGAATATGATGAATTATTTGCCAAAAAGACAAATCATAATAATTGGGCAATGTTACGTGAAGCTAAAGAATTGGAAGGAGCTATTAAATTCGATCCATCATATTATATGGTATTCCGAATTGCATAACTCGAATCTTTATCTACGGATATGGTTCAAGTTATTCACGAATAACTAAAGGAATAGGAAGACTTATAAAGCCTATTTTAGGCAAAGAAAATAATCTCAGAAAGGAATATCGAGAATTCTTTTCATGGTACGAAGTATGGCAGCCAGATGATATTGATAATGATGAAACATTTGATGATGAGTAAATATTAAATAATTTAAAGAATATCATCAGCATGGAAAGAAGATATAAAGAAAGAAGTCTTGAAAGAAGTGAAGAAGGAAATGAATAGAAAATTTGAAGAAATGAAGAAAGCATACGAAGACAAATTTAAAGAAATAAAGAAAGAATATGATGAGAAATTTGAAGAAGCAAAGAAGGTATATGATGATAAATTTGTGAATACATTTTTAGACGAAGACCTTATGGATATTGGTGGACATGGGCAACCCCCAGAATCTGATCAAAATTAATCCACCAAAAATATCAAGAAAGATGTTGGAATATTATTAAAAGCAATACTCTCAAGAAGGAATAATATACAAAAATATTATTCAAGACTTTGAATAGAACCAAGAAGTTTTGAATAATTTTCGGACAAATATTATTGAGAGCCATACTCTCAATACGGAAGCGTGGTGTGACCCGTACAACGACGTTTGAGAGTGCTACTCTCAAGTCGGAAGCGTGGTGAGACCCGTATAAGTACGAAGAAGAGGACCCGAAGTCTTCGCCGTTCAATTCGAAAAACTACTGAAGTGCAGCACAAAGAGTCGCTCCCATATCCCGCATATACTAAGCACAAGGAGCCTATTATCAAAAGACGACACAAGGACGCCCATGTCCTTTACTCTCCAGCTCATGTCCTTTGCCACGAAGTGAAGGACACCAGCTCATGTCCTTTGACACAGGATTGAAGGACATTACGTGTGTGAAATAAAACAGGATGGAAGGACGGTGTGCTTGGCTATAAAAGGAGACCTCGAGGCTTCGGAAACAACATCGAGCGAACAAGAGGAGAAATAAGGAAGCGAAGCACCACCAGAGTTCGTCGCAGCCCTTCCGCCTCCTTAGTAGAAGTAGTGATCCACTTGTAAAATAGAGAGTGTAATCCACTGTAAGATATCGCCCGCAAGGTAATTTTTCCTTTGTGTGCTTAAGCTCTTGGGGTTTCCCGAAAGGGAAAGCCATATGTAAGCTATGTTTGTGAGAATGAAGTAGTGTCTGTCTTTGAAAATCCCTCGGTTTTCCGGTTCTTTCATGTGGGACGAGTTCTTATGCTAGGGACCCTATAGGAGAAACCTCTGTTTCGGCCTGCTCTTTTTAGCCCGGAGTTGTGGCGCTGTGTAGAGCCTTGGGGCCGGTGAGAAGTGTTCCCTTCGGGTGGAACCGCTCGGGGAGACGATAAGAACCTGTCACATGTGCTAGCGACCGGGGAGCCTATGGGAAAGGCTTTGCTATTTCTGAAACAAACTAGCGATGAGTATGGTGAGTACCGAGTAGGATTTTTACCACCGAGTTTTTGCTTGGATAGGCAGTCTGTTTGGCCTCGCCAGCCGGAAGAACGGTCCTGAATAACGAATATACGTGAAGAAGGTGTCGCTTTCGTCGAATAGTAGCAAGATTAGAATAATATAATCGAAGTGTTAATCAGCGAGAGGTCGCTATCTCGTGAATAGTACCGAAATCATTCCTCCCACCGAGCCTGCCGGTGAGTGGGTTGGTGCTGTAGAAATCCCGAATTTGAATAGTAGCCCGAATTTGAATAGTAGCCCGAATTTGAATAGTAACCCGAATTTGAATAGTATTTTACGCATAAGCATAAATCTCCCGAATATATCCTGAATAATTTAATAATAATCTTTATTTATATTGTGTGTGGTATCGGGGACAGGTAATAATTGAGAAGTTAAGGTATTTAAATTCAGAAGTGAATACTGGAAAAATTATAAGCACAAAAGAAAATATCAATATAAGGTGCAGAATCAATTCCTCGGAAGAGCATATCTGACAAGTATTTAAATTCAGATAAATGGACCTATCTAAAAGTTGTCGAAGAGACCAATCCCTCCAAATAATAAATAAAGATGCAAAACCTTTAACCTTGATGGATAGGTTGAAAGGTAAAGGTGAAGAAATAGATAATCTTGAAGATGTCATTGATATAGATAAAGACTTAGACAAATATCGAAGGATACTCTAAGAAAAATAAGGCCGCAACAAATATATCAAATGGGAATATTTGAAAATAAAAGTGGTTTATATAGAATATCTAGAGAAGTTGAGTTAAGTGTTCTGACAAGTCCAAGTAGAATTAAGAATAGTGAGTAAAGAGATAGAGAATAACTTAAAATATTCAGGTTATAAATATATTCATCAAGGAATGTATATAATTGGAATTAAAAGTATGACAAGGAAGAAATTAGGAACTAAGGTACTAGCAACCTTGTTAGATAAAAGATGGGATACAATTAATAAAGCTGCTTTAGGATTCTTAGAAGGTGATATGAATGAAGGAAATTTAATAACCTATATAGCCCCGGATTTAATAATGCCCGTAAAAGAGTTTATAGAAAAGATGAGCTTTGGTTTTCAGACTAAAGGTTATGAAGATTTTAAAGGTACAAATTTGCTTGTAAGCATAGAATTTGTAGGAAAATTAACAAATCGAAGTAGGACAAGATACAAAGTGAATGTCAATAATGTAATACAAAGTATGCAGTCTAAGGGTATAAAATTTATGAGTCCTCCGAAAATAAGTTCTGAAGAAAGGGCAGGAGAAGAATGGAATATAAGTGAATTAATAGAGAAAAAGACTTTACAGCAGCCTGAAGATTATATCAGTTATGAGAATAAACAAGGAAATACTAGCATTAGATTTATAAATTATAATGCAAGATCCTTAGACGATTCAGATTCTAGCATATCGGAACAAGAAATTGATTATAGTAGAAGACATAGCATATCAGAATACATGGAAATATCTGATATAGATGTAGAAATAAGATATTATGAAGACAAATTAAAACAAATAAATGTAGAATATAGTACTTCTATGTTACATGAATGGCCAAATATTAGAGAAAAAGAAGTTTATTTTTATAGGCAATTGGCAAGACTAAGAAAATTAAAGAAAGAAAAGGAAAATTCTTTAGCATATTTAGAAAATAAGAAAGAAGTTAAATTACCTATTAAAAATAAGAAAGAATATGTTTATAATAAAAAAGAATTAGAAAATAAAAATAAGAATAAGTGTCAAGAAAATGCTAAGTCATTAAGTGAGGAAGAACAGTGGGAAATAAATGAGAAGTCATGTTATCGGATAGTTATGAAGAAGTAGAAAAAGATTTAGTAGAAGAAGAAATTAGTAAGCAGCAAGAAAAAACTAAAGATTTAATATGTAATGAAAAGCAGCCAAATAATAATAATGAAGATGATAATAATCTTATAAATTCATTAAATAATATAGGGTTGCATACTTTAGAAAATGAAATAAACAATGAGCAAAAGGAAGAAAATAATAATTTTATAAACTCACTAGATGATATAGAATTACAAAATTTAGACAATGCTATGGAAGCAATGGATATAAGTGGAATAGACAAAAAAAGAAAATATGGTAAAGACTTTGTAAAAAGTAATAGCAATAAGCAAGAAGAAAAAAATAATGCTGAAGACAATAAAGATCTTATAGACTCTAAAACAAGAGTTTTTGAAAAAATAAGAATATTAGAGGCAAAATTAGAAGAATTGCAAGCAAAGTTTGACAATAGAAGAGTAGAGAAAGTTAGAAATTTAGAAAATACTGAATTTCAAGAACGAACCTTGACTACAAAAGATAATAGAAGTAATAAGATATTACAATTAAGAGATGCTTTAATAAGTTTTGGAAATAAATATATAGTAAGATTGCCTTTTAAGGAAATATTAGGCATAAGAATTCCAGTAAAAATAAAATTAAGCCCGAATGTTTCATATAAATTGTTAGCATTAATAGACACAGGGTGCACTAAAAATATTATCCATGATAAATACTTCATCAAATGCCCTGAAATAGTTCATACTATAGACGATAACAAGGCAGAAATATCCACAGATATGTCAGGAATTAAAAAGATCCATAATCAATTAGCATACAATATTGAAGCATACATAAATAATACAAGATATATAATAGATGAAATTACAATAAGAGACCTATCTCGTTATAAATAGTGATTTAATACTTGGGTTAAGATTTTTACAACAATCTGTTCAAACCACAATTATACATGAACAAGGAATCACATTTATTCCACATCAAGATAATGTGCCATATATTTCTGAAGTCCGAAAGCAAAATAAAATACTACAAATTTGCAATATTGAGGAAGAAACTATTAGTCCAAATATAGAAGAATATTATGTAGAAAATTCTAATCTAGAGTGTATTGGGTTACAATCATTTGCTCCAAATTGGTATAGAGATATAAAATCTAAAAAAGATATAGAAAAGATTGTACAAAGACTTGAAGATATCCAAATCATTGGTGAAATACCCATGAAATATTGGGAGAAAAATGGAATAGTTTGCAAGATCAATATAATAAATCCAAATTATATAATCAAAACCGCTCCTATAGAAGCCACTCCAAAAGATATAGAAGATTTTAAGATGCATATTGAAGAATTATTAAAATTAAAAGCAATAAGAGAAAGTAGAAGCCCGCATAGATCAGCAGCCTTTATAGTTAGAAATCATGCAGAAGAAGTTAGAAGAAAATCCAGAATGGTTATTAATTATAAAAGGTTAAATGATAATACAGTAGAAGACGCTTTCAATATTCCAAATAAAGAAGAATTGATTAATAGAATACAAGGTAGCAAATATTTTTCAAAATTTGATTTGAAAGCTGGATTTTGGCAAGTTAAAATGGCTGAAGAATCAATAGAATGGACTGCATTCACATGTCCTCAAGGTCATTTTGAATGGCTTGTTATGCCTTTAGGATTAAAAAATGCACCTGCATTATTTCAAAGAAAGATGCAAAATATTTTCAATGAAACCCAAGATTTCATATTAGTATACATAGATGATATATTAGTTTTCTCAAAAACATATAAAGAACATATTGCACATCTTGAAGTTTTCTTTAGAAAGGTAGAACAAAATGGTTTAATATTATCTAAAAAGAAAATGGAAATATGCAAAGAAAGAATTAATTTCCTTGGTCATGAAATAGGAGAAGGGAAAATATATTTACAAGAGCATATTGCTAAGAAAATATTACAGTTCCCTGATAACATGAGTGATACTAAAGTTTTGCAGCAATTCTTAGGAATTGTAAACTATGCAAGAAATTATATAGACAATTTAGCAAAGATTGCTGGTCCATTATATTCAAAATTAAGGAAGAATGGTCAAAAATATTTTAACTCTGAAGATATAAAATTAGTAAGAACAATAAAAGAAAAAGTGAAGAATTTGAAGCCTCCGGAATTACCTTTAAATGATAGTTATTTTATTATTGAAACTGATGCGTCTAAAGAAGGTCTAGGGTGCCATATTAAAACAAAAGCCCAATAAATATTCTCCTAAGACAGAAGAAAAAATATGCAGATATGCATCAGGAAGTTATAAACTGAAAACTATGAATAATACTGATAGAGAAATTTTGGCTGTAATTTCGGCAATAAATGCTTTTCGCTTATATCTTGGATTCAAAGAATTTACGAGTAAGGACAGATTGTGAAGCAATATGCAGATATTACAATCAAATTAATAGTAAAAAGAGCTCTACTAGAAGATGGATTTTATTTGAAGATATTATTACAGGAAATGGTTACAAAGTCAATTTTGAGCATATTAAGGGGAAAGACAATAAGCTTCCCGACTTGTTTTCCCGATCAGCTATTTTGCAGGAATGAAGAGAGCCATGAATAATACTGAAGTTGAATACTATACCTTCGGAAAAGAAAATAAATTAAAGGTGTTTTCTCCAAATACCTTCAATTTCAAACCCAAAGAACATATCTTTGTGGATGAAATTCAGCAATGCTTGCTGGACAACTTATGGTACCAATACAACAATAAGAAGGAAGATAAAGGGTACTTTTTGGCTATATTAAATAGCCTCTCAGAATATTTTAATGAAATCAATGGAATGTTACCATCATCAGATACTCCAGAAAGATTTCAAATAAAGCCATTGTATGTAATATACAATGGAGGAAGGCCCGGAATATATACAAGTTTTGAAAATATAGTTATTCTGAAAAAAGAAATGCAAAGAAAGAAAGACACTCGCATCCTTTGCCGGATATATGGATGTAGATGAAGCATTGAGTTCAGCAAGAAGAGCAATAGGGCCAAATTATTATATAGAACCATCTCGCAAGAGAATATATTCAAAATTACAGATTGGTTCAAAATAATAACAAGACTCCTGAAGAACCAAATATAGTAAAAATAAAAGAATCATCTGCAATAACAATAAAAGAAGAAGAAAACACTTCCAAGAAATTAACATATGCAGAAAGTTTGAAAAAAGAAGGTAATCATTCCAATGGAGAATACATTGAATATAAGATAGAAGAAAAATTGGGGAAAATATCATCAGCATGGAAAGAAGATATAAAGAAAGAAGTCTTGAAAGAAGTAAAGAAGGAAATGAATAGAAAATTTGAAGAAATGAAGAAAGCATACGAAGACAAATTTAAAGAAATGAAGAAAGAATATGATGAGAAATTTGAAGAAGCAAAGAAGGTATATGATGATAAATTTGTGAATACATTTTTAGACGAAGACCTTATGGATATTGGTGGACATGGGCAACCCCTAGAATCTGATCAAAATTAATCCACCAAAAATATCAAGAAAGATGTTGGAATATTATTAAAAGCAATACTCTCAAGAAGGAATAATATACAAAAATATTATTCAAGACTTTGAATAGAACCAAGAAGTTTTGAATAATTTTCGGACAAATATTATTGAGAGCCATACTCTCAATACGGAAGCGTGGTGTGACCCGTACAACGACGTTTGAGAGTGCTACTCTCAAGTCGGAAGCGTGGTGAGACCCGTATAAGTACGAAGAAGAGGACCCGAAGTCTTCGCCGTTCAATTCGAAAAACTACTGAAGTGCAGCACAAAGAGTCGCTCCCATATCCCGCATATACTAAGCACAAGGAGCCTATTATCAAAAGACGACACAAGGACGCCCATGTCCTTTACTCTCCAGCTCATGTCCTTTGCCACGAAGTGAAGGACACCAGCTCATGTCCTTTGACACAGGATTGAAGGACATTACGTGTGTGAAATAAAACAGGATGGAAGGACGGTGCGCTTGGCTATAAAAGGAGACCTCGAGCTTCGCAGAGATCATCAGAGAAACATCGAGAAACATCGGCGAACAAGAGGAGAAATCATTAGAGCGAAGCACCACCGAGTTCGTCGCAGCCCTTCCGCCTCCTTAGTAGAAGTAGTGATCCACTTGTAAAATAGAGAGTGTAATCCATCGTAAGATATCGCCCGCAAGGTAATTTTTCCTTTGTGTGCTTAAGCTCTTGGGGTTTCCCGAAAGGGAAAGCCATATGTAAGCTATGTTTGTGAAAATGAAGTAGTGCTTGTCTTTGAAAATCCCTCGGTTTTCCGGTTCTTTCATGTGGGACGAGTTCTTATGCTAGGGACCCTATAGGAGAAACCTCTGTTTCGGCCTGCTCTTTTTAGCCCGGAGTTGTGGCGCTGTGTAGAGCCTTGGGGCCGGTGAGAAGTGTTCCCTTCGGGTGGAACCGCTCGGGGAGACGATAAGAACCCGTCACATGTGCTAGCGACCGGGGAGCCTATGGGAAAGGCTTTGCTATTTCTGAAACAAACTAGCGATGAGTATGGTGAGTACCGAGTAGGATTTTTACCACCGAGTTTTTGCTTGGATAGGCGAGTCTGTTTGGCCTCGCCAGCCGGAAGAACGGTCCTGAATAACGAATATACGTGAAGAAGGTGTCGCTTTCGTCGAATAGTAGCAAGATTAGAATAATATAATCGAAGTGTTAATCAGCGAGAGGTCGCTATCCGTGAATAGTACCGAAATCATTCCTCCCACCGAGCCTCGCCGGTGAGTGGGTTAGTGCTCGTAGAAATCCCGAATTTGAATAGTAGCCCGAATTTGAATAGTAGCCCGAATTTGAATAGTAGCCCGAATTTGAATAGTAACCCGAATTTGAATAGTATTTTACGCATAAGCATAAATCTCCCGAATATATCCTGAATAATTTAATAATAATTTTTATTTATATTGTGTGTGGTATCGAGGACAGGTAATAATTGAGAAGTTAAGGTATTTAAATTCAGAAGTGAATACTGGAAAAATTATAAGCACAAAAGAAAATATCAATATAAGGTGCAGAATTAATTCCTCCGAAGAACATACTTGGCATAGCTCTCAAAGTCAATTGAATTTGCTTGTTGATCTAATACATAATTTTTATATAACTTGGGAAAAAAGGCAGGACGAATTAGATATAAAATTTGAAAGGTTATATAAAGATCATAAGCATATTGAAGAAGAAATTTCTGGTCTACAGAATAAATTAAATTTGGTATTACAAATATTAGAAGAAGGAAGGAAAGAACAGAATAAATATTGTCAAAATAGTGACTATATTAAAGAAGAGGTGTCTTTGATTTATAAGAAGTTAGAATCCAAAAGAGTTATAATAGAACAAAAAGAAATTAAGATTCAAGAAGAAGATTCTAAAGAAATTTTAAGACAAAATAACAGTATTTTTCAGCTTTTAACACAAATATTAGACAAGGTTAATATTACGAATACTGGAAAAGAAGTTGTGCCAGTCTCAGATATAGTAGGCTGCCCCACTACATCTTTAAATTCAGATAAATGGACCTATCTAAAGTTACCTGTAGAAGAGACCAATCCCTTCAAATAGTAAATAAAGATTTAAAACCCTTAACCTTAATGGATAGGCTAAGAGGTAAAAGTAAAGATATTGAGAATCTAGAAGACATTGATTATAGTAGAAGACATAGCATCTCGTAATACATGGAAATATCTGATATAGATTTAGAAATGAGATATTATGAAGACAAATTAAAACAAATAAATGTAGAATATAGTACTTCTATGTTACATGAATGGCCAAATATTAGAGAAAAAGAAGTTTATTTTTATAGGCAATTGGCAAGACTAAGAAAATTAAAGAAAGAAAAGGAAAATTCTTTAGCATATTTAGAAAATAAGAAAGAAGTTAAATTACCTATTAAAAATAAGAAAGAATATGTTTATAATAAAAAAGAATTAGAAAATAAAAATAAGAATAAGTGTCAAGAAAATGCTAAGTCAATAAGTGAGGAAGAACAAGTGGGAAATAAATGAGAAGTCATGTTATCGGATAGTTATGAAGAAGTAGAAAAAGATTTAGTAGAAGAAGAAAATAGTAAGCAGCAAGAAAAAACTAAAGATTTAATATGTAATGAAAAGCAGCCAAATAATAATAATGAAGATGATAATAATCTTATAAATTCATTAAATAATATAGGGTTGCATACTTTAGAAAATGAAATAGACAATGAGCAAAAGGAAGAAAATAATCGAAGAAAATAATAATTTTATAAATTCACTAGATGATATAGAGTTACAAAATTTAGACAATGCTATGGAAGCAATGGATATAAGTGGAATAGACAAAAAAAGAAAATATGGTGAAGACTTTTCAAATAGTAATAGAGAACAAGAAAGACCCACTAGAGCAAGCAGGAACATGGCCACCTCCAAAAGAAGAATTTCCATATAATTACATCCCAGGACAATATGCATATATGGGTGCTAAGAAACGAAATTTTGAAAAACCAGTAAAATTTCAAGATTATAAGAGCGAAGGAGCAATATTAAATTTATCTGCATATGATCCAATAGATTGGCCAAATGTACTTAGCATTTGGAAAGGATTGATAGTTCAAAAATATATACAGTAATCAGCATAACATAGGAAATAGAGTAGAAGACATGATAACATATCTAGAAACATTTTTAGGAGAAGCAGTGAAAGTTTTATGGCAACAATGGATAGAAGCATGTCCAGAAAAATATGAAGAATTAAAAAGAGCAGGAACCAATCCTTATAATTTTGCAAATATAATATCACATCTTATTATAGCTGAAGACCCGTAATTAGGGAATACTCGCATTGCAAAATGAAAGGCTAAGGGAAATAGAAAAATTAACATTAACAAGTTGGAAAGGAATAAAACAATTTTCTCAACACTATTTATATAATGCTACCACTGCTAAACAAGGATTTAATCAAGGAGTAGTAGAAAGATATTTCAATAAACTACCAGATCCTTTAGGTAGTATAATTTTTGAAGAATATAAAAAAGAAACGCAAGGGCAAATTATGAATATATCTCAAGCTATAACATTTGTGTTTAAGCAACTGAGAAAAATATGTACCAATATACAAGCTCAAAGATCTATGAAACATTCAGATTATAATTTTTGCAATAATATAGTCCAAATACCTTTAACCTATGGTGAAGAAAGACATAGAAATAAGAAGTTTAAACAACCTCATAGAAGGTATAATAATCCTAGAACAAAGAAAAGGTATTTTCTAAGAAGATCTGATAATAGACCTCCATTTTTACATAAAAGAAATGTAAGACGTTATAATCCCAGAAAGAATTATGATAAGACATGTAGATGTTTTATATGCAATTCACCAGACCATCTAAGCAAAACCTGTCCTAATAAAGATCAGAAAAGATACTCTAGTAAATATGAAGAACAAGAAAAGGTTTTTATAGTTGATAGTGTAAACGAGAATATTTTAATGTGTGATGATGAAATTAAAGATGATGAATCTATATATTCCATTATAGAAACAGATGAAATAGAAAACATTGAATCAGAATATGAATCAAGTGATGATGAGCCAGATTTAATAGAAGAATTAGCAGGTCTAAAAATAGAAATGATGAATCAAGCAGAATGTGAACATGATTGGATAAGAGGAAAAGGAGATTTTAATATAAAGTGTGCATTTTGCATATATTATCCAAGTCAAGATAAAAGAGCCACCTGTAGTAAATGTCTTAGACAAACATGTATTGAATGTCTAAAAGCAAAGAATCAAGATTGGAGGCAAGAAATAGAAATTGAACCGAGAAGATAAAATTTTATCCAATGAGAGTCGAATACTAGAAAATAGAATAAATAAACTAGAAGAAGAATTAGAAGGTTTGCAAATAAAACTTAGCAATAAAATAATAGAAGAAAATAAAAACATAGAAACTACTGAATATATGGAACAGATATTACCTATAGAGGATCAAATATGTAGAAGTCAATTATCCACTCTTACTAAACACTCTTTTACTAATTTTATTGCAGACTCTATTCAAAATACATCCACCATGTGTGAGAAGATTTTAAAAGAAGGAATATCATATCAAGAGCATATATGCATAAATTGCAAAGGAACCTTCAAGATCACCCGAGTCCCTGGGAAATATCATAAAAGAATTTTATAACAATACCCCTTACGAATCACTTATTCCCGAATAAGTTTCAAGACAGATCGAGACTTTATCTTATTTCACTCAAGATGTCAAGAATATTATCTGGGAAAAATACTATGAAAGACAAATGAAGACTTTCCTTGATATTCAAGAATATCTCAAGGATATTTATATGGGGAAAATAACTCATCCAGGAATAAGAATAGAAACCTATACTTTCCCACTACTTTACCTGGATGATAAATTAATCATTCATCCTCATCACAAGTTTATAATCCTCAGAGCCAATATAGACCTTATGCAATTCCATAAAATATCCATCGATCAATCCAAAAATATCTCTCTGCAAACATTGATAGATCAAGGTCCGGTCCATTGTATCTATGGATCCTTGGAAGAAATTCTTCATTCAGACCTTGGTAAAGCTACAAAAGAAGGATGCAGAAGGTTATCACATATCAAAGGAAGATATAAAATCATATTCTACTCTTCTCCACCAAAGTTCGATCCACCAGTCGGACCAGCAACACATGATATCTATATTACAAAGGGACATTATACCTTCCCAAAATCTCGATCAACAAAATGGCCCGAAGAATATGATGAATTATTTGCCAAAAAGACAAATCATAATAATTGGGCAATGTTCGTGAAGCTAAAGAATTGGAAGGAGCTATTAAATTCGATCCATCATATTATATGGTATTCCGAATTGCATAACTCGAATCTTTATCTACGGATATGGTTCAAGTTATTCACGAATAACTAAAGGAATAGGAAGACTTATAAAGCCTATTTTAGGCAAAGAAAATAATCTCGAAAGGAATATCGAGAATTCTTTTCATGGTACGAAGTATGGCAGCCAGATGATATTGATAATGATGAAACATTTGATGATGAGTAAATATTAAATAATTTAAAAAATATCATCAGCATGGAAAGAAGATATAAAGAAAGAAGTCTTGAAAGAAGTGAAGAAGGAAATGAATAGAAAATTTGAAGAAATGAAGAAAGCATACGAAGACAAATTTAAAGAAATAAAGAAAGAATATGATGAGAAATTTGAAGAAGCAAAGAAGGTATATGATGATAAATTTGTGAATACATTTTTAGACGAAGACCTTATGGATATTGGTGGACATGGGCAACCCCAGAATCTGATCAAAATTAATCCACCAAAAATATCAAGAAAGATGTTGGAATATTATTAAAAGCAATACTCTCAAGAAGGAATAATATACAAAAATATTATTCAAGACTTTGAATAGAACCAAGAAGTTTTGAATAATTTTCGGACAAATATTATTGAGAGCCATACTCTCAATACGGAAGCGTGGTGTGACCCGTACAACGACGTTTGAGAGTGCTACTCTCAAGTCGGAAGCGTGGTGAGACCCGTATAAGTACGAAGAAGAGGACCCGAAGTCTTCGCCGTTCAATTCGAAAAACTACTGAAGTGCAGCACAAAGAGTCGCTCCCATATCCCGCATATACTAAGCACAAGGAGCCTATTATCAAAAGACGACACAAGGACGCCCATGTCCTTTACTCTCCAGCTCATGTCCTTTGCCACGAAGTGAAGGACACCAGCTCATGTCCTTTGACACAGGATTGAAGGACATTACGTGTGTGAAATAAAACAGGATGGAAGGACGGTGTGCTTGGCTATAAAAGGAGACCTCGAGGCTTCGGAAACAACATCGAGCGAACAAGAGGAGAAATCTAAGGAAGCGAAGCACCACCAGAGTTCGTCGCAGCCCTTCCGCCTCCTTAGTAGAAGTAGTGATCCACTTGTAAAATAGAGAGTGTAATCCACTGTAAGATATCGCCCGCAAGGTAATTTTTCCTTTGTGTGCTTAAGCTCTTGGGGTTTCCCGAAAGGGAAAGCCATATGTAAGCTATGTTTGTGAGAATGAAGTAGTGTCTGTCTTTGAAAATCCCTCGGTTTTCCGGTTCTTTCATGTGGGACGAGTTCTTATGCTAGGGACCCTATAGGAGAAACCTCTGTTTCGGCCTGCTCTTTTAGCCCGGAGTTGTGGCGCTGTGTAGAGCCTTGGGGCCGGTGAGAAGTGTTCCCTTCGGGTGGAACTGCTCAGGGAGACGATAAGAACCTGTCACATGTGCTAGCGACCAGGGAGCCTATGGGAAAGGCTTTGCTATTTCTGAAACAAACTAGCGATGAGTATGGTGAGTACCGAGTAGGATTTTTACCACTGAGTTTTTGCTTGGATAGGCAGTCTGTTTGGCCTCGCCAGCCGGAAGAACGGTCCTGAATAACGAATATACGTGAAGAAGGTGTCGCTTTCGTCGAATAGTAGCAAGATTAGAATAATATAATCGAAGTGTTAATCAGCGAGAGGTCGCTATCTCGTGAATAGTACCGAAATCATTCCTCCCACCGAGCCTGCCGGTGAGTGGGTTGGTCTCTGTAGAAATCCCGAATTTGAATAGTAGCCCGAATTTGAATAGTAGCCCGAATTTGAATAGTAAGCCTGAATATCTGAATAGTAATCCTAATTTGAATTTAATCTATATTTGAATAGTATTTTACGCATAAGCATAAATCTCCCGAATATATCCTGAATAATTTAATAATAATTTTTAATTATATTGTGTGTGGTATCGGGGACAGGTAATAATTGAGAAGTTAAGGTATTTAAATTCAGAAGTGAATATTGGAAAAATTATAAGCACAAAAGAAAATATCAATATAAGGTGCAGAATTAATTCCTCAGAAGAACATACTTGGCATAGCTCTCAAAGTCAATTGAATTTGCTTGTTGATCTAATACATAATTTTTATATAACTTGGGGAAAAAGGCAAGACGAATTAGATACAAAATTTGAAAGGTTATATAAAGATCATAAGCATATTGAAGAAGAAATTTCTGGTCTACAGAATAAATTAAATTTGGTATTACAAATATTAGAAGAAGGAAGGAAAGAACAGAATAAATATTGTCAAAATAGTGACTATATTAAAGAAGAGGTGTCTTTGATTTACAAGAAGTTAGAATCCAAAAGAGTTATAATAGAACAAAAAGAAATTAAGATTCAAGAAGAAGATTCTAAAGAAATTTTAAGACAAAATAACAGTATTTTTCAGCTTTTAACACAAATATTAGACAAGGTTAATATTACGAATACTGGAAAAGAAGTTGTGCCAGTCTCGAGATATAGTAGGCTGCCCCACTACATCTTTAAATTCAGATAAATGGACCTATCTAAAGTTACCTGTAGAAGAGACCAATCCCTTCAAATAGTAAATAAAGATTTAAAACCCTTAACCTTAATGGATAGGCTAAGAGGTAAAAGTAAAGATATTGAGAATCTAGAAGACATTGATTATAGTAGAAGACATAGCATCTCAGAATACATGGAAATATCTGATATAGATTTAGAAATGAGATATTATGAAGACAAATTAAAACAAATAAATGTAGAATATAGTACTTCTATGTTACATGAATGGCCAAATATTAGAGAAAAAGAAGTTTATTTTTATAGGCAATTGGCAAGACTAAGAAAATTAAAGAAAGAAAAGGAAAATTCTTTAGCATATTTAGAAAATAAGAAAGAAGTTAAATTACCTATTAAAAATAAGAAAGAATATGTTTATAATAAAAAAGAATTAGAAAATAAAAATAAGAATAAGTGTCAAGAAAATGCTAAGTCATTAAGTGAGGAAGAACAGTGGGAAATAAATGAGAAGTCATGTTATCGGATAGTTATGAAGAAGTAGAAAAAGATTTAGTAGAAGAAGAAATTAGTAAGCAGCAAGAAAAAACTAAAGATTTAATATGTAATGAAAAGCAGCCAAATAATAATAATGAAGATGATAATAATCTTATAAATTCATTAAATAATATAGGGTTGCATACTTTAGAAAATGAAATAGACAATGAGCAAAAGGAAGAAAATAATAATTTTATAAATTCACTAGATGATATAGAGTTACAAAATTTAGACAATGCTATGGAAGCAATGGATATAAGTGGAATAGACAAAAAAAGAAAATATGGTAAAGACTTTGTAAAAAGTAATAGCAATAAGCAAGAAGAAAAAATAATGCTGAAGACAATAAAGATCTTATAGACTCTAAAACAAGAGTTTTTGAAAAAATAAGAATATTAGAGGCAAAATTAGAAGAATTGCAAGCAAAGTTTGACAATAGAAGAGTAGAGAAAGTTAGAAATTTAGAAAATACTGAATTTCAAGAACGAACCTTGACTACAAAAGATAATAGAAGTAATAAGATATTACAATTAAGAGATGCTTTAATAAGTTTTGGAAATAAATATATAGTAAGATTGCCTTTTAAGGAAATATTAGGCATAAGAATTCCAGTAAAAATAAAATTAAGCCCGAATGTTTCATATAAATTGTTAGCATTAATAGACACAGGGTGCACTAAAAATATTATCCATGATAAATACTTCATCAAATGCCCTGAAATAGTTCATACTATAGACGATAACAAGGCAGAAATATCCACAGATATGTCGGGAATTAAAAAGATCCATAATCAATTAGCATACAATATTGAAGCATACATAAATAATACAAGATATATAATAGATGAAATTACAATAAGAGACCTATCTCGTTATAAATAGTGATTTAATACTTGGGTTAAGATTTTTACAACAATCTGTTCAAACCACAATTATACATGAACAAGGAATCACATTTATTCCACATCAAGATAATGTGCCATATATTTCTGAAGTCCGAAAGCAAAATAAAATACTACAAATTTGCAATATTGAGGAAGAAACTATTAGTCCAAATATAGAAGAATATTATGTAGAAAATTCTAATCTAGAGTGTATTGGGTTACAATCATTTGCTCCAAATTGGTATAGAGATATAAAATCTAAAAAAGATATAGAAAAGATTGTACAAAGACTTGAAGATATCCAAATCATTGGTGAAATACCCATGAAATATTGGGAGAAAAATGGAATAGTTTGCAAGATCAATATAATAAATCCAAATTATATAATCAAAACCGCTCCTATAGAAGCCACTCCAAAAGATATAGAAGATTTTAAGATGCATATTGAAGAATTATTAAAATTAAAAGCAATAAGAGAAAGTAGAAGCCCGCATAGATCAGCAGCCTTTATAGTTAGAAATCATGCAGAAGAAGTTAGAAGAAAATCCAGAATGGTTATTAATTATAAAAGGTTAAATGATAATACAGTAGAAGACGCTTTCAATATTCCAAATAAAGAAGAATTGATTAATAGAATACAAGGTAGCAAATATTTTTCAAAATTTGATTTGAAAGCTGGATTTTGGCAAGTTAAAATGGCTGAAGAATCAATAGAATGGACTGCATTCACATGTCCTCAAGGTCATTTTGAATGGCTTGTTATGCCTTTAGGATTAAAAAATGCACCTGCATTATTTCAAAGAAAGATGCAAAATATTTTCAATGAAACCCAAGATTTCATATTAGTATACATAGATGATATATTAGTTTTCTCAAAAACATATAAAGAACATATTGCACATCTTGAAGTTTTCTTTAGAAAGGTAGAACAAAATGGTTTAATATTATCTAAAAAGAAAATGGAAATATGCAAAGAAAGAATTAATTTCCTTGGTCATGAAATAGGAGAAGGGAAAATATATTTACAAGAGCATATTGCTAAGAAAATATTACGGTTCCTCGATAACATGAGTGATACTAAAGTTTTGCAGCAATTCTTAGGAATTGTAAACTATGCAAGAAATTATATAGACAATTTAGCAAAGCTTGCTGGTCCATTATATTCAAAATTAAGGAAGAATGGTCAAAAATATTTTAACTCTGAAGATATAAAATTAGTAAGAACAATAAAAGAAAAAGTGAAGAATTTGAAGCCTCTGGAATTACCTTTAAATGATAGTTATTTTATTATTGAAACCGATGCGTCTAAAGAAGGTTGAGGTGCCATATTAAAACAAAAGCCCAATAAATATTCTCCTAAGACAGAAGAAAAAATATGCAGATATGCATCGGAAGTTATAAACTGAAAACTATGAATAATACTGATAGAGAAATTTTGGCTGTAATTTCGGCAATAAATGCTTTTCGCTTATATCTTGGATTCAAAGAATTTACAAGTAAGGACAGATTGTGAAGCAATATGCAGATATTACAATCAAATTAATAGTAAAAAGAGCTCTACTAGAAGATGGATTTTATTTGAAGATATTATTACAGGAAATGGTTACAAAGTCAATTTTGAGCATATTAAGGGGAAAGACAATAAGCTTCCGACTTGTTTTCCCGATCAGCTATTTTGCGAGGAATGAAGAGAGCCATGAATAATACTGAAGTTGAATACTATACCTTCGGAAAAGAAAATAAATTAAAGGTGTTTTCTCCAAATACCTTCAATTTCAAACCCAAAGAACATATCTTTGTGGATGAAATTCAGCAATGCTTGCTGGACAACTTATGGTACCAATACAACAATAAGAAGGAAGATAAAGGGTACTTTTTGGCTATATTAAATAGCCTCTCAGAATATTTTAATGAAATCAATGGAATGTTACCATCATCAGATACTCCAGAAAGATTTCAAATAAAGCCATTGTATGTAATATACAATGGAGGAAGGCCCGGAATATATACAAGTTTTGAAAATATAGTTATTCTGAAAAAGAAATGCAAAGAAAGAAAGACACTCGCATCCTTTGCCGGATATATGGATGTAGATGAAGCATTGAGTTCAGCAAGAAGAGCAATAGGGCCAAATTATTATATAGAACCATCTGCAAGAGAATATATTCAAAATTACAGATTGGTTCAAAATAATAACAAGACTCTGAAGAACCAAATATAGTAAAAATAAAAGAATCATCTGCAATAACAATAAAAGAAGAAGAAAACACTTCCAAGAAATTAACATATGCAGAAAGTTTGAAAAAAGAAGGTAATCATTCCAATGGAGAATACATTGAATATAAGATAGAAGAAAAATTGGGGAAAATATCATCAGCATGGAAAGAAGATATAAAGAAAGAAGTCTTGAAAGAAGTAAAGAAGGAAATGAATAGAAAATTTGAAGAAATGAAGAAAGCATACGAAGACAAATTTAAAGAAATGAAGAAAGAATATGATGAGAAATTTGAAGAAGCAAAGAAGGTATATGATGATAAATTTGTGAATACATTTTTAGATGAAGACCTTATGGATATTGGTGGACATGGGCAACCCCAGAATCTGATCAAAATTAATCCACCAAAAATATCAAGAAAGATGTTGGAATATTATTAAAAGCAATACTCTCAAGAAGGAATAATATACAAAAATATTATTCAAGACTTTGAATAGAACCAAGAAGTTTTGAATAATTTTCGGACAAATATTATTGAGAGCCATACTCTCAATACGGAAGCGTGGTGTGACCCGTACAACGACGTTTGAGAGTGCTACTCTCAAGTCGGAAGCGTGGTGAGACCCGTATAAGTACGAAGAAGAGGACCCGAAGTCTTCGCCGTTCAATTCGAAAAACTACCGAAGTGCAGCACAAAGAGTCGCTCCCATATCCCGCATATACTAGGCACAAGGAGCCTATTATCAAAAGACGACACAAGGACGCCCATGTCCTTTACTCTCCAGCTCATGTCCTTTGCCACGAAGTGAAGGACACCAGCTCATGTCCTTTGACACAGGATTGAAGGACATTACGTGTGTGAAATAAAACAGGATGGAAGGACGGTGCGCTTGGCTATAAAAGGAGACCTCGAGCTTCGCGAGATCATCAGAGAAGCATCAGCGAACAAGAGGAGAAATAAGGAAGACATCGAGACCTCGAAGCGAAGCACCACCGAGTTCGTCGCAGCCCTTCCGCCTCCTTAGTAGAAGTAGTGATCCACTTGTAAAATAGAGAGTGTAATCCACTCGTAAGATATCGCCCGCAAGGTAATTTTTCCTTTGTGTGCTTAAGCTCTTGGGGTTTCCCGAAAGGGAAAGCCATATGTAAGCTATGTTTGTGAAAATGAAGTAGTGCTTGTCTTTGAAAATCCCTCGGTTTTCCGGTTCTTTCATGTGGGACGAGTTCTTATGCTAGGGACCCTATAGGAGAAACCTCCGTTTCGGCCTGCTCTTTTTAGCCCGGAGTTGTGGCGCTGTGTAGAGCCTTGGGGCCGGTGAGAAGTGTTCCCTTCGGGTGGAACTGCACAGGGAGACGATAAGAACCTGTCACATGTGCTAGCGACCGGGGAGCCTATGGGAAAGGCTTTGCTATTTCTGAAACAAACTAGCGATGAGTATGGTGAGTACCGAGTAGGATTTTTACCACCGAGTTTTTGCTTGGATAGGCGATCTGTTTGGCCTCGCCAGTCGGAAGAACGGTCCTGAATAACGAATATACGTGAAGAAGGTGTCGCTTTCGTCGAATAGTAGCAAGATTAGAATAATATAATCGAAGTGTTAATCAGCGAGAGGTCGCTATCCGTGAATAGTACCGAAATCATTCCTCCCACCGAGCCTGCCGGTGAGTGGGTTAGTGCTTGTAGAAATCCCGAATTTGAATAGTAGCCCGAATTTGAATAGTAGCCCGAATTTGAATAGTAGCCCGAATTTGAATAGTAACCCGAATTTGAATAGTATTTTACGCATAAGCATAAATCTCCCGAATATATCCTGAATAATTTAATTATAATTTTTAATTATATTGTGTGTGGTATCGAGCCTATACTTTCCCACTACTTACTTGAGGGGTTGGTTACTATTTTATTACATATTATTGAATTATTCAGGATATATTCGGGTTAAATTATTCAGGATATATTCGGGAGATTTATGCTTATGCGTAAAATACTATTCAAATTCGGGTTACTATTCAAATTCGGGCTACTATTCAAATTCGGGCTACTATTCAAATTCGGGCTACTATTCAAATTCGGGCTACTATTCAAATTCGGGATTTCTACAAGCACTAACCCACTCACCGGCAGGCTCGGTGGGAGGAATGATTTCGGTACAACGACGCCCGTACAACGACGTTTGAGAGTGCTACTCTCAAGTCGGAAGCGTGGTGAGACCCGTATAAGTACGAAGAAGAGGACCCGAAGTCTTCGCCGTTCAATTCGAAAAGCTACCGAAGCGCAGCACAAAGAGTCGCTCCCATATCCCGCATATACTAAGCACAAGGAGCCTATTATCAAAAGACGACACAAGGACGCCCATGTCCTTTACTCTCCAGCTCATGTCCTTTGCCACGAAGTGAAGGACACCAGCTCATGTCCTTTGACACGGGATTGAAGGACATTACGTGTGTGAAATAAAACAGGATGGAAGGACGGTGTGCTTGGCTATAAAAGGAGACCTCGAGCTTCGGAAACAACATCGAGCGAACAAGAGGAGAAATAAGGAAGACATCGAGAGAGTTCGTCGCAGCCCTTCCGCCTCCTTAGTAGAAGTAGTGATCCACTTGTAAAATAGAGAGTGTAATCCACTGTAAGATATCGCCCGTAAGGTAATTTTTCCTTTGTGTGCTTAAGCTCTTGGGGTTTCCCGAAAGGGAAAGCCATATGTAAGCTATGTTTGTGAAAATGAAGTAGTGCTTGTCTTTGAAAATCCCTCGGTTTTCCGGTTCTTTCATGTGGGACGAGTTCTTATGCTAGGGACCCTATAGGAGAAACCTCTGTTTCGGCCTGCTCTTTTAGCCCGGAGTTGTGGCGCTGTGTAGAGCCTTGGGGCCGGTGAGAAGTGTTCCCTTCGGGTGGAACTGCTCAGGGAGACGATAAGAACCTGTCACATGTGCTAGCGACCAGGGAGCCTATGGGAAAGGCTTTGCTATTTCTGAAACAAACTAGCGATGAGTATGGTGAGTACCGAGTAGGATTTTTACCACTGAGTTTTTGCTTGGATAGGCGATCTGTTTGGCCTCGCCAGCCGGAAGAACGGTCCTGAATAACGAATATACGTGAAGAAGGTGTCGCTTTCGTCGAATAGTAGCAAGATTAGAATAATATAATCGAAGTGTTAATCAGCGAGAGGTCGCTATCCGTGAATAGTACCGAAATCATTCCTCCCACCGAGCCTGCCGGTGAGTGGGTTGGTGCTTGTAGAAATCCCGAATTTGAATAGTAGCCCGAATTTGAATAGTAACCTGAATTTGAATAGTATTTTACGCATAAGCATAAATCTCCCGAATATATCCTGAATAATTTAATAATAATTTTCATTTATATTGTGTGTGGTAACCTGAAGTTTTCTCCATTCAATTCGAAAAATACTGAAGTGCAGCACAAAGAGTCGCTCGCGTATCCCGCATATACTAAGCGAGATTATGGGAGCCTATTATCAAAAGATGACACAAGGACGCTCACGTCCTTTACTCTCCAGCTCATGTCCTTTGCTACGAAGTGAAGGACACCAGCTCATGTCCTTTGACACGGGATTGAAGGACATTACGTGTGCTAAATAAACGGGATGGAAGGACGGCATGCGCGGCTATAAAAGGAGACGTCGGGCTTCGAGAGAAACATCGAGAGAAACATCGGAGAAGATCAGCGAACAAGAGGAGAAATAAGGAAGCGAAGCACCACCAGAGTTCGTCGCAGCCCTTCCGCCTCCTTAGTAGAAGTAGTGATCCACTTGTAAAATAGAGAGTGTAATCCACTGTAAGATATCGCCTGCAAGGTAATTTTTCCTTTGTGTGCTTAAGCTCTTGGGGTTTCCCGAAAGGGAAAGCCATATGTAAGCTATGTTTGTGAAAATGAAGTAGTGCTTGTCTTTGAAAATCCCTCGGTTTTCCGGTTCTTTCATGTGGGACGAGTTCTTATGCTAGGGACCCTATAGGAGAAACCTCTGTTTCGGCCTGCTCTTTTAGCCCGGAGTTGTGGCGCTGTGTAGAGCCTTGGGGCCGGTGAGAAGTGTTCCCTTCGGGTGGAGCTGCACAGGGAGACGATAAGAACTCGTCACATGTGCTAGCGACCAGGGAGCCTATGGGAAAGGCTTTGCTATTTCGAAACAAACTAGCGATGAGTATGGTGAGTACCGAGTAGGATTTTTACCACCGAGTTTTTGCTTGGATAGGCGATCTGTTTGGCCTCGCCAGCCGGAAGAACGGTCCTGAATAACGAATATACGTGAAGAAGGTGTCGCTTTCGTCGAATAGTAGCAAGATTAGAATAATATAATCGAAGTGTTAATCAGCGAGAGGTCGCTATACGTGAATAGTACCGAAATCATTCCTCCCACCGAGCTTGCCGGTGAGTGGGTTAGTCTTTGTAGAAATCCCGAATTTGAATAGTAGCCGAATTTGAATAGTAGCCCGAATTTGAATAGTAGCCCGAATTTGAATAGTAACCCGAATTTGAATAGTATTTTACGCATAAGCATAAATCTCCCGAATATATCCTGAATAATTTAATAATAAATTTTATTTATATTGTGTGTGGTATATATATATATATATATATATATATATATATATATATATATATATATATATATATATATATATATATATATATATATATATATATATATATATATATATATATATATATATATAGCTCCTACCAGAGAGGTTTCAATCAAAGAGTTTTAAAAGTGCCAGAGGAACAGTCACTTTCAGCTTTCATCAAACTCATAATCAACCAATCCAACAATTTGCATTTTTATAGGAACAATGTATTCAAGCGTTGCTTTGTCACAGTGATCATCAACTAGATTTGGTATTGATGATCATTTAGTGCTCTAATCGTAAACGTGTTTCAATTTTCTTTTTAAGAAAAAACAAATATCCATTTGAGGGATAAATGAGTTTATAGAGGCAAGGAGCGTACACCACTATAAAGATTTTTAATGGTGGATCAAAAGTGACCTCGGTGACGGATAGGAAATACGCAACTAAGACTCCACGAGTTGACATGGTGAATTGGCGATTGCATGTGCGTGACGTGAACAATGTTTCTTTATAAAATAAATTTACTTTTTTTAGAGTTCACATCTTGCTGACGAACGCCCTTCACATTTGGTTGCTACTGCAGCCTTCACAAAATGAAGTAACAAATTATCTACGGCCAATAACATACTGCAGGTGAAACCATTTTCGGTCATTGCTTGGGCTTACAAACCGATCACATCTAAACATGTCCAAATGGGCCGTGCCAAGTGGACTGGCCTGAAGCACGGAAAAAAACACGGCCCAAGCACGGCACGGCCCGAAATAATTTTGTGCCGTGCTTGGGCCGAGGCCTTAGCCTGACGGGCGGCACGGCACGGCCCGTTTATGGATATGGTATGTTAGTTGTCCATTATTGTACAAATAAAATAGAATTCCTTAAATGAAACAAAGACAATTATAGTCTAGTGGTGAAACATCTTACTCTCAACCAATAGATTCAAATCCCACCTCTACTCATTTTCTACCTTCATTTTGCAACTGTTTATGCTAAAAAAAGCAGCCCAGACGAAAACAACCTGAGGTATGTTGCTCGGACGGTCGGGCCTCTGCTGGCTCCCTTCTGCGGGAGTCCTTTCAGAGCAAATCTCTTATTTGGTCCAGTTGAAAATTACGGTGTCTTTCTTTGCCCTAAATCATTTGAACTTTCCTATATGATATAAATCCAAAATTTGGTTCCCTTTTTGGCCCCGTCATTAAATCAAGACACCAACGGTGTTAAATGAAACGTGAAATGACCATATTACCTATGGGACCAATACCTTGTAAGGATCGATCAGGGCACCTTTTGCCACAATTGTCAGTGCAGAAAGATAAATTTCTCAGCAAGCATCGAAGTCTCGTCCGAGCGTGCTTCCTCATCCACGTCAATGTCGTCATTCATAGCAATGTCACCTGTGCTCACGCCGACGTCTACAAATTCTTTTGTATCTGCGTCGACATTTCTGTTATCACCTATGGCCTTCGTACCTCCTGCACCTATGATTGCAACTCCCTATGATTGTAGCTCCATTGACGTGCAACAGAATTTCGGTTTTTTTATAACCGTGCAACTTAATTTAGTTGGAGTTGAGGCTGGAACCAAGCTCAAGTGGTGGCAGATTGATATCCGCCTGCTCAAGTTCAAGCTCAAGTAGCCGCCACCGTCAAGCGCCTAGATCGATAGCCACCTGCTCGTCTCTTGTTTCTTTTTTCTGGAGAAGAACGAAGACAGATCGAGGAGAGGACGAGTGGAGGTAGTTCTTTGTTGATACGTAGTTTGAACAGGGGTTTTCTACAAATGTGTTTAGGTGGGATGCAGCAGGAACCAATGCCTAATTTCCAGGTGGTTCAGATCGCGATCAAATGGCAAAGGGCGTCCATTTGCAACTTTTCACCGAAAACAGTTTTTGCACTAATTTTTTTCCCCTGGTCGGAGAGCGTGGATTTTAATTCCATCAGAAGGCACAGTGGTTTGCTTTCAAAAGCGTTTTTCCTATCTAACAATCGATAGAAAGAGCCGAAGCCTTCAATCGACGCCCGATTGACGCAGACGGGCGCAGGGCGCGTGGCTAACGGATCTAAAATTTCTTAACATGATTTGAACTTTGTAAAAGTGGAAAATTGCATACCCCCCACCCCAAAGATGATTTGTTGCAGAAGCTCACCCACCCACGACTAAGTTACTCTAACTTTCGACTGAGAAATAGCAAATCCCTTTCAAAAATGTGTCTGTACATTCCACAACGAAATTACGGGTTGCCTATAACTGCAATTTTCTCTTGGGATATAAGGAGTTATTCATAGGGAAAAGGTGGATACGTTTACAGGTTCATATAAACAGAATTACAGAAATGGTACAAGGACATGTCTTTGATCAAGTCACCACGGCGCCACTCTACACTGCACACCATCATATACTCGACGGGGAAAAAAAAGTACGTTTCGATCGGCCAGGTACCCACCATTGGGAATGGCGGGCCAGAGCCCAGAGCACGCGCTCAGCAGCTGACGTGCTCAGAGCGCGGACCTGATGACGGGGAAGGCCGCCTCCTTTTCCTGGTCCTGCACAACAGGTGGGCTGAGCAGCTTCTCCATCTCCTGGACGAACGTGTCCATGGCCGGAGCAGGCAGGCACATGGGCACGACGATGCCGTCCTCGCCCTTGGCGTTCCTGAACGGGATGAGGAAGCTGGCCACGCCGGGGATGGCGCCGACGCCGCCCTTCGCCGGGCCGCCGTACGCCGGCCTGCCCCAGCCGAAGTCGAGGTCCCCGAAGCCGGCCCTGGTGACGTCGGAGACCAGGTACGCGCGCACGACCGTGAAGTGGGGCCGGCCCCGCAGCACCATGAGGTCCGCCACGGACCGCATGTACTCCACGTCCACCTCCCCTTGGCCCGCTTCACGAGGTCCACCGCGAAGCCCAGCGGGTTCGCACCGAGCTCCCCGGCAGTGGCCACGGCCACCGGGAACGCGAACGCGTTGCCGTAGTAGCCCTCGGGGATGGCGACGCCGGACTTGCCGCCGCGCGCGTTGACGATGCAGATCATCCGCATGACCTCGTCGGCGGCGGGCGCGAGCGCGACGGTGCGGCACTTCCATAGCAGGCCCGTGAGGAGCTCGAAGGTGGTGGCGCGCGCGCGGAGGCGCGGCGGGAGGTGCGCCCGCACGGCGGCGACCTCGCGCGCGCCGAAGAAGAAGGAGCGGTGCGCCATGTCGTCGAGCGGCACGATGGTGTTGTTGGTGTCCGGGACGTGGTCGTACTCGCGGTGCGCGAACCCCGGGCGCGGCGGGTCCCGCGCCGTCAGCAGCGCGCGGCCCCACACGGGGCGCACGGCAGGGGACGGCGCGCCGCGGGCGAGCTCCGCCACCGCGGACAGGAACTGGACCAGGCCCTGCGCGTCCGCCATCGTGTGGTGCAGGCGCACGCCCAGGATGAAGCCCCCGCACGCCAGCCGCGTCACCTGACGAGTTGCAGCGCACATGTTACACATAAGTTTCTTCACATACACGTACTTCCGCGTTCAGAGACACGAGGATGTTTTTACCTGGAAGAGGAGCAGCGGGGTGCCCAGCACCTCGGACGAGCCGGGAACGTCGAAGATGAGCTCGTCGAGGCAGGGGAACGGCGGCTGCAGCGCGTCCCGGAAGTGGTCGAGCCGGACATCCGCGTCGGCCTCGGTGAACAGCACGCCCTCGCCGGTGCACTCGACGGCGAGCTTGCGGCCCTCGAGCTCCCGGAGCCGGCCGGCGAACGGGTAGTAGTGCACGAGCGCGCGGGCCACCGCGTCGCGGATCACCGGGGCCGGGTCGCGCGCGCCCGCCAGCGCGCTGCGGCGGTAGAACTGGATGACGGGGATGTGGAACCGCAGCCCGTCCTGGTCGTCGATGTCCGACAGCCGCTTCAGCTCGCGCGGGGTCGGGAAGCCGGCGGCACCAGCGCCGCGGGCTTCCTCCGCACCGTGAACTTGAGCGACGCTGCCATTGCCGCTTGCTCTGCGTCTCGGGTAGTGCGCGCGCAACTAGCACTGAGGTCACTCAGCTCAAGACAGAGGAGGTAAAGCGAGTGTGCCTGCTGCTGCTTCTGCTGCTGCTGTGTGGTTGGTTGTGGCGAGAGGTGGATGCCCCGGGGCGGATATATATACACGGGGTGGGAGAGGTTCCTGCATTGGAAATGCGGGAGCAGTTGCTAAACAAATGAAACAGCCGCGTGTAGTGGAGTCGGGTCAAGTCAACGTCGATACTCAAGCGAGAGTGACTGTAGTTGCCACTCGAGAAGCCAACCACCGTTCCGGTAATTTCCGTGCAGGATTCCCGAACATTGCTGCGAAAAGGCATGTCTCCTTTAATCGAACGACCGCGGTAATTTCAGCGGACGGGATCGTTCTTGATCAGTGCCGATGGTACAAACGAGCGAGCAAGGTTCGAGCCAACCGGCTGCTGCTGGTTCCCGCCGGAAGACTAATAAAAGACAAAAGGGAGTCGATGTCTATAGTTCTTCGATAAAGTTTCGCGTACGGTTCGTCCCTTGTCGATTAGTCCGTGTTTGTGCGATCCCAGTCTGGACCAACACGGAAGACCGACCGAAATCGACCATCCCAGTATGGGCTTGGCTTCCCATGCTCGAAACAACCAACCGCCGTCGTGTTGCACATGGGAACCCCTGTTTCGTGCTCGCGGGAGCGGTCACCGCACGAGTAACCGGCGCCCGGCAAGAAGCACGAGGAGGGAGCGAAGGCGACGGCAGAAACCATCATCATTGCCGGTGAGAACTTGGCCCTACTGTTACACGACTGGTGTCGCTTTTCCTTTGTGGCGTGTGACCGCGCTTCCTGTGGTGACCGTTCCGTCGTTCAGGCACGATATTTCCCGGGCGTTTTCAGGGCCGCGTGCGTTCTCCGTTCCTCACAGGGAGGGGACGAGCCCCAACTCAGATCATCCGGTTTTATCAGATTCAGTGAGTTGTCTGTACGTTCCTTCTCTGAAACCGCACCAGACTTTTTTGCCTTTTTGCAACGGTCATCCCAGGCACACGACTGACCTGACGCGCGACGAGTCGTTAGCTGTGAGTTTCGAACGTTCGTGGCTGCAATTTCGCGCCATCTCCGCCGCTGGAGTCCGCACGGCTTTTCCGTTGAAAGTGGAGCGAGAGAAGCAGGGCCAGGAACGGGTTTTCTTCGTACCATCGTAGTCCTTACCAGGGATTAATAGACGAGTGGGAGGCGAAAGGGATCGGTCGATGCAGAACGAAAATGGCGGGTGCTTGTCTGCACTAACGCGCAGTGGGCGGTGGCCGTTCGGCGTCCTCGCGCTGATCGTTACCGCTGCCAACACCGCAACACGGGAGTGCCCAGCAACAGCATCGTCTTGCGATTTCATTTCGACTGATTCGGCCGCTCCAGAGCCGAGAGATTACCTCACTATTGGGAGACCGCTGTCCCTGCCTAGTCAGTCCGCAATCATGTATCTTGTGCTCTTCTACTGTATCTTGTGCTCAGAGCAGCACGTTGTAAAAAAACTCTTTATTGTTCGCAATGAGAAATTCCCCCACCGTAGATTCCTTAAAAAAAAATCCTCAGTTATGGGCTAAATCGACCCAGACCCTAGCTTATTGGGGCTAATCAATAAGCTGATTAAGATGTCGACCCGGACGGCATCAGGTCTGAACTCTCAAAGACTCGAACTAAACTAAAGCGTGGTTGGAAGAAAGATAATGCATGTGTTCGTGTCAGCAGAAACGAACAATATTCATGAAGCGTAAGATACTCGCGCGAGGGGCTGAGAGAATCTCTTGTGAAAACACAGGTCTGGCTCCGGCCGACTGACCGGACCAAGACCCCAATGCAAATGCCTATCCCTCTCGGTCGGTCAGTCAGTCAACTCGTCATTTCCTCAACCGAAACACGGCGGTTCATACTCGGATTAATCCATATATAACAAAAATCAAGCAGGGGTCGCTCTTCGACGCCTCAACTGCTTCGGAGTATCTCAGAGAAGAACTGAGACTGAGGGACGAGCTGTTGGGTCAACAAACTGTAGTGCTACGTAACCGTTGGATGATTCCACGCTACCGTTCCGTTACAGCCGTGTGGCAAATGGACCCGGGATGATTCGAATTTGGAGAATATTTGTTACCCGTGATTGGAACCACGTCGATGACCGAGTGTTCACCAAAAAATCGCTAGACTACCGAACCAAGCCAAACATTGCCGAAATTTCGTGCCCAGTTCCTTTCAATGGACTGGTATGATGCACTCTACCACTGCAACCTACTTGGTTGTTTACAATGCAACTATCAAGTGACATAAAGTGGGGCTTGCAATTACAAACACTAACGAATTGAGCGGGTCAAGCCATTTTCTTTCTCTAACACTTGACCAGCTGACGAAGATAACAGATGAGTTAGGTCTTCTCCGTTCTCGCAAGTGGTAGGCTATTTTGCATTCATCCGCAAGAAATTGCAACACAACTGCGCTAGTCTACTGGATTCTTTCCAAGCAAATTACTGGAGAAAGTACCTCGAATCGCAGTCGCAATAATAGTACCTACTTCACCTGAACCAGTCGGTGTGAGCACTATCTCGTGCAGCGAAGAAGCAAAAATTTACGACTCTGGTAATTAGAATTAGAATATTTCCGAGCATGGCTAGAAGCTCGTCATATACTTGCTTCCTTGGTCGGCAATCGTACGAGCTCAGCATGTATCCCGATGTCTCAGAGATACCTGACAAATGGCGCATTTGTAAAATTTACGGTAAGCAATGTCTGATGTCTCAGATCACAGATGCCTGATAACTTGAAAATGAGCCTGACTCACAGTAGAAAAATGCTTCACATACCATCCATTTGTACTATTGCATGTTACGAATAAAGATCTGATGATTTAGAATTTAAAAGTATCACAATCGAAGTTAACTAAACCATTGGATCTCTAGCTGTAACATGCATCGTGCAAATAGGTGGGATGCAATCTTAACAGTAATACCAGGAAAACATGAGGCGCTGTTGTCAAACTCAGCTAACCGTCGCGTACTAGTCCAACTATATCGACAAGTTTTCATTTAGGGCGAAAATAATCTCTTTTTAACATGTTTGAATCATTTTGTGTGAAATAAATAATAATAAACCATTACTTTTTCTCTCGAGAATTCATATGCATATTTTCACCGGAGCCGTACATGGGCCGATGGGGATGTACTACAGATACAGAACAGCTAGCCCATGCTGCTAATGGACATGAGCTAAAATTTTAGCCCATGCTGCTAATGGACATGAGCTAGCCAACGTCAAGGTCCATCAAACCCACTAGTAGCATGGTCCAGGACCAAACCAACTGTCCCCCGTCTCAACAAACCCAACACGAGCGAGATGACCAGTCGCTTTCCCTCCTCCCATAAACCAGTCGCCACATGATTGTTGGCAAGCGACCGGGCAGCCGAGCGAAGCGATGCGCCCGGGCGGCGGCGCGAGCCCACGACCCGCGCCACTCGCCACACTCCTATCGCCCGCTCCCTCCACCGCCACCGTCGCCATGCCCGTGCCCCGCCTCGCCCACCTCCGCCGCCTCCTCCTCCTCCCGCTCCGCTCATCCCCTGCTCCCCACCGGCCCGCGCCAATCTCCGGCTGCCCCTTTCCTCTCCCCCGCCCGCCCCTAAGCCCCTCCATCCTCCTCCTACCCCGCGCCATGGCCGGAGTCGCGCACGCAGGTAAGTGAACCCAGCTCGTACGAGTAACGCCCTTCCGCTTATTTTACCGTTGATGCGTTGGTGCGGGGCGCGCAGGTGTCGCGATGACGGGGTCGGCGGAGTACGAGGAGGTGCTCGGGTGCCTCGCGTCGCTGATCACGCAGAAGGTGCGCGCGGACACCGGCAACCGCGGCAACCAGTGGGAGCTCATGGCCAAGTACGTGCAGGTTGGTGGGCGCCGGTGGGTCTAATCGATTGGTGTGCGGTCTCCGGTGTGTTTGTTGTTGCTGATTGCGGTGTGGCTGTGCTGTCAGATACTCGAGCTGGAGGAACCGATCGCGCAGCTGAATGTTATTCACGTCGCCGGGACCAAAGGGAAGGTGAGTGATCCTTGTAATGTTGCATTTGCAGTGTTGTGGTAGATTCTGCACTCTATGATGTTGCAGTAGCCAGTAGCGTATTTATCATCAACCGTGCATAACAATAGTTGTAATAAACTCAGGACTATAATACATGTTCAGGACTGTAATACGTTACGGATAGTGCTTTTTACAACTAATGCTGAATGAAATGGTACTACCAAAGAGGAAGCGTGTACGATTGATTTTAAGGACAGGGGAAGAGATTTGCACCCATCACCACAGCATTGTGCTTGTAAACCCCTTTCTCTGACTCCTGTCATTCCAGTTTAGAAACTTGCACACCTAGTGGAACTGCTCTTTCGTGAGATTTTAGAATTCCATCTGAAGATTTAATTCTAGGCATTTTGGTTTGCGATCTTTATTTTGCTACCATAACAATGTAAATGGATAGAAGAACCTTTTAAATTGTTCTGTTGCTGCAAATGCTACAAATCTTTGTGCAATTATTGTGAAGGAAAATGTTTAACAGAATGCATCTTGAAGGCTCTTGGTGTTTTATATTCTTCAGGGTTCCACATGTGCATTTGCCGAGTCAATCCTTCGATCATGTGGTTTCCGCACTGGGTTGTTCACCTCACCACATTTGATAGATGTCCGTGAGCGAATTCGGCTTGATGGGTACTTATTCCTTTACACCTTCAGACCTTTATTCGGTTTCTCATTTCGGTATCTTTACCTTGGTATAAGTTTATTCCAGGGCATTTATTGTCGAGTTACTTGAATTTCTGCAACTCTTGCGATCAATATGTACCTTTGCGCTTACCAAGTTTCCTGTCTTCTGATGACCCTATAGGATGGACATTTCGGAAGAAAAGTTTATAAGATATTTCTGGTGGTGCTGGAACAAATTGAAGGTAACTATCTGCCTGATTCACTTCTTCTGGGTAGTTGCGTAGAAAAGAAACACTAGTGGAGCTGCATCAGTTTTCTCCTAGATCAATGAATTTCTTGTGATCAATCATGAAATTGGTTAAATTGATGTGCTTTCCAGGCCAAGACCCGAGATGATATCTCAATGCCACCCTACTTTAGGTTCCTTGCACTGCTAGCATTCAAGATCTTTTCAGATGAGCAGGTTAATACTTTGCAAATACTTTAATGTAGTGGGTGTTGGTAAGCATATCCCAGTTTTCTCTTTTTATAGGGTTTGAAGTCCTTTTCCATTTAATGGAATATATCTGTGGATCTGGATAATTCAGTATCATACTGATTTTGTAGAAAAGCAAATTTTATGTCATAGCTTTTCTTGAATCTAAACAAATGTCGTCTCCATAGTGCGTAGCTGTGTACTCAACTTTTTTCTTTCTTTTGTCATGTGTAAGCAGGTGGATGTAGCTTTGCTCGAGGTTGGCTTGGGAGGGAAATATGATGCAACAAATGTGGTGCGTGGCATATTTATTTTCCATTTTCTTGTCAAAAAATGCACACTAGGGTAATGTTCACAATCCATATGATTTAATCATCAACCAAAAAGGAACCTCACAGACGTGGATGAATGTTAATTTCTCAGAAATTTTCTGACTACATTGCATGTATACTTAATACCAAAAAGCATTGGACTGGGATCTCAGTTCAAGCTATAATTGATAGATAGTGCTGTAGTTTGTCCATGGCCTTCTTTGTTAAGCTTTATTCTGTGGAGAGTAGTTCTTGCTGAATATTTGTTTCTTTCTCACTTTGGTGTGTTGAATAGTTGCCAATATCTTGAAGCAAACAAAAATAAAGGAACATAATTGATGTATCAATTCAATTTTGTGCAGGTCAAAGCACCTGTAGTTTGTGGAATATCATCCCTTGGATATGATCATATGGAAATTCTTGGTTAGTCATGAAACTAAAATACAACTACCTTGCAACCGTAGTAAATTTATTTCATGCTACCAATGTATATTCTTACTCATGAGCAGGGAACACACTTGGTGAAATTGCTGGAGAGAAGGCCGGGATACTTAAGGTTTTTTTTTTTACTAGTTTTGCTCAGATTTTTGCTCGCCAGTTTTGCTCAGACTCAGATGTCCTTTAGCTGACATTCTATAGCTGAAACTGATGTGCGCCTAATTCCTGTATGGTCTCTTTCCTCAATACAGAAAGGAGTTCCGGCCTTTACAGTTCCACAGCCAGAAGAGGCAATGTCTGTACTGATACGTCAAGCTTCTGAATTGGGTGTATGTTACATTTGATGCTGCACTTCTTTTGGTTGCTCCCACTCCTTGGTCCTATTAGTTTCACAATAAATATGATTACAGTTTAGAACAATTTCTGATATAATCAATGCCGATTCTCCAAAGGTTTCTCTTGGAGTAGTCAAGCCTTTGGATCCACAAAAATTGGAAGATCAACCTCTTGGGCTGCACGGTGAACACCAATACATGAATGCAGGCCTTGCAGTTGCATTGGCTAATACCTGGCTTGAGAGGCGGGGTCATTTGGACAGAATAAAAGCCAAACATTCTGTAAGAACTCCATAAAAGGTATCTATTTATTCTCCCTCAAGATATGTTGAATTTCTAATGCTGCCATTGATGCAGGGCACCTTGCCAGATCAGTTCATCAAAGGATTATCAAGTACTTGTCTGCAAGGCCGTGCACAGATTGTTCCAGATCCACAAATGAACTCCAAAAATGACAACAGCAGCAATTCGAAACTTGTATTCTATTTGGATGGTGCACATAGTCCAGAAAGCATGGAAATTTGTGCAAGGTGGTTTGCTCGTTTTACTAATAATGATGGTAATCAATCTGATCCTTTGCGGCAGCCTCAAACTGGCAGGAAATTTAGGAAGGTATGCGTTAAGTGTCAGTTTTTTCTTTATTGGGTTCTTATCTGAATGTGCTTCTTTTCTTTCTTTCTTTCTGCTTTGTACATTCCTTTGTATTACAAGCATGCTCTTTTAATATTTCGATGCTTGTAGATCCTGCTGTTCAATTGCATGTCTGTAAGGGATCCTCAAAGATTGCTTCCACGTCTTCTGGATACATGTGCCCAAAATGGTACCCAGCAAACTCCTTTGTGTTTTGAATATCTTGAACCATAAAAATGATTTGCTTCTTTAATTACTAATGTATATGAGGAAAACAAAGATTCTTCGGGAACAGTTGCCCACTTACATTTCATGTGGAAAATATGTCTAATGTTTCCACTTGTGGCTTAGTTAACCAGCAAGCTGAGTAGTGTGTGAATGCAATGCCATAATTCTCACTTGCTCACACTTCAAAATCAATGTATTTTTATATTAAAATCCCGGGCACAGAGGGAAAGGCATCAGTATATTTATATTATGAGTCGAATGGATGCTTTTATCATTCCTATAATGATTACCAATCATTTCGTTCAGGGCTCCACTTTGAGCAGGCCTTATTTGTGCCAAACCAATCACAATACAACAAGCTCGGTTCCCTTGCATCACCACCTTCAAAGCGTGAGCAAATTGATTTGTCATGGCAGTTGTCACTCCAAAGGCTGTGGGAAAGCCTGCCGCGCAGCAATCAAGGTTGTTCTAAACTTCATTGTTATATGATGTTTAATTGTTATCATGCGGTTCCTTGTTGAAAACAACAGGGTCCCGAGTTGAAGATATGATATATGGGCTTATTTCTGTGGGAATGATACAGGTCTAAATGGCACACACTCAGGTTGGACTAGCTCAGTTTTTGAATCTCTTCCATCAGCAATTAAATGGCTAAGGGAAGCTGCTGAAGAAAACCAATCAACTCAAATTCAGGTGAAAGTGTGTGCTACAGATTCAATAATTGTGTAAAATGTTTCACCGCTGTAGCATTAGTGTGTCCTATCATGTGAAGGTTCATCTCACATGTTGCAGTAACCATCATTGTTTAATCTGCTTCATCGTTATTCACATTTTCCTGTATTGCTATTCATCCTAGTAGTTGTCTTCTTAATGCAATGACACGCACATTTCCTGCGTTTTCTAGAAAAAATATCATAGTAGTCTGTGCTTGTTCCAGCCCACGAAACCCTTCACAGAGGCATGTTGCTCAAGCTCAAATGGGAGCTACTCTGAAAAGCTGGATGCCAACATCAACTTTCTTACAATTCATAGACCTGAAAGGACAGATTCTCACTTGATCATCCTGAGTCACCTTGAAAGGCGCCTTTGCTCTTTTTAGAACATAGCACATCTGCATGACCTATCAGCTAGTACACGAAAGAAGAGATAGACAGAAAGCTTGCACACAAAATGTGCAACCTCAGAGAAAGTAATCTGGAGTTTAGCAGGGACGCTCTTCATTTCTGAAACAACACGTGAAAAAAAAAAGGTGACAAAGGATGTGATGCTAAATAGTGGTATACCAATTTACAAAGGTGGAGAAAATAAACATGTGGGGTAGCTTCAAATACACGGAACTGCTATTGTGCATGCATCTGTATTTATAATTATATATATATTTTTATTTTATTTTATATGGCTCTACTATACATTATCTGGAACGTCAATCACCTTAGTTAACTGGGTTTGTTAAACATGTATTTGGTTATGTTATTACATGTAGGTACCTTTTATTCTTTTTAATAGTACTTCTTGCAGCTGCTTTCCCAATTGACACTGATATGCATGCATTTGCACTCTGAACCAGGTCCTAGTTACTGGATCCCTGCACCTCGTTGGTGATGTCTTGAGATTAATCAAGAAGTAACTTCATTGTGAATGGCACATGGCTCAGATTGAAAGTATATTATTACTGAAACTTTAGTCGGAGCATTTGTAGTTTTTGTTTGATACACAATATACAACCTTGTTGGAGAAAGGAGTTTTGATTCTGATGCTAATCAACTGTGAACTTGTTGTATTTCTTCAAAATTAAATTCTTGTATTTTTTTGGGCAATGTGTGCCAGTACAGCCTAGGTCCAGAAAAAATGTAACCCAATTTTGATGCTCAAGCAGCAAATAATGCTATGTCAGTCATATCATTTGTTTATACTTATCCTACATTTTTTCTACAATATTTATTCTATAACCTTTTTATTGTGGCGTACTGCAGATCATTTGCACTCCCTGTTGAACTATGGATAATATCATAATAATGTAACAAATGTCAAAGTTACCACATGTCTTGCATATCATGCATAACTAACATGTATAAACTCTCTTGCAGAAGGAATTCTAAGAAGAGAAAGAAGATAAAATTAACATCCTGCTTGCCTATGTCCCTGAGCTCAAGATTCAACAGTTAGGTGAGAGACAAAAGTTAGGTGCATGTCTCACCGTTGTTTTCCCCTGTCTGTCAAGTTCAAAGACCATAGTGTGTTCCAATCATCCACAGAGCTACTTTCATTGTTGTTACATAAAGCTTGATATTTAGCATTCTCTCCTACTATTTTTGAAAAATTCATAACTCTTGAATAGTCAGATGTCATGCTCTTTACATTTAGTTGTATAAATGAAGTGTATGTTATTTATATTTGGTATTCATAGCATGTGTTCCTACGAGTATGTTTAGTGTGTTTTCATGTTGTATTTATTAAGACCGCCTGTTTGTTTTTATCGGTGCACTGAGAATGTACTAGAGTTTCTTTTTTCACAAACATCTACTGATTGATAATAGTGCCGTTTTCTTCCTGCTGCCAGTTCAAACGTGCAGTCGTGCACTAAAAGTAAAGCAACGTGTATTAAATTGTCATAGATGCATCATCGGTCTTATTCTTGTGTGGCATGCAGTCTAAAATCCCAGGCTGCTCTGTGTTCTACGGAGCCTAAGACAAGACAAACCCTCTCTTGGAGAAAGTCAGTCCCGTTAATAATTCCAAAGCGTACCGCATGCCAGATGCAAGAAGACCTATTTACCATTGGAAAAGGTACAAACCTTATTTTCTGGAGATCATAAATCCTTTTTTCTCCGTTATCTGTAAGTTTAAACTTGCATACCGCAGCAGCGATTGTATTAAATCTCTCAATTTTCACATGCATGGCATTTATATAAAAAAATGAAGTAAAATTAGAATGCACACGCATGTCGTTTATATTGATGTTTTTCCCATGTACATTATCCAGGTTTTTGTTGAACTTCACAAGATATTTGGCGGGTAAAAGTCTTCAATAATGTGGACCGATATTTTAGCCATTTTATTTCTTTCTGAGGTAGTTTGCATTTCAGTCCATGTCTGAGCTCTGAAATCATGATCGTTTGATCTTGGAGGGTGAGCCACCGAGCCCGACCTGCTTCAACTGTTTCCTCACGGTGGCAGCCTCCTGACAACGGCCTCGTACGCAGAGGGATCCTCTACTGCCGGCAAAGTCACAACCTGTTCAAGACAGCGTCAGCGATCCGAAGCTGCAGAGCCTACAAATCCGGAGGCGGAGCACCAAATGAAGAAGCTTATCACCGGAACCTGGGGCAGAGGGCAAGGATTCCACATTTTTTTTATGCTAAGTAGTACCAGTCTTATATTATTGCCAAGTGCAATCCTGGATCGCGTACCAGCTAGTAGCCATATTTGATTTTGCATAAGAATTGCAGAAACGTCTTGCCGTGCGCAGGAGCCCATGTTCGAAACATTCTTCCCATTTTCCCGCCTCCAGCGTCACGTTGCGCCCATGTTCCATGAAAAAGCAGAGGGATACGTGAACGTGACCAGAAAGGAACCGAGACGACGGAATTCGTGTCAGGTGAAAAAGAAAAAAGGAACCTCGCCACCCAACTGTAATCCTGAAATGCGTGGACGCCGACGCAAGACGCTGTCTTCGTTCTGCCGGTCTCTCCTAACTTTTGATCCTTTGTGTACTAACAGGAACATCCTCCTAACTTTACATCCCGGTTTACCCGTTTCGCCTTACATCCGCATCCGTATATCAGATTCACCTCGTCTTTTTAACACATCCCCATCCGGCGACCAAAAAGTTTTCTACCGCACGAACTCGGTAACCAGTGGCAATGCAGCGCACGTAGCTGCTACATTGACCCGCGCGACGTCGTCGTTTTCTCCCGTTCGCGCCATTATTCGTAAGAAAGGAAAAGGCAGGGTCTAATCCATACGACCCGGCCAAAAGCAACAACGAGAGAGAGAGAGAGAGAGAGAGAGAGAGAGAGAGAGAGAGAGAGAGGGAGGTGTGGTGTGGCAACTGCAGACGCGCTGACGTCCGGGCGAGGCAGACCTGTGAGGTCATTCTCGCTCTTTCACGGCCACTGTCTTTCGATGACGACTCCTCGCCCGTGGAGGAATGGGAGAAAGGCGGAAAAAGCTGCTGCCCCGGCAGCATATTCTGCCACTTGGTTGGCTGGCGAGCGATCGGGAAAAGCTGCGTCCGCACGCACGCCTCTGCTGCCGGCTGGACTGACAGTCAAGCGAAGCTACGCCCTGCAGTTCTTTTCCAGACCGAGAGGAGGCAGCAGTTGAGGTGTCCCATATTTCGGAGAGATTCGGGCAAGGGCACTGTCACGGCTCACATCTGGTCTGATTCGTTAGCTCGCCTTCTGTTTTCTGGTTTTCTGCCTGTTACGACGTCAGGACAGTTTTAGTGGAGAGTGTTATCGCATAGTTGATTCGTTAGCTCGCCTTCTGTTTCCTGGTTTTCTGCGTGTTACGACGTCAGGACAGTTTTAGTGGAGAGTGTTATCGCATAGTTATTAAAAAAAATTTAAGAACCGTGTCACTTGGAGGTCATGGTGATGACACTTATCTCTCATCTCATAACACTTCATCTCTTCTCTATCATGCCATGTCAATAAATTTAATGCTCATGACATTACCATGACACTCCTATTGAGACTCAGTGGAGAGTATCATCACACGATTATTAATTTTAAAAAAAAAAACCGTGCTAGTGGAGGGTCATGGTGATAACACTCATCTCTCATCCCATGACACTTCTCCTCTTCTCTCTCATGCCATGTCAAGAAATTTAATGCTCATGACACTACCATGACACTTCTATTGAGACTGGCCTTAGTAGAGAGTGTCATTGCACGATTACCAAAAAAATTCTTAAAAATCATGCCGGTGAAGGTCATGGTGATGACACTCGTCTCTCGTCTCATAACACTCTCTCTCTTCTCTCTTATGTCATGTCAAGCAAATTTAATGCTCATGACACTATCATAACACTTCTATTGAGACTGACTCGATCCGTCTGTTCCTAGACACTCCCATTGAGACTAACCTGATCCGCTATTCCTGGATACTCCCATTGAGATCGACCTGATCCGCTGTTCCTGGGCGAGGAGAGCGTTAGGAGTTGGTAGGTTGCCTGCACATTGTCTTCGGTGGTAAAATCCGAATCCAGCTGTACGTGTGATTCTGTGCAACATTGTATGCCGTGAGTCAATCAATAGTGGATCGGTTACCTATTTTTTATGCTAAGATATACTCCGTCCTCATTTACAAATATCCTAGTAAAATGGCTTTCTTTTGGATGTCTGTTGAGAACCGTAAGCTTGAAACAATAAACATCTAACAATGGCCTAACCAGTATCGAAAAGCTCTTCGATGTAGAATATGACCTTACTTCTCTATCGAAAAGAGATGGTGATGGACGGAGCATCAACTCATGGAGAAAGAAACATTAACAAAATGTGCATCTAGCAGAGCTGGCATTCTACCGTGACTCTATGACAAACGGGATTTTGTTTTTTGAGGGGAATTCTCTACCAAGAAAAAAAAGACAACGGAATTCGCAATGCGCTACAACTATCAAGTCAAGCGCAGCGGTGTATCCCGCGTGGAGAAACGTTACACGGACAGCCAAGCCAGCCACACGGCTGACACGCACGCGCCCGCCCGCCCGCCACCCGAACCCGGCCCAATTTAACCACGCCGGCCGGTACACGGCCATCTCCACCTCTTTCCTTCCCCCATTCCCGTCGTCGTCTCGGTCTCCCCGGCCGACAGAGGGCGTCCAATTCCCACCGCCGCTCGCCGTTTCCGGCCGTGGCGGCTGGGGAGCCCGCCTGCTCAGCACGTGGCCGCCGAAGGCGTCGCCGCGCCGTCTCTCCACCGACGGGACTCTCAGCCGGATCCTCCGCCCCACGCCGCGCGACTCGGCCGCCTGCGGCGTGGCGCCGCTTGGCCCGCGGCGACGCTCTTCTCTCGGGGGCCTAGCGGGTTGACGGAGATCCGTGCGGGCTGAAGCACCGCTTCCTGCTCTCGCTGGTAAGTAACCCCGCCCGCTCTCCCGTGCAATTCTCGCCCGCCTGGGCGGACTGCTCCGCTCGAATTAGGCGCAATCGAGACCGGATCCTTCGTTATTTCGATCGGTTTCGTCGTGGACTAGTGCCTCTGCGTGGCGCGCGACGAATCGGACCCCATTCGTCCGTGGTCCGGTTAGTTTTGTTCAGGTGAGATTGAGTTGACACCGGCACCATCTTACGTAATTAAACCGCGGGCGGGACAAAAATTTCCCAGAATCTTTCGGTAATCAACTGTTTTCCATGACCCAAGTGAGACCGGTGTGAATTGATATACGTGAATTGTGTTCTTGATGATTTCTCAGCAGTCCCCAATTGCCAGTGCTACTGGCTCTTAGACTGTTGCGCGCTTGCATTAGATTTGTGGTTGAGTCTGCTTTCACTCTATACCTGTCTTCGGTAGAGGCCTGCAATTTTTTTTTGCACATAATAACATTAGAGTTCGTGACTCCAATTTGTTATTTCAGCGTAGTGTCTTCTGTCGGTCGATCCCTCTGTTTATGGACAATTTGTTAGGAATCCGGATTGATATTCGTGCTCATTTCAATAATTCTTTTAGGTTCACCAAGATTTGCTATTCTTCCTTGAGATCTTTTTGTTTATTCTGCTGGGGAGATATCTTGTGCATTTCGATTCTTCTTTAGGATTTGTACTCCCCAGGGAAGGGATTATGCCTTGGGATCAGGGAGAGATTAAAATTTCGTATCATTTGAAATGATGGACTGCTAACTGTACATGCCATCCTCAGTTACATATATCTTAATATTGGCCTGGTGAGATTATAGAAGAATATAATAGTACTGTACTAATTTCAGACTTACCCTGCTCCATGCTCCCCCGTCTGTTCTCTTAACTGGTTTAGTGACACTTTTTTTCTTTCTAAATCCATGATTTTAGACCATTTATAGATCATGATTATTTACCCAAAATGAATAAAGAAGAAACATATCATCAGCTCAAGATGATGGTAGTTTCAATCCAAACATTTAGAGGCGATTCTGAGTTCAACAATTCAATGTTTAGCAGTTTACATAGTTATAGTTGTTTCAACCACATACTGCACTTTTTCAACGGAGAATATCTTACGTTGTAATTGCGTTGATCTTAGAGTTAAAATTTGCAGCAATCTAACAGGTCCCAGTGCTTGTTGATTCTGTTAAGTTTATTCACTTGTGTTTGTATGAATTGTAGTTGTAGGTTCGTAACCACCTCTTTTATATCGCTATTGAGCCACTTTTGTAGCTGGACACATGTGTTGCCACTTTACGACCTCCTATGAATGGCAGCAGCAGGTGGATACCTATTTTCACTGACCAGAGTATATTTTTCTTGCTTTATAGGATCTTGGGAATAATGGGAGAGAATAAATGGATGGGGAAAAGATGGGAGGACATGGACACAGATGTCCTCGTGAAGATATTCAAGGAGTTAAATTTGGTGGAGTTGTCACCAGTATCGCAAGTGTGTCGTTTGTGGCGTATGGCCTGTGCAGATCCACTTATATGGGGCACTCTTGACTTTGGATTGCTGAAATCCAACTTTATTCAAACAAGAGCGTCACCATATATTTGGGTTGATGATAGGTCTGACAAGAGACTTGCAAAAATACTAAGGGTGGCTATGGCAATTAGCTGTGGAAATATCAATTGCATGATATTCCATTACAATTTGTACATGAAGGATGAGCACCTGCATTTCATCTCAGAAAGGTAAAAACACTCCGCATCTTTAATCAATGTTGCGCTCCTACATTCCTATATACTGACGTGTCATTGGAGTTTAACTGTACAATTTGGCTTCAACTCAAAGGTTAAACCCAATTGATATTGCTTTTCTGCATTTCAAGTTTTGTGGTATCCCATTATGCATTGAAGAGGCTAAAACCAATTTGTTTGCCTGATACTTAATAGGTCTCCTCACCTGAAACGATTGGTTATGCCAGCGTGGAATCGCATTACCAAATTGGGAATATGTCAAGCTATTCAAAGGTGGCAAGAACTTGAGTCTTTGACAATGCCTACCATTGGGCATCCTCCGTATATAATGGAAGAGATAGCCAGGAGCTGCAAGAATTTCACTGAACTGAAGATAATGGGTTCATTTGATCTCCTATTTGCTTCGACAATTTCACAGTACCTTCCAAAGCTAAAAGTGTTGAGCCTTCGTTGCTCGAAGGTGACCATAAGTGCATTGCTTTGTTTACTGACCTCAATGGAGTATCTGGAGATTCTGAATATTTCCCACTGCCTGCTGTTGGACATTGGGGCAAATGGGAAGAGGCAAGTGATTCATGAGTTGGATGACCAGACTCTCGAGAAAGCTTCACGTCTGCGTGAATTCCACTACTGTCAGAGCAGATCATGTATTGCATGTCAGCGGATGATGATCGATGAAGGCATCATGCGCTGGTATAGGTACGAGGATTGGTTTTGGCGTCAGGATGAGGTGAGGTCGCTTGATCTTCAACACTATGGGAAGCTGTTTGATGCTGGTTGCGAGAGGTTGACATCTGTGGATTAGATTCTAATCAGGAAATAAGGCTCATCTCATTGTAGAAACTTGTTGACCTGGCATTCATAAATCATAGCAACCGCCGAGATGTAACGGTAGATGAATAATGTCATCTATATTGTGCTGCATGGTATGTGTAGCTAATGATGTAAATCCATGAATAGTTTGCCTCTTTTGACGGTGTTGTGAATGTTAATCTCTGTGGTGAATAGTGTTTGCAGCTCTGGATCAGATGATACTGCAATGGCCTTCGCCAGATATTAATAGTTTTATGTGCAGTAAGTGCAAATATTCAGCTACTTGGGTTACTATCAAAGGTGACCGACTTTGAAAAACTCAACCCTGCCTGGGAATCCTCTCGGATCCTTGATTCTTGTAAGAAATTTGCTGCAGGTTTTTTCTTTATTTGCTTTATGGTACCAAGAGTTGCTTTTACCAGTACAATGTCATGGGTATTTCTCCGCATAATGCCAATAGTTACGTCATTGAAATTATTGATGATTCTGTTGCTATTATTTTGAAACAAGAAGATAACATCTCTCTAAAAAGAAAAGGAAACAATATGGCATCATGTTTTTGAAGCCAATCATCATTTCCAGCATCATCCGTTGATAAGTACCGCGAAAGCCGACGTCATTGTCAGAACGCCAAGTGCAGTTGTGGGTCACCAACCGCACAATTTCTTAACAATGTTCGTATAAGGAAAACGTGTTTGCTAACTATTCAATGTTGTTTTATTTAAAGATGCTGCCCCTGGTAATACTGGTCGACAAAAAGGCAAACCATGTGACTAGAGGAAACCATAAATTACGATTCTTCTGCAGGCTACAATGTGCCGCATCAGAAGACTCGCGATACTCTTAGTTTACAAAACATGTGTCTTTGCCGCGGGCGTAGTCTCCTTTCCTGGGCCTTGGAATGTTTTCTCCTTTGGCTGAAGAATCGGATACCCTCGCCAGCGACGCCTAGCAAATAGGTTCATTTCTCCAAATGCTGAATCGATAAAATAGACTAAGGGTGTGTTCGTTTTCTAGAGTCTAAATTTTAGAGCTGTCACATCAAAAAGAATCCTACTATTTAATAGTATTAAATAAAGTTTAATTATAAAATAAATTATAGGCTCCTAAACTAATTTACGAGACGAATCTAATGAGGTTAATTAAGTCATGATTAGAAGACGGTTACTGTAGCATCACTTTAGCAAAACCTAAATTAATTAAGCTCATTAGATTCATCTCGAAAATTAGCACCAATCTGTCAATAGGGTTTTGTCATTAAATTGATAGAAATATTCATAAATAGTAAGATTCTCTTTGATGTGACAGATCTTAAATTTTAGAGGAAGAAAACGAACAGAGCCTAAGTAACTTTTGAATGCACTAAGTAGTAAATCAAGGTCTCGCTAGTCGTGTAGAAAAAAAGGCCCAGGCTATCATCAAGGACAAAAAAAACTCGAGAAAGGTTAATTACTTCTTTGGAGAAAATGTGTTCACCCCTAGATGGATGGCCGCATCTGTCGTCATCTATTACAACAGCAGATGCTTTATCGCGATTTTTTTTCAAGTTTCGAATACTCTAGAAGCCCACTCCTGATCTGTCTGTAGTGACTTGTGCCGATGGACACTCAATAATTCATTAATCAAATCACAGAGACCACTCCTCCCAGAAAATATAAAAAAGTTCTCAGCTAAAAAAGAAAATAAAAACAGCACTAATAACAATCCGTTTGCTTAATAGTATAGCAATTTTACCTACTGCAAACGATTAGCCGTTGAAGAGGTAGCGATCCCACTTACACCTGGGTCCGAATCTAAGGTGATCCCAGTACCAAAGATTCTGCCTCGAGATCTCCGTCCCATACCTGACTCGTGGGCCCCAAAGATGTTGCCCCACTGTCAGCCACCTCTACCTACCGCAAAATCCCCCAAAAGGCCTCGCCCCTTTTACGTTTCCCTTCCCTTTATAAAAGCTGCAGATATTTTGCTCAGTTTCCTCTGCTTCTCCCGTTTCGCTCGAAAAGTCGAAACTACCCCTTAACCCGGAGGTCAGAGCCGGGTCCGGAGGGAGGAGAGCTCAACCACACCACATCCACTTTGCCGGCGAGCTAGGTCTGTGAGGGCGCGCACGTCGTCGACGGCGATGGCGGTTGCGGAGCTGTGGGAGACGCTGAAGCAGGCGATCGTGGCCTATACGGGGCTATCCCCGGCGGCCTTCTTCACGGCCGTGGCGGTGGCGGCCGCGCTGTACCACGTCGTGTCGGGACTCTTCGCCCCGCCGCCCCCGCCCCCGCCGCGCCCGCGGGAGGAGCCCGAGGCGGAGCCGCTCCCACCGCCGGTGCAGCTGGGGGAGGTCACCGAAGAGGAGCTGAAGCAGTACGACGGGTCCGACCCTAAGAAGCCCCTGCTCATGGCCATCAAGGGCCAGATCTACGACGTTACCCAGAGCAGGTCTATTCCTTACTCCCCGAACGTTAGCTTATCTCTTGTTTCCTTGTAGCAATCGTTCGGATTATTCGATTAGTTGATACTAGTTGCCTATTCTCCTGTGGTGAACTCCGTGATCTTGAAATTTTCTATTAGAAAATTTAGAAACTGCGGATAAGTGACCTACTTATTGCCCTATGATTGCTGAGTTGCTGACTAGTCTGCATAGTGCATACTCTTCTGATTCGGCTGTGTGTCAACTGTCAAGTGCTTCATGAGTGGCCAAATGGATGCCACTTGCCGATATTTAGGAGAGTAGGATTGCGTAATCGATTCTGGGATTAGGCAGTTACTTTTGTATGTAACCGTTACACGTGTTGTTTCCGATGATTGGATAAATCAAGATTGAGTTGCTGGAATTTATGTGAGGTCGTTTATTTTCTTGTCGTATTCGGGGGTCTCAGTCTGTTTCTTTTTTAAGATGTCCAGGTAATAAATTTACTAGAACTTCTGTATGGCATGGCTGTTTATTTTCTTGTCGTATTCGGGGTTGTAGAGCTTGTTGTTACAGATGATGGGGAGTAATGCTGGCGCTAAAATTTCCTGGAATTTTCATTCATCCGTTGAATGTGTTATCGTGTTCAGGGTCTTGGTTGTTTGGGTAGGATATGATTAATGGAAAATAAGGGCTGGAAACAACCATTGAATTGTGCTATTGTGTGATTCTATGCATGATGATGTTGTTTGGATGGGTTGATTTTGCATTAGTGTGGTTGCTGCCCTGCATTTCAGTTTTAGGTCAAATCATTGAGTTTTCATATAATTTGTTGGGTGCTATGCTATGGTTTGGTTGATTGGTAGTTGTGTAATATGAGCTGCCGCTGTAGTTGTTAGGCAGAGGAGAAATTCTTGTAGTGTTTGGAATGTCACGGTGCATGCTTGCAGCTACCTTTTGTGGTTTTAACTTTGATTTGTCGTATGCTTGTTGTGGTTTCTTTTGCTGCCTTTTTTAATCATATATATAACTTAAAAAGTCTGTTTTATCTAATACTTTATATACTTGATTTGATCCTGTTGACTATATGTCAGTAGGGATGATGGCAATATATTTCTAATTTGTTGAAAGAAGGTAGCAGATGATAGTACATTCGTTAATTATTTACTATGGAGGTTCAATATGCTCATGAAAAGGAAGCTGAAAATACCAGACTATACGGTGCTGTAAAATGGTGGCATGGTCTTTTCCTTTGCGTTAAAATGGTCTCTGAAAAAACAGGTCCCATTTTGTTTCACTGTGTTACTTAAGTTATTATGTCTCAGTTGTGATTATGAACTCAGATCCATGGACTTTTATTGTTTTGTCATCCACACCGGTGTTCATGAATAGTTTGCAAGGTGCTCATTTTGTAGTATTTTTATTTTTATGGTTCAATCCAAGTCATGCAAGTTGAATTATAAAAAAAAAGTCATGCAAGATGCAGTTGCTGGTCGACCATGCGTATATTGCAAGAGTTCTTGGATCTGTTATACAGTATGATATATATGTTTATCTTTCATTGTGCTTGTACTTTCACGATGATAATCATTTCGGTATTGCACTGTTGCCCACGCAAAGCACATGCAAAGTTGAGACCTTTTAGGTTAGGGGGCAGTTTACATTATGCATGCTCATTCATGGAAATCTGTGTCAAAAAACCATTCCGAGAAGGTCTCAGGCATATCAAATCCTTTAGCCAATGTCTATTTCTGTATTTATTTACTCATTTTAATTAATGTCTATATACAGAATGTTCTACGGACCTGGTGGGCCATATGCGCTCTTCGCTGGAAAAGATGCCAGCAGAGCACTAGCCAAGATGTCTTTCGAGCCACAGGACTTGACCGGCGATATCTCTGGTCTTGGTCCTTTTGAGCTTGATGCCCTGCAGGACTGGGAATACAAGTTCATGAGCAAGTATGTGAAGGTTGGTACTATCAAGAAGAGCGTCCCTGTTGAAGATGGCAACGCCACAAGCACACCCCCTGCAACCAATGAAACCGCTGCAGAGACACAGACTGAGAAGACACCCGCAACCGAAGAGAAACCGAGGGAGGTGGTCGCAGAGGAGGTGAAGGAGAAGGAAGCCCCAGCAGACAAGGAGGCTGTGGTTGACGAAGGTGCCAAAGAGAGTTAGGGAGTACCAGTACCTCCAGCGGAAATAATTAGACATGGCCATATTCGGTTATGTCAGCCCCCTGCGCGCCTCTCGTATCAGCAACTTAGCGTGTGTAATTGGATGTGTAATTTGAACCATGACTGGTGCATGTGTTGCTGACTTACTGGTGTTCTATATGTCGTTGGGAATCTGGAGTATAGTAGAGTTAAAAGACACCTGAGACCCTTCCGTTAAGCTTCTGTTAATACATGTCGTGGGTATAACAGGTGCTTTTTAAAGATGAGCTATTTTGGCAATATTCTCTGTTCTTATCGCAGTTATATATATGTACTATGACGTTTGCAAGTGCAGGCCATGTAACTTTTATTGGCCCTGTTCGGCTGATGTACAAGCCGGCTTATAGTAGCCTTCTCCGCTGCTGCTGCTACTCACGTAATCAGCCGAGACCAGCCGGCTTACATGCCAGCCGAACAGGGCCATTAGCATCTAGTTGCATTGGAAAGATGACCAACTACATAACTGGGCCACTTGCGAATTTCCACACATGGGATTTCGTCAAAATCTCATGGAGATCATGCATTCGGAATGTGATTGTCATCAGCTAAGACGAGTTCCGAGTCAAACCATGTGCTCAAGGACATTAACAACATGGGAAATCTGATAAGGCGTAGTGCAGCGTTCTAACCACGTTGTTCATAGTGTGATTTTTTGTTGTTGATTTGCGCTACTCGGGAAGAATCTGCGAGTTTCTCCTTTTTGTTATTAATAATTTCTACCATACTTAGTATAACTTTACGAACATGCAAAGTTGATCATCAGTATCACTCAGTATTACTTTATAACTTCGCGAACATGCAAAATTTGTCATCAGTATCACTCAATATAACTTCATATGAACATATACACGGTACTCAAAATAATCATCGATCAGGAGAACTGGAGAAGCATGGAGAACCAAAACGAAACGTTGTTGCCCATGATTCGTTGGGCTTGGAAGGCCGTACATATAATGGGCCTTAAACAAGCGAGAATGAGAAATTGAGAACACTAGTCGGACACTAAAGCCTAATCGCTCGCCCACGCGCTCAGCCGAGCATAGGCAACGCTTTTAGCCCCACCTCGCTTGATCAACCAAACTGGAGGCTTCAACTCTCTACATAAGGCGACCCAGGCCACCGTTGCAAAGCATACCTTTCTCGGCCTTTTGGCTAAGATCAAGTGTAGTATCTGTTCTTATCAGTTTAATATCTGATATGTGGGCCATGTGTCCACTTCGATATTAAATTTATTTTTTGTGGGGAAGGTCCACAACAGTGGCTTGCCACTGGGGCCCTCGAACGTCGCCCAGGCGTTGCACTACTGCCCGGGCCTGGCGCACCCCAACCAAATCGAATCGAAAATTTGTTATTACGGCCCTAATGTCCGGATTTCGGTTCCTGAACGTTTTTGGCATGATCTGATAGTTCCATTTAGGAAGTACTAGTGCGTTGAGCTGCTTGAGCTGTGTTTGGCTTTCAACGAAATGGCCGCTGCCTCAGCCCTGGCCAATGCAGTTGCGACAATCTCCACCTCCGCTGCGGCGTCGCCGGCGAGCTGGCGCCCGACAAATGCCAGCGCACGCGTCCCCGGCGTTCCACGCCGGTGCGCATCCTGCGCCGTAAGGTGTAGCGCTGGGCAGAGCGGTCCCCTGGTCCCGGCAAAGCGTAAGCTCCATTTGCTGAAGCCTCTCGCTGTTGGGTTCTCGCTTCGAAGTCTAATAGCTTTACCTGGTTGTGTGCCAGTGGCGGAGCTGTGGGCGGCGGCGAGGGACGCGCATCCATTGGCCATGCTCGCGGGTGCTGCTGCAGTGGCTGCGATTTACAAGGTGGCTTCAGGTCTCCTCGCGCCGCCTCCACCCCCACCGCGTCCGCGCAAGGTCGAGACGGCCGCGCCGCCTCCGATCCCGGAGCCGGTAGAGGTGGGGGAGATTACGGAGGAGGAGCTGCGAAAATACGACGGGTCCGACCCCGAGAAACCTCTGCTCATGGCCATCAAGGGGCAGATCTATGACGTCTCCCAAAGCAGGTCGTGTCCGTGTTGTTAAGTTTTGCCTATATTTACTGTCGCCGCCCGTAAAATCATTCATACTTTGGTTTGGATGGGTTGACCACTAATTCATAGTAAGAAGTGGAACCTTGTAAAAGTAGATTACCGAATTCTTACTAATTGATCAGTTCTATATATATATCTAATAATATGAGGTGAAGTAATCTGAAAACAGAATGAAGAAATGGAGTTTGTGGCTAGATATAGTCAATGAAATGCTAAACTTCTTTGCCCCTTTAAACATTGGATATAGATAGAAAACAATGTACTACTGTTCTGAAAATGTTGTCACAGGTAGAGCTTCTGATGCTTGCCATGTTGTTGAATGCCAAATCCATATGATGAGAGTTTACTTTGGGTTAAACTGTTGCACTAACACAATATCTGGTAGTCATATCCTTGTTGTTAAACAAATATAGTTATGTTCCTTGGTGTAGCATAGTTATGTTCTTAATTTCAATTTCGTCTTCTACAAATTGGAAGCTAGCATGCTTGTCCTATTTTGTACATCCTTCTTGGTGTAGCATAGTTATGTTCTTAATTTCAATTTTGTTCTACAAATCGGAAGCTAGCATGTTTGTCCTATTTTGTACATCGATGAGCATTTTTATTTGAGGTTGTTCGAACTTTCTGACCCCCCCCCCCCCACCCAACCCAACAAAAAAAAATCCTAAATTAACTATGGGATACAAGTGTAGTACTCCTGTCTGCATATGAACAGACTTTAATTGCTGTTGTCTGGGAGCTATTTCCATCTGAGTGATGTCTATGCAGAAACAGGATGTACTACACTAGTAATTGTTCATCCGAGTGATGTGCATATGAACAAACTTTAATTGTTCGTGCATGGATGTGTATCTAATTGTTCCTGCATGAATGGCATCGTGACATTCGTTTGGTACAGCTGGTAGCTTCAGAGAGAAGCATTTTTGTGACAAAGATTACATGTATCTAAAGCTGCATTGCATTTTACTTGAGGCTTGTTGATAGTTGCAAATGAATATGCCTTTTCTTTGTCCACTGGAAGCAATTCGTTAATTTATCCCTTGCAATTCAACGCACATGTTACAAAATAATGCCATGCATTTAATTGTTTACAGTTATATTAAATTTATGACTGAAATTTTGGTCGTAGTTTCAACAATCAGCTATAACCTTTATATTTTTGTTTCTGCGACATTTGTAACGTACAAGTTACAACAGTGTATTGATCAAATTACATGAATTTTCCCTGACCTGTGCACTCTGTGCAGGATGTTCTATGGCCCTGGTGGAGCATATGAATTATTTGCAGGTAGAGATGCAAGTAGGGCATTGGCCAAGATGTCCTTCGAACCACAAGACCTGACTGGCGATATATCTAGTCTTACACCATTGGAGCTAAGCTCCTTGAATGACTGGGAGTATAAGTTCACCAGCAAGTATGCGAAGGTAGGAACCATAAGAACTCAGCCTGCAGAAAACGGTTTTAGTAGCATTTCACCTGGAGCACGGGAGGAAGCAGCTAATCCTGTAACTGAATTGAAGTCTGAGGTCAAGGATGAGGCTGAGATGAATGAAGATGATGCACCATGAAACACAAAGAATCTAAGGAAGAACTCAGTGAAGTGTAGGATAATGTTGATAAATGCTAAAGGGAGCCGGGAAAAAAATAAATGTATCTTAACAGCATCTTGCAGAAATGATGCTTAATTTTACATGACCAATATAGATGTACTCTACTTTAGAATTCATTGGTTTGATACGGAGGGATGGATGCTCAAGTTTATGGTGTTATATATTATCAAACGAAAAGAAGCACAGAAAATATATTTTCTTTTGCGTCCTGTTTCGTCAATCTATCAGCTGCTAGCTGCCTGACTGAACTATGATACAAATTTAGATTATACCTCGAAAGTTGAAATTTTCGAGCTGCAAGTTGCTAGTAGACCATACCACTGATGTTTTGAGCCATTGTTTCACTACCTGAACATCGTTTGTTCCCTTTCTGTTCTCTAGGTCTTCAATTTGGCTAGTGAGTAGTCCGAGCTACGTTATTCAGTTTAAATGGATAGGCTTGACAAAACAGATGCAGGGTTCTTGCTCACCTATGTTCCATTTTAGTTTCACGCCGCACTAATCGTTGAACAACTACGTATGTGATGTATCCTGGCTTCTCTTTTATTTTTTGTGAAAAGTTCTGCAATCTGTGGGAAGGAAGATTTTTCCTGCCATACCAGAAAGCATTTCACGTTTCAATTTGTGATGTGAGCCCGTCTTGATTAGTCTTCGAGACTCAGCTTCACATGACCTGCCGCGAAATCCAAGTTCCAATAGCATTTAGCAACACTACGGCAACAAGCACAAAAATTACATCCACTGTCTACCATCTGCCTGATTATTCTTTCAGCTACCATCTGCCTGATTGAAACTTGGCAGAGTACATATCTGGTCTGACTCAAAAGCCACAGAGAAACAGGAAAGCTGGATCATACAGCTGGAGAATCACAGTTCCGGTATATGAAAGACGGGTTTACAAGCCAAGCGGCTAAATTATTCGTAAACTGGATCGAAAGATCGATTTAACAGGTCAATACGTGCGCAAGTATTGGAAAGGGAAATAAACGAATCATCCGCTATTCCCGTTCACCTCCCTCCCTGTTCTTCACGCGAACACAGCACTCTGCCGCCGCGCGGCCTGGATCCGTCCTCCGCTCCAGGACCCCAATCCAACACGCATGACACGCCGCCGCCACCCACCACGCTGCGCTCTCTCCTCCGCTCCCTGGAACGCATTTCTCGCTGACCAGGTTGCCGAAGAGCAGGCGGCAACCCTTTCCTGTCATCGCCTTGCAGGGTCTGTGTCGTAGGTTGTAACCCCCACAAATGGCCGTGTCCCGTGGGCTCTTCGCCGCGACGGACGCGTCGTGCCGTGCACGCGCCGGTCAGCGCTCGTGCTCTGAGCTGGAGCGGATCGTCGGAGAGCGCTTCAGCTTGGGAAGCCTTGGCCCTGACGACGCACTCAACCTGTTCGACGAATTGCTCCCGCAGGTTAGGCCTGCCTCTGTATACGCCATTAACCAGCTCCTCACTGTCGTCGCTCGCGCCCCTGCTTCCTCGTCCGTGCCTGACGGAGCTGCACGCGCCGTCTCGCTCTTCAACCGCATGGCGCAAGCAGCACGGGCCAAGAATGTGGCTCCAACTTATGCACCTACAACATCATTATCAGTTGTTGCTGCTGTATCAGCCGTCTCGACCTCGGCTTCGGCTTCGGCAAGATCCTTAAGGCGGGATGGCTGGTGAACACGATGACATTTGCGCACCTGCTGAGGGCCCTCTGTGCTGAGAATAAGACAAGTGAGGCAATGGATATTGTGCTCCGACGAATGCCGGAGCTTGGTTGCACGCCTATTGTGTTCTCCTATAGCATTCTTCTCAAGGGCCTCTGTGACGAGAAGAAAATTCAAGAGGCTCTTGAGCTCCTCTACATGGATTGACAATGCAGGCAGCTGCCCGCCTGATGTCGTATCATATAACACTGTCATTGATGGCTTATATAAAGTGGCTGAGGTAGGGAAGGCTTGCAGCCTGTTTCATACAATGTTGGATGAAGGGATTTCACCAAATGTGGTGACTTACAGCTCCATGATTGATGGCCTATGCAAGGCACAAGCAACGGACAAGGCTCAGGAGCTCCTAAAGCAGATGAAGGATACATGTATTAAACCAAACTGCACCACATATAACTGTCTGATTCACGGATATTGCTCTTTAGGGAAGCTGGAAGATGCGATCAGAATGCTCAACGATATGTCCAGAGATGGCCTTGAACCGGATGTTGTTACTTATAATTTGCTAATTGACTATCTTTGCAAAAATGGAAGATACAAAGAGGCTAGAAGGACTTTCGATTCTAAGGTCGATAAGGGGCTAAAACCTGATGTTACCACCTACACGGTTCTTCTTAATGGTTATGCTTCCAAAGGAGATCTAGCTAATATGCATGATCTCTTCAATTTGATGGTTGCTGATGGTATTGCACGTAATCATCATGTCTTCAACATACTAATATGTGCATATGCTAAATGTGACATGGTTGATCAGGCAATGCTTGTATTCACAGCCATGCAGCAGCAAGGATTGAAGCCAGATGTTGTCAGCTACACCACAATTATGAATGGGCTTTGCAAAGCTGGCAGAGTGGATGATGCTATGACACAATTCAAGCAGATGGTCAGTGGAAGGATTGACTCCTAACGATGTTGTATTTAACACCCTAATTCATGGTTTTTGTACTGTTGGTAAATGGAACGTGGCTGAGGAATTAGCTTTTGAAATGCTCGATAGAGGCATCCATCCTGACGTTGTATACTTCAACACAATAGTCGGTAACCTGTGCCAAGAAGGGAGGGTCATGAAAGCTCAACGTACCTTTGATTTTGATGGTTCGTGTAGGTGTGATGCCTAATGTTGTTTTGTATAATACACTGATAGATGGATACTGCTTAGATGGTAAGATGGATGAAGTGGTGCAGCTTCTTACTGGTATGGTGGATGTTGGTTTGACACCTGATGCTATTACTTATAATACTTTGCTCAATGGCTACTGTAAGAGTGGAAGGATAGGTGACGGACTAGCTCTTTTCAGAGAAATGTTTGGTAAGGATGTTAAACCTAATGCCATTAGATACAATATAATGCTGCAAGGTCTATTTCAGGCTGGAAGAACTCGTGATGCAAAGGAGTTGTACATCTGGATGGCTGACAGTGGAATTCAGTTGGATGCTGGCACTTACAGCATAGTTCTTGGAGGTCTCTGTGACAATGGGTTCCTTGATGAAGCGCTCACGATGGTTCAGGGTCTATTTTCTAAAAAAAAAATCAACTTGGTATTGTTACTTTCACTACCATCATTGCATTGCCGTCATGTTCAAATGTGGGAGGAACAAAGTCGCCTTGGATCTGTTTGCTGCTATACCATCCAATGGTTTGGTGCCAAATGTTGCAACATACCGACATAGTGATGGTGAATCTCATAAAAGAAGGGCTTTTAGAGGAGTTTGATAATCTAATTTTGGCGATGGAGAAGAGTGGATGTGCTCCAGACTCACGTATGCTCAATGCTGTTGTTAGGAGATTATTACTTAGAGGTGCGATGAACAGAGCTGCCGCTTACCTCTCCAAAATTGATGAGAAGAACTTCACTCCTGAAGCTTCAACTGTTTCGCTTCTTATATCAAATATCTCTACGGGACGTTGTCAGGAACATTTGAAGTCACTACCTGAAAGGTACCATATTCTTTTGAAGGCCAGCAAAAGATGAGCTGTTTTTTAGCGATTATTCTGTCTGCTTGGAATGTTTATTGAGCTATGACCATATTTTTTGTGACCAATGTGGAAGTAAAGATTGTGAATTGATGACAAACTTTTATCGGCTTATACTTGGTGAAGAATCACAAATTCATGACATCTGCTCAGATTCTAAGTAAAACTGTAATTTAGAATTTGAGTCACATACATTTGCTGCTCTCAACTAATTTATCTTCAACCATTTGTTTGGAGGCTATACCATGGAGATGGTGTCTTATTGTGTGTCGCTCCTGTTACTTGGAGTTGGATCTGTTTGTTGCTATCCCATCCAATGGTTTGGTGCCAGATGTTGTGACGTACAACATAGTGGTGGTGAATCTCATAAAACAAGGGTTATAGAGAAGTCCATTAATCTAATTCTGGACATGGAGAAGAGTGGATGTGCCGTTGTTAGGAGATAATTATTTAGAGGTGATATGGGCAGAACTGTGGCTTACCTCTCCAAATTGATGAGAAGAACTTCACTCTTGAAGCTTCAACTGTTTTGCTTCTTATACCAATTATCTCGGTGGGACATTATGGGGAACTTGTGAAGTTAATACCTGAAAAATATCATTTTCTTTTGAAGCCAGCAACAAATGAACCATTTTTCAGCGACTATTCTGTCTGATAATACTGCATGGAGTGTTTATTAAGGTATGGACTCGTTTTCTATGGCCAATATAGAAACAAAGATATCTTTTTATGTGACCTAGTGATAAGCTTTTAATCTTGCATTTTATTATGAAATGTTATTTACGCATCAGCATACTTGGTAAAGGATCACAAATTCATCTGTAGTGTTTTACACAACCTAGGTTCTAACTAGAACTGTAAGTTAGCATCTGATTCACATACATTTGTTGCTCTCTGTTAATTTATCTTCAACCATTCATTGGGAGGCTATGTTTTGGGGGTAGTTTCTTATTTTGTGCTGCTCCTGTTGCTTGGAGTTGAGCAGATAACTAGTACTACCTCTGTCCCATTGGAAGTGTCGTTCTCGCTTCCAAGAAGTCAAACTTTTTTAGCTTTGACCAAAAATATATGAAAAATTATAAATATTTATTGAATATAATTAGTATCATTAGATAGATAATTGAATCTACTTTCATAATTAACTTATTTAGAAATACAAATATTACTAATATTTTCTACAAATCTAGTCAAAGTTTAAAATTTTTGACTAGCACGGATACCATAAGCGACACTTTCAATGAGACGGAGGGAGTATTAGTTGGATACATATTGGAGGGCCAGCGTTTAATGTTTGCATCATTGCACTGAATAGTTGTTTGCACTCAAATTTTCTCCCGAATGGCGAACCTTAATTAAGCACCTTGCTCCTGAATTATATCTAGAATCAAAAAAAAATTATATCAGGCCATATGTCACGCACGATCTCATGGAGAGATGTATTTGCCGTTTCATCACCAACATGTGGCGTGTTTGTTCCTCTTCCCATGAATGAGATAGGGCACAAAAAAAAAATTGCAGCTTTTTTTTCGGTTTATCGTTGGCGATTTGGGGAGAGATGTATTTGCCGTCAGGTGTGAAAGGCCTGCAGCTAACAGATGAAAAAGGAATCAAAGACAGCGCAGAAATTCGAGTCAAAGCCCAACCCTCATGAGACCATGGAGGAGGCACGTTGACGAGTAGGGATCTTCTGCGACAGTGTTGGTCGATCTGCTGCTTACCGGTGTGATTACTTTTCTATACGGGTCCAGCATCCTTTTTCTGCTAGCAAAGATCATTCAGCGTAGAAGATCCAAGCATTGACAAGTTCGCGTCCAACTAAAACGTGCCAAATCACAGCTGTCCCCGCACCGCACCGAGAAGGTGTCAAGTTTCACCGGCCGCGGGAAAAGAAACGGTTCTTGGGCCAGGAAGGTTCGTTTCCTGAAACGTTTCAGCATGTGCAATTTGTTGCGCAGCGTAATTTGTGCGAGGAGGCACTTCCACATCAGTGAACTCGTACTTCAGTCGAACATTTATGCAAAGTATATTGTTTCTAATGGTATATACAGACGTATACTTCCAGCAAACGGCAGGGAAATGAGGAAACCAGGCGATTGTATGCACCATTTTTTAGGAGTACTGAATTCCAACTTTGAGGCTGCATGCCTGCCTTGAAGGAAACTGCAGCCACGGCTTGAACTTGATGCCGTTCATTGGAGCGCGATGGCGGAAGGCTTGCCGGGGGCCGAACACGCGTAGGGCTGCTGAACTTGTTCCAAAACCGCCGTTAGTAGAAACGGAACGAGGAAAGAATGCCGGTGCGATGCGATGCAAGTGCTTTGTCAAGTGGTCATGTACTCGAAGACGTCGCTAGTGGCCTGCCAAAATAGGAGCCTTTGGACAGTTGGATCGATGCTGCCATTTTCTAGTTGTCCTCTGAATTTGCAAACGCTCTGGCGAAAGATCCGCCGAACCATCTAAAGCCAGTCGCAAGGTATGCCAAGCGAGCATGTCGTTGTAGAGCCCCGTCCAATTCCAAGACGTGGTTGAACCGCGACGACGTACGTGACGCGACGAAAACACGGCAAACGATTTCGAGTATATATATCTTGTATAAAAATCCAAGTGCTTTTGCTGATTATTGCTCCGACGAACCGAGGTAAATTCGAGAGCATTTCAGAGCGTGAAAACAATGATACAAACCGAGGTAAATCTCTCTTGAGCAAACACACTTTACAAGCTAATTACGAGCGTACGAGCATAGCAGTCCTTGGAAAATCCGGAAATATCACCTGGCGTTTGTCCACCCACCACGGAGAGCGGACCCGCACAACAGAAGGCGCCGAATATGCCAAAGCCGGGTAACCACAAGCGTGACAGACAGGTGGGCCCCAGGGGAGCAGGAGAGTGTGGCCACCACGCCGACACGCTTCGCCGTCAGCCGCAGAAGCTGCGCGTGCGGCGGCCATGGGAACTTCGTGTGCCCACCTCGTCTGCATGCTATCGATGGATGGACGGGATTCGCAGATGGGGTCAGGCAGAGAGATCACAGGAAAAAGGGATGGGGGAATGAGAGAGAGAGATAAGGGTTGCGGCCGCAGCCAATCAGAGGCGAGAGGCCAGCACACTCCCTCCACCCTCTCATCCTCCGACTCATCTGAAACACTGGTGCGCGTGCGCCCCAATGGCCAAACCACCACCCCCACCGGACCCAACGTGGGGCATACATAAAATAGAAGAACTTGGACTTTTTCTAGGACCTTTAGTTTTCAAATATTTCAACGGGGTCCAATACACATTTCTAAGCATAGATGCATATTCAAGCGTTGGAGAAAGTTTAGAAACATCACAACCATCATTTAGCAAAACGTTGCTTCGTTTTGTCGTAAATAGGGTACGTAGCATACAGTGCTTATAAAGTGTCCAATTTACATATGAAATGCATTGCCTCTATAATATACGTTCAATTGTTTTGATGGAAGTTCAAAGTTTGTTGGGAAGACGGAGACAAGTATTTCTAGCAAATTTATCAGAATGTTAAGAGAAACATGATGAAAATCTCAACACGGTACTTCCTTGGCCCTATAATAAGTCTATCTTTAGAGTTGATCAAAGTTAAAATAGCTCAAATTGATTAAGTTTATTGAAATAAACTTTCAACATCTACTACAGTACATAAGTTATATTGCAAGCATAGTTCATAACTTCATATAATGATCTACTGGCTTAATATTGACTTTAATGAATTTCACAAACTGTATTATTGTCGGGAGGGAGGAGGTAGCATGCTAGAGGATCCAAATATGCGCTGGCCTTTTCTCTTTGGTTACTGTAGCGATGAATCATATCCGTTTATTTCCAGATCGATGGCTGGTAGTTGGCCAACTAAAGCATACGATTTGGTTGCCATGCTACTAGTAGTCTAGTGCAATTTCGCCACAAGCAGGTTTCGAAATATTACGCTACTCGAAGGGGCTTTGCCAAAAATAATTTTCCTAGAAGAAAATTCAGAGCCGACCCGAAGACCAAGCCCAAAGGCACGCGTGGGCCCCACACGCCATCTCGCCTCTGGCGACTCAACAACCCCTCCCATAACCTTCGGCCCAAGCTGCCTCTCGTCGTCCCTCCCAAACTCGTCGTCTCCGACCGGCGCGAGGCGGAAGCCAATCTCGCATCTCAATCCTTCCATCAAGAACTTCAACCAAGGTCTACGCGTTGGGCGGGAGAGGAGGGCTAGAGAGAGAAGCGCACAAGAGTTTCTCATCTCTCTCTACCTCCCTCTGCGTGTCTTCCTGCCGCATTTTTGGATTGGCTTTCGCGGGGAAAGGAGGCTGCTTTCCTCCCTTGATCTAGATGATGGCGAGCACCACGTCGGCTACAGCGGCCGCAGCATTCGGTGCCGCTGCGGCCTCGAAGCCGCGGGGGCACCGGCGGCGCCGGGCTGCGCTAGGGTGCCTGGGGCCGGCGGGAGGCGGCGGTCCTGCGTCGTGCGGTGCGACGCCGGCGTCGAGACCCAGGCGCAGGCGGCGGCCAAGGCAGCCAGCATCGCCGCGCTCGAGCAGTTCAAGATCTCCGCCGACCGTGAGTCCCTTGCCCTTGCCTCCCATTCAACGCCGTCGGTGCGGTTCCTGTAACAGCTGGGATGATTTAGTTTGGTGAACTAATTTGGTGTCCCTCGAATTAAGGGATCGTTGCGTTGCTTCGTCGTTACCGTAGCAGTTGGATTAGTTTTGGTTTGGTACAGGTCAAAAGGCTAATGTTTGGGGGAAAGAAAAAGGAATGGGTGGGAAGTTTGCATTTATGTTGCTCTTTTGCCATGTTCAACTTAACGCGTGTGCAGTGAGTGCTGCTGATGGGAGGTTTTCACAAATTTTGGAGGTAGGGACTAGGTCCTGATGCATCAGATGAGAATCGGCTTGTGTCATTTGGAATTGGTCAAAGGGAATGTGAAAGTCCTTGAGATGCCATTAGAACATTGATTTAGTTGTTCTTCCGAAGTGCTTAGCAAATGGTAAATTATTTTCTTGGGTCAGCTGTAGCAGTAATTGATTTTGTAAACCTTATTCTTCACAAATTGATGGAGATTTTATTTTTGGATACCTATATTTCTATATCCACACAAAAAAAGAAACTGATGTTTTAGCAACCAGATGATTGTGCATCCATACTGTTTGTTCGTAGCATTCAGTCGTCACATTGCTACTAGTAGTTATTGGCTTGTTGCATGCTTTTGGTGCCAGATATTAATATGGCTCAATATGTTTATTTTTTGTATCAAGTTTGATGAACCTTTCTGTTGATCTGCAGTTAAATTCAGTTGTTTCTGCGTAACAAATATTTCTCTGTTTACTATCTTTGACATAATTTCCTTTTCAATACCAGGGTACATGAAGGAAAGAAGTAGCATAGCTGTGATTGGCCTCAGTGTACACACGGCACCAGTGGAGATGCGTGAAAAACTTGCTGTTGCGGAGGAACTATGGCCCCGTGCTATTTCAGAACTCACCAGTTTGAATCATATTGAAGAGGCTGCTGTACTTAGTACCTGCAATAGAATGGAAATTTATGTGGTGACTCTATCATGGAACCGTGGTATCAGAGAAGTAATAGACTGGATGTCAAAGGTGAGAATGTCTTGATCAAATCTCTTTGTTCAGTCTGCAGTCTTTTAGCCTTGCTTTCCCTTTTGAGGTTTCTCAGTCACACAATGTGGGAAAGATTCCCTAATTCGTATATTTTTGTGTGTTTGCAGAAAAGTGGTATACCTGCATCTGAGCTTAGGGAGCACCTGTTCATGTTGCGTGACAGTGATGCTACACGCCATCTGTTCGAGGTATCAGCTGGGCTTGACTCTCTGGTTCTGGGTGAAGGACAGATTCTTGCTCAAGTTAAACAAGTTGTGAGAAGTGGCCAAAACAGTGGAGGCCTGGGAAAGAACATTGATAGGATGTTCAAGGATGCAATCACAGCTGGAAAACGTGTCCGCTGCGAGACTAACATATCATCTGGTGCTGTTTCTGTTAGTTCGGCAGCAGTTGAGTTGGCCCTGATGAAGCTTCCAAAGTCTGAAGGCTTATCAGCAAGGATGCTGTTGATTGGTGCTGGCAAAATGGGCAAATTAGTGATCAAGCATCTGATTGCGAAAGGATGCAAGAAGGTTGTTGTGGTGAACCGTTCAGTGGAAAGGGTGGATGCCATCCGCGAGGAGATGAAAGATATTGAGATTGTGTACAGGCCTCTATCAGAGATGTACGAAGCTGCTGCAGAAGCTGATGTTGTGTTCACAAGCACTGCATCTGAAACCCCATTGTTCACGAAAGAGCACGCAGAGGCACTTCCCTCTATTTCTGATGCCATGGGTGGGGTTCGGTTCTTTGTTGACATATCAGTCCCAAGGAATGTCAGTGCATGCGTGTCTGAAGTTGACCACGCACGGGTATACAATGTCGATGACTTGAAAGAAGTTGTGGAAGCCAACAAGGAAGACCGGCTGAGGAAGGCAATGGAGGCACAAACAATCATCAGCCAGGAACTGAAACGGTTTGAGGCATGGAGGGACTCTCTGGAGACCGTTCCAACCATCAAGAAGTTGAGGTCATACGCTGACAGGATCAGGGCTTCAGAGCTCGAGAAGTGCCTACAGAAAATTGGTGAAGATGCTCTCACCAAGAAAATGAGAAGAGCAATCGAGGAGCTTAGCACTGGCATCGTGAACAAGCTTCTCCACGGCCCACTGCAGCACCTGAGGTGTGATGGCAGCGACAGCCGCACACTTGACGAGACACTTGAGAACATGCACGCCCTCAACAGAATGTTCAGCCTCGATACAGAGAAGGCGATTGTCGAGCAGAAGATCAGAGCAAAGGTGGAGAAGACCCAGAATTGAGGCCAGGAAGCAATTTTCTACCTGTATATCTATATAAACATTCTGATTCCAAATTTTTTTGATCCTTCGCTTACTGATCCCCCTGCTCGCTGAGATCGTCAACTGTATCGTGAAATTGGCGCCATGGCAGCTGCTAAATCTGTTAAGGTAGTAGCGAATTGTACATTACAGCAGGTGCTGTGGCAAGAGCCCCATTCTTAATACACTAAAGATGGAAGACATAATCAGGAATGTGTCAGTTGATGCCCTTTGCTGCATCGTTGTGCGTGTAAACTTGTAGTGATACTTCGTATACCATTTACGTTGGACCTGTACTTAAAACTGTTGAGCATTAACACTTTTTGAAGAGTTCACAGGCTTTACGTCCAGTTCGTCTTGTAAAGTGCTGCCTACCTTTTCTAGTAGGTATTCCTATTTTTTCCTTTCACTTTATTGATCTGTTTTCATTCCAGATGAATGTCTATAGTACTCTCTTTTCAAACAATGTACATTTTTTTTAGGAAATTCAAACAATGCACAATGATTTTTTTAGAGCATATACATAATTGTTCTCCTGGTACGCATACGGCATACGTAATCACACACTGACATGTCCAGTGCTGGGCCTGGGCTATAAAGATGGGCCAAAACAAACCAATCGCGGTAATCCACAGGCGCTCTCTCTCTCTCTCTCTCTCTCTCTCTCCTGTCTGTCTGTGGTTTCACCCTTGACAGGTGGGTTTACTAACGACTAACCGTTCCTCTTGTGCGTCCGCCATCTCGCACTTTGCTGATAGCAAAGAACAGGAAACCGACCGCCCACCACGCGGAGCGGCGCCGATCAATTGGAAGCACGTCGGAGGGCCAAACGCTCCCGTCATTCGTTCACGTCGCATCACATCACCACCGGCGGCCGCGAGCAATTCCGGGAGGAAATCCAGGGCTCAGTTGCTGCCGCCTCCTGTTCAATCCGAGCGTCCGAGTTTATGACTAGTACGATCTTCAGCAACACGAAGTTCCCCTTCCGTATTCCTTGACCACGTGGCACAATATTAAGTAGAACAATGCTTCCCCACGCTTCTGATGAGAGCTCTAATTCAACACTGATGACCATGGATCACCTTTCTACCGTGACCTGGTTGTCAAACTGTTAAGCCTAACCATTATTGAAAGTTTGAAACGACGGGTCGGAACGATATAATACAAGACGCCATGTGCTCCTCTGGTCCGTGAAAGACTTCTTTGTCATGTTAGGATTAAACAGAGCCATTGTCTAGTAGGCTGGTACCCCAATGTACACACCAAATGCTACAAAATTCTACTCTCCGCACTCTGCTGGAGGGACCGAGCAAGAGAAGGGCCATGTGAGTGTTCAGTGTTCTTGCCCATTCAAGATTATGCAGCACTTATACTATACTAGATCAATCAGTCACGTCACTGATGAGAAGTCAAGTCCGTGGAAGCACGGCATTTACTTCTTAGAAAAGTAGTTGGTGATCCGTAAGGCCATGACCTGCTACTAACTCGCTATAAAGTGTCAAAGCAGAGCATCAGATCAGTGTTCAAACTTCTCGGTCCAGCATCTTCTTCCTTCCTCTATCCCACATTATGCTCTGCAGAGCACCACGGATGAGATCACACAAAACCAGGCTAATTTTCCTGTTCATCGGTCTTGTTCTAATGGCTGATCTGGCAAGCGTCAGCTCTGGCCGGCGCGTGGCAGAGCTGGATGTTGTAGCACTGGGCGACAGCAGCGCCTCGCCGCCGGCCAAGGGCTGCTGCTTCACCAAACAGCAATCTTCGTCAGCTTCAGGACGACGTCGTGGCGATGGTCACAAGCACATGCACGCGGCGTCCAAGAGGTTGGTGCCGCAGGGGCCAAATCCACTGCACAACTGATCAGCTCCAGGCTCCAGCGCTGAGCAGTAACAATTCTGTCCTGCAGGAACAGATTAGTAGCTTGTAATCATACACAGTGATTTGTAAAGATGTTGTTTCATGAAAAGCTCTTAAATATAACCTAGTCGAAGTGAATTGTGTTCATTACATTCACCGCCTTTTCTTGTTTGTTCTCCCTCCCTCCATGAATATAAGTATTTCAAGTCAGACTCCTCTCTATTTGATTATGAATAGGAAAAACATATAATTAAGATTGACGATATGGAAATGACACAGATCGATTCATCATGAAACTTCCTACCATAATACATAATTTTTCCTATTTGAAATAATTTATATGCATATATATTATTAGTCAAAGTATAGATAAATTTTAACTTTAACCAAACACAAAAATACTTACATTATGGCTGGAGGGATGACAACGTACTATTTGGAGGAACTTTTTTCAAGAACCGATACTGTGCCTGCAAAAAACTTCTAGGTAGTTCCTCCATTGACCTGAGGGAGGTAGTCCCCAGATGTCTTTAAAACGCTTAACTAATTTTCTCTACAAGCCTATAGTTGGTGCACGTTCAATGGATTCCTCCTGCAATCCTGTCATGTGTCAAAGATACTGAAACAGAAAGGTAAAGGTTTTGTATCACAAAGTCTCTACAGAAAGATAAGGTGATGTTAGACATTTCTGGACTGTTAGTCAAAGTCTTTAGCATACAGGTGTTTCTTGTCCATTTGCAGACTAAAATATGATCAGGCCGGTGATGTGTACGATAGGGACGGTCCAATATGATTGATGAGAAGGCAGTACTAAGCATCCAATTTTTTCTGAAAACCTCAACATTGCTGATCCCAAAGACCTTATGACCAGCTAACGGTTTAAAATTTCAAGGCATTGTTCATACATACTACATAATCCAAATCCGCACCATTGTTTAGTCAGGCAGGTGGCAGAGGTGATACATTAAAAAACAAGTAGCTGATAAATTTTTCTCTGCCGCTTTTCGTCTTTGAGTAGGAGAATACGGGCATACCAGGAACCAGTGACATGTCACTGACTGACAGCACATTCAGATGCTGACTAGGGCTATTTTTTGTATTGTGATATGGGTCGAAAAATATATATAAATTAATATGGTCTGCGATTTGATGTTCTTTGGATCTGAGTGTGCAAAGCAATCTGGAAAGACTTAACAGAATTCAAGCTTCCTAAATTGCTAATAGCAGCAACAGCTAAGACTATTCCAGATCATACGTTCTTGAAAAGGAAAAACAAGCGTCTTTGGAGTGTGAACAAAGATTGATGAACAGATAAAGCTGAAAGGTCAACACTAAGATATACACGTTGTTTAGTGATAATTTGACAAGATACTATACATAGTTGGGGTTGACAAAAAGCTTCGCTTCATTTGCTACATTTTCCTCTCAGCGCTCAAGGGTTCAGGTACTAATTATTGGAAAACAAGAAAATTTGCAATATAAGTATTTATGTTACTAAAACTTTAAGTTTGAAGATGATAAGATTACAAAAATGGTCCCAAACAGGCACGCACGTTCAGTCAACTTTCAGACTCCAATCGAAATTGGGCCGCCTTCCAAACCAGTAATCATACAGGCCATGAGGTCACTCCGTATGAGACAAGGACGCATTTTTATAAAACAAATCCAACATGCACTCAATCATTGGACAAATCCAAACTTAATGTTCTACGGTACTTTGTTATGGAACTGAACCTGCAAATCTTGCAGATCGGCATCAGCTAGCGCACTTGATGATTGACTTGCCCTCCCTCCCCTTCAGTTGCGTACCCCGTGTCCCGTCTCAAGCTCCTCCTGCCTAAATCTTCTTCGTGTCAATGAAGATCCCTACACGGCGCCTGCTTCTTCTCTTGGCATGCCTATTGCTTCTTGCGGAGTTTACCAGTTTCAGTCATGGAAGGCGAGTAGCTGCTGCAGAAAAGCAGCAGCCATCATTTCCAGTGGAGGAGCAGGTCCAGAGGGTTCCAAGAACACAAGGACGTCGTGGCAGCGGTTCTCCCGGCCGGATGTATGAAGCGTCCGCGAGGCCAGTCCCTCAAGGATCAAATCCTCTTCATAACCGATAAGTAAGGTGATCGTCTTCTTCCTTCGCCTTCCTATTTTCCTTGAGAACAAAAAAATGGGGAGAGTTCATTGGAGCAATCCTTGAGACGAAATGAGACACTCATGCAGGTCGCAGGTAGAAACGTGGTGATCCGTGTGCTCCCGTGCTTCGCCGCAGATCGAGCCCCAGGCCTGCCCTGCATTATCGCCGGTAACTGTGGCATGGTGGGCGTCGTGTTCAGTTAAGTTACAATAGTACGGCTGATTGGATCGCTGCCGATTTAGACTGTAGATCCAGTTCTAGGAGCTGCGGATTGCACACGAACGCATCGGGACCAGATGAAGGAAAAGATCTTCATCAGCTTTCACAAACGCAACTAGGATTGGCTGACGTCCCCATACTCATCTCCTTCGGTCCCAAAGTTGAACAACTAGCTGAGTGCCTTTGACAGTTGTGTTCAGTTTTGTTACAATATTACTCTTGATTTGGATCGCGACTATTTTAACTGCGATCCAGTTTTAGGGGAACTCTATTGCGCAACACGACGCATCCGGACCAGTTGAATCTTCGCAGCCGTCGGAGATGATCTCGTTGCCTGACTTCCCTCCTCCTTTCCCACCTCCGTTACCAAGCCGAGTAATCAACGAACCGCGGAATTTTTTACCACCATAAAGATTGGGCAGAAAATAGAACAGCAAAAAGATGGTGGTCTGCCAAGGAGGACACTTGAGCCTAAGCGGGCTTGGAGTGCAGCGGCCCGTTATCCTTCCACCGTTGAAAGCGGACGGTAGTCGCTGCTCTGTGAAGCCAGCCTCACGCAATGCCCGTCACTCTAGGAGACGGGACGCCAAGGCTTTCGCCAAAGCGCCCGCAACCCACTACGCAACTTGGAACGGGCGGGCCACAAATTGCAACCCAGGCCCAGGCGCAAGTGCCACACCAAGCATCCACACCACCTTAATGCCCCCGCTCGGGTCACAAGCTGACGCTACCAGCTCGGCGAGCCAGTGGGTGAGGAATGGATATTTAAGTTGGTGTTAGCCTCTGTGAATTGGCAGTGTGGGACTAATCAACAAACAAACACGCCAGTTGGCTCTTGGCTCTGGCTGTTTGTGCTCTCGCCGAAAGAGAATTCTGCTGGGAATGGGCTTTCGTCAAGCCTTCTCGTCTATGGGATGACAAGGATAATGGAAAACCTGAGAAGTAAAACTAGTAATAGCGGCACCATTGCATAAGCAAAGAGAAAATAGCATCGGGCATAACCTTTGACAGCGGAAAACCACTATCAAAAGATACCTTGTGGCTTGTGGTTATTACCATTAGCTCAGATCTGATGAAAAGCATTCACTCTTGCGTAGGAAGAGACTAAGAGAGTTCATCATTCTTTTTTATTTTTATTTTTGGGCAAAAAGCGATGGCATTCTTCACGTTGCAACTTGCATTATAGTACTTTGGAACCTATTTATCAACAAATGCAGTGCGGCTGATTGGTGGCTACTAGCGTGACGTGAAGAATACTGTTTCAGTTGCTACTACGTTGAGAACAGGAATTTACTCAAGGTTCAACTTTTCGATCCCGCTACTTGAACCTTATGCACAGAAGGCAAGCATGATGTTGCATCATTGCAAGATAGTGATCCGGTGGCAGTGGCGATAGTTGCACATATGAAGACCGTCTCGTTGAGTTTATGAGCACGAAGACCGCCGAATTTCAGTAACACCACTTCAGCCATTCAATTCTTCAGAAGCATCAGGCCTCTGTTTGGTTCCCTCTGTTCGGTTCCTTTTCCTCAAAGTTCGTCTTTCTGTGTGTTTCACGGCGCTTCATCTCCATCCTCATTCACCTCAGCATCTACCTCATGCTTTACCAGTTTCCTCTCCCATGTTTCAGCCAAAATGATACCCTAAATTTTTACAAGAGCCGTTCTCCTTATGATTCCCGGTAATCCGAAGAACTGATCTCAAACAGCGTAAGGCATAGATCCATAGAAAAATCCTGCGCAGAACAAATCAGTGTAAGCTAGTATGAAGTATGAAACACGTAATATGCATAATTGCATCAGGAGAACCGATAGGAAAATAGTAATACACTTGTTCTTGAGGAGGAGACACAGATTCTGATATTACAACTGCAAACAACAAACTCGTGTAGTCTGCAAGGATACATGAGGGAAAGAAGATAAGCCCTGGTCATGCATGAAGTATCAACCATTCTCGTAAGAAATCCTAGAGCTTATGACCATAATATTATGCCTAAAACCTTTCAGTAGCTTCTATATAAATCATGGTTAAATCCATAATGCAACTATTAGTAGGTTAAACATCACTACAAAAAATTAGGAAAACGAGTAGTGAATGCATGTCCACATTCCAGACAGTTCTGATTCTCAATTAGAGCTATCCATAAGCTCCCTTCTCTACTATAACAAATTAGCAAGCTTTGAATTCACAGAATACAGAAAGTAAAAACATGTGACCTTGCTAATGGACCAAAAGGGTCGTTTGGGCACACAAAAACAATAAAAAGGTAATTCTAACTATGTTCTTGGTGATAACACCTAGCAAATATTCGGTAAACAAAGAAAAGGGAACACCAAGGAATTACTGGTAGAAAACTGCCACAGTAAATTAGAAAACTGCCACAGTCAATTGGTAATCTGTTTATTTACAAGAATATCAGAAACCAAGTGGGTTAGTAATTCAATAAATCATCCAAAAATCAACTCTTAGGAGACCACAGTATACTGCTTTCAATAATTAACCCAATCTAACATATCATCTGAACATCATTCCTCCACCATTTCAAAACATATTTGCATAATTGCAGTATACATATTTTACTTTGTATTGCATATACAAATGATTGACTTCATCAAATATATCATTTGTATACAAATGACTGAAATAATGCACTTCTATGTTGAATTGACTTTCACGAATTTACTGCAGTTTTTCCAAAAACCTCTCACCAAAACAAAGGATGCCTTGCCATATTGTCCCAAAAACTTTGAATGCACGCAGAAATCTACGGTTATTTCACACCACGAAATAATGGGTGACAGGGTGACTATTTTTGTAATTTTACAAATCGAACTGTTATTTATTTATTAAATAATTAATAAAGTCGATTATTAATAAAAAAATTCCTCTGAGGCATATGAAGGACTTTAGAAGAGTTCAAGTCTGTTGTTGTTAATCGCTCCTATAATACAGCCGCACATGAACGTGGCAGACATGGCTCTAGCCCTAGACTATTGGCAGATACTCGCGGATACAGTTGCGAGAGCTATACAGATTGACTGTAACATGTTACTTGTAGGTAATAAGAATGAAAGCCCCGATTCTAAAAAAAGAACGCGCAACGAACTGTCTTGAATCCTTGCTAACAGTGACAAAGTGCAGACGAGCAATGACAGGGAACGCTCCTAACCAGCATGTTTGCAACACGTACAAATTGAGATCAAATGAACATCGATTGCATTTATAGGCAATGTTTATGCATCGACTGTAGAGTCTCGGACATCTGCAGAAGCAGAACGCAGACCATCCTAGATCACAAAAAGTAAAAGAAAACACACAAGAAAAATTCAAGGGAAGGTGTGGGGAACATAGGATACAGAATTACAGATCCATGAGCTGTCCAGATCACGCAGGGCCGCATTCTTGGCGATAATACAACGATATCAAACAAAAACGGATCACATCACAAGAACTAATAGATCAAGGAACGGATCGGGATCACGACGTGGTCACATCTTGGCGAAGGACGCGGAGGAGGCGGATCGGTCGTAGTAGTACTCCGGGAGGGCCTCGGGTCGGGAGAACATGAGCGGGCGGTCCCTGGCCTCCTCGAGGTCCTCGTCGCCGTCGTCCTCCGCGGTGTGCAGGTGGATGCAGGAGCACCGCTCCAGGGACGCGAAGAACGCCGAGGCCACGCCCGTGGCCACCCAGATCGCGTAGCCCTCCATCTTCTCCATGGAGAGGATGCCGCCATTGGGGTTGATGCCGTTCATGGCTGCCGTCGTTGGCCTTGCGCCGGCCGGGCAAACAGCGGGGACGAGAGGGAGGACGAGGTGCGGTAGTCGGGGTGGGAACGGTTATTTTTTTGAGACAGGAACGGTTATTTTTGGGCCTGTGGGTTGTCGCAGGCGGCTGTCCCAGAATTGGGGAAGGAACTAGCTCGAGGAACGCTCCCGCGTTTCTGGATCTCGGCTTCAACTTTAGAGCTGGCCGGTTCACGTTCAAGCTTTGATGTACTACGGGCATGTTTGATTGGCTTTCAAACATTACCAAATCATTAGTATGATATACCAAAAGTTTGGTGAATCAAAGACCATATTTTTAACAACCAAGAAAAAAAAATTGACATGGCAAAGTGTGGTAGCCATCCAAACAGACTCAACATGTTTTTTCTTTTTGGTAAAATGCACATGTTAGTTTGCTCAATCATGCAAAGGATCAACAATGTGATATATTGAGATGCAAAAACTATGTTTGAGACGGTTGAATGAAGCATGCCATTCGATCTAATAAAGTATGTTTGGTTTACTATATTATCGCTCTATTATTGGTCCTACTACAGAGTGGGTTCATCCAGATACAACACATTTCTCCTCATATCCCAAACTAACTGTAAAATGAGCGAAAGGATCTTACAAACGGGTGATCACAAATAATTGGAATTATTTATTTTAAAGAATAAAATTAAGTAAGTTGTAAACGATACTTCAAAATTCTCAATAAACATACTTAAACATGTGCCCTATTTACATCTATTTACACAAAAAAGTTTAGAACCGGTGAAACATGACATATTGAACAACAAAGTCAAAATTATACTCCCTAGTTGTCACATCTGATTTTTCTTGGTACGTTCAACTATTTGTCTTATTTAAAAAATAAAGATTATTAAATATTTTGTTTTGATTTGTTTTGTTAGTAGATAAATTTGAAATAATTTATATTCAACCGAATATTTTGAATAAGATGAATGATCAAATTTAATTTTAAAACTAACCATGATAATAATTTAAGAATGTATGAGTAATAAGTATGACAGAGGTTGTAGTTCATGATTTGCTGTTTTTTATTTTTAGATAAAAATGAAGTTTATATTAAAATTAGTTAAGCATGTTTTCTCAAAATTTCATCAACCCGAAAAATTGTCTTTTCAACGTAATATTCTAACAGTTGAATTGACCCAAAAATAAGCCGGGCGATCAATCATTGGCACATTCGTCATCATCTCCCACTCGATCCATCCACCGGCCGCGGCGGAACGGGAGGCCTCGAGAGCCACGTGGGCCCCATGGGCGGACGGGAGCTGAAACCGGGCCGAGCGCGGGAGACGATGGATAAGCCGATAAGATAGAAGACGGGTGCCTGGTGTCTGCGACTCTGCCTCGTCGCCAGCCCCGCGCATCACAGCGCCAGCCAGCCACCCTCTTGTTCTCCGCAGCAGAACCCGACCACCGCCTGCGTTGGCATGGCATCGTCCTGCATCGCCTCGCCCGCCGCGTCCGGCGCCGCGCTCTGCCGGCCTCGGCGCCCGAGGTTCTGCCGCGTGGCGTGCTCGTCTGTCGACGCGAGCGGCAACGGAGGCGGCGGCAGCGACGAGCCCGGTTGGCTCTTGGCCGCGCGCAAGAACGCAGGCCGCGTCGCGTGCGGCGTGCTGGCGGCCTGGGCCGTCGCATCCTCGTCCAACCCGGTCATTGCAGCCAGCCAGGTTGGTGGGTTTCCCCTCTCCTACAGCCATGAGACGGGCTCTGCTTCAGATTGACCTCACATTTTGCTGTAACGCAAATGTCGGATCATAATGTGATTGAATTTCAATTTTTGCATGGAGTTTGGTTTGCCAGATGTTAGATTGTCTCGGTAAAACTTTTGAATTGATATCAATTTTAGGATCTGATGCAGATAGTAATGGGGATTTGATTCTGGACCTGACTTATAGTATGTAATTATGGTATCAAATAATGTAAAGGCTGCTCGCTCAGGAAGTTAAATATAGGATCTTTTAACCTTAAAATAGATGTTAATAATGTTATAGTTGTCGGAAGGTTTTTCTATTGAAGCTCTGATGAAAAATGGAATGTCACTATGGATTGCTTATGGTTTCAGATTGCTTATGGTACAAATAGTCAAATATACTAATCTTGATTGCTTATGGTTTCAGATTTGGTGTGTGCATATAATGCTTTCTGAATTCTGATACAGGGGAATATTTGTTGCGGGAATTATCATTTTGCCCATTTCACGCAAGAATTATGCTTGTGCCTTTTTTGTTCAGTCATGAGATTAACTATGAAATTTCTTTATTTTTATACTTTTATAAGTGAGTCCTGAATACGTAAAATCAACATTATGATATCAGGCCCCAAACTTCAACCAAACCTGGTGGCTTCCCTTCGTCATTCACTGGTGCCGCAGTTACTGACGTAACTTTGTTCTGTGTAGAGGTTGCCACCACTGTCAACGGAACCAAACAGATGTGAGCGTGCTTTTGTTGGGAACACGATTGGTCAGGCCAATGGGGTGTATGACAAGCCCCTTGATCTCCGGTTCTGTGATTACACAAACGAGAAGACTAATCTGAAAGGCAAGTCCCTAGCTGCGGCCTTGATGTCTGATGCAAAGTTTGATGGGGCTGACATGTCGGAAGTGGTCATGTCCAAAGCTTATGCTGTTGGTGCAAGCTTCAAAGGTAACTATTGTACACTTATTCTGTTGCTCTTCTGGTGCACTGCACAAATTTGCTGCATTGTTTCCAAGTACTGAACTTTGACTGATAAGCATCTCTCTTTCAATTGCTATTAGGAACCGACTTCACGAATGCAGTGATAGACCGTGTCAATTTCGAGAAGGCTGACCTCACAGGAGCAATCTTCAAGAACACGGTTTTGTCCGGATCAACCTTCAATGACGCAAAGATGGATGACGTCGTGTTTGAGGACACAATCATCGGGTACATTGACCTTCAGAAGCTATGCACAAACACCAGTATCAGCGCGGATTCGAGACTAGAGCTGGGTTGTAGGTGATTTATTTGACAGGAGGTCATCTGTCATGGTTGTTTATATATGTTAATGCAGCATCGTTGGACGAGTGTTCGCGTCTGTTTATAGAGCCAAACATGACAATTGTGTGCTGTTCTCGCGGCATCTCTGTATAAACTACAAACCTTTGTATATCTCAAACATATCATTAGTAACAGAAAAAGGAAGTCTATATGCTTTCCCCATTTATGTTGTTCTTCACAGTGCATGCCCTGCTGGGTAGATACATGCATGCTTTATTCCACACTCCACCATATTACTAGCAACCACACATTACTGTACATTATGCGCTACTAGCTTATTGCCAACATTATTTCCGCCCCGGTTGGCTCACGGATGCGCATCCACACCTAGTATACTGGCCCCTACAAGGGCCGTTGCTACTATACTGTTTCATAGCCATACATAGCGATACCTAGAGGCACACCATCATCTACATGGCCGGCCCGACCCTGGGCACTTGCCGGTAAAAGGTCTTGTTTTCTGGAGAGGCACACGGCGGGTTCCGACTGGTGATGCAGCGTGCACGGTTCACTCGGCGTCGTCGCCGCCGTTGTTCTTGGAGTTGTCGATGAGGCAGGTCTCGACGCCGCCGGTCATCCAGAGGAACCAGGCGTAGCTGCTCCTGATGTGGCTGCTCTCGGGTTCCTCCTCGATGGCGTTGGTGAACATGTCCTCCGCTTTGCTCATGTCGCCGCGCACGTGCCACAGGAAGATGGCGTACCTGCGCATCGCCTCGCCGTCCGCCGGCTCGGAGGCCACCGCCTGCTTGAAGTACATCTCCGCCCTGTCGCATTGCCAACAAGATGAGACCAGCATATGCTAGTTTGTACATACGGTAATTATTATGCGTAAGAAGTTATTGAGGTCGTGACAAGGATATGTAATGTGATACGACGAGCAAGCATGCGTGCAACTGAAAAAAGAAAGCACTAACCTTTTCATGTCCTTGTCGAATTCGTAGAGGAGCTGCGCGTAGTTGGAGAGGATGAGCGAGTTGGCGCCGCCGCCGGCGATGACCCGCTCGTACGCCGCCTTCCTGCGCCGTGCACGAGCGCTGTTGATGTCCTTGATCTCCTCCTCGTCGAGCCCCTCGAACATTTCCTCGTCGCTGTCCCCACCGCGCAGCGGGTCACCGTGCATGATGCCGATGCGGGCCCACAGCTCCTTCTCCATGTCCGTCTCCACCAGCTGCGGCAGATCCTCGTCGGCAACCACCTCCGGCTCGTCGTCGTCGTCGCCAGTCTCATCGGGGTTCTCCTGCCCCTCCCCTCCGCCTCCTCCTGCGCGTCGTCGTCGGGTTTCTTCGCCTGCGCCGTCGTCTTCGTCGTCGTCATCACCCGCGCCCGCTCCGCCTCGACGGCCGTGCCGAGGCAGGACGTGAGCATCCCGAGGAGGCCGCTGACGGCGAGGTCCGGCGACGACGCCTGGAAGTCGTGCACCTTGCTCACGACCCACGCCACGGCGTCGCCGGCGCCACGCGCGCCGCCCGCCGCCGCGCCGTGCACGACCTCGACGGCGCGCACCAGCGCCGCCACCGCGCACTCGGCGGCGCTCGTTGCCGCCGCCGCAGCGCGGCGCCGCCGCCAGCTTCCGTTTGGCCTGGATGGCTCGCAGCGACGCCGGCATCGCGGCCACCGACGGCGGGGCTGGTCTTCGCCTCCTCCGCCGCCGCCGCACGCCGCCGCCGCAGGCCTCATGATGAGCCGCGCGCTCCTCCTCTGGTCCCCGGCCCTCGCAGGGAACGCCACCGCCGCCGCCATCGGCCGCGGAAGAGCGCCCCTGATCGGCATGGCGACCATGCTCGCGGACGTCATGATCCTCGGAAGGGAACAAGGACAAAACGGGGAATGGTGTTTGTTTGGTTGGATCAACGAACCACCGATCGAACCAAAGGGTGTTTTGAACGGGGAGATCTACCTAGCTCGCGGAGAGGAAGGCGGGGCAATGGCGGTGTATATATAGCGGGGGAGGCGGGGATGCGTGCCGTGCGCGTGACTTCGGGCCAGTTCAGCAGCCTGGTTAATTTCGTCGCGGGGCAGGGGAAAAAGGCTCGGCCGCGCGCTGCTCTCGGCGGGGGTCGTTTTGGACGCGACCCAGGTGGCCTCGCGGCTCGTGTGAGGCGCCGCTGGAAGACGGACGCGCCGTGGCACTGACCCGTCCGCTCCAACCTGTAAAGCGCCCATCTGCACACAGAGGAGAGCGGCCGGGTTTTTGAGAAGCCACACCAGGTATTGTGTTCAACAAACAAAAAAAATGCAGCAATCATGAAATTAACATGAAAATGATCAGTCAAATTCAATATGAAAAAAATTATCGACATTGGTATGGCATGATGGAAACCATAAGAAATCAATAATGTTTTTTTTCTAGAAACTAGTATATTTTTAGGACTCCCGATGCCATCTTTTAAAAATTCTAGTAATTTAGTTGGATTTTCATCCCATGATACATTTTACACTAGACCACAAAAAACATGGCGGAATCGTGCAAACATCGGATGCGTAAAGACAACCTTACACTTAGGTCAAAACAAACGCCATTCGCATACGTGCAACACTTCAGGGTTTAAAGATAACGAATGCGCTGGAATCGACGTCAGACCAAATCTAGAGGTTAGTTCGAGAAAGAAGATACGCAAAAGACGTACAAATCATCGCGATATTGCGCTGATGCTGAGTAAAAGACTGCGGAATGCATTCTACACTTCCAAAAGGAGATAGGATTAAGTGTCGGGTTGTGCCGTTCCGCAACCGGACATTCAAAGGTTGAGACAATACAACATTGCATGAAATTTTCACGACTCGATGACACCATGAGTTGGCATGTATATCCGATCGAGAAATACTTCGGAGAACATAGTGACATGTGCCCATCCTAGCTTCATATCCGACTAATTTGGTTGTTAATTTGGTATGAAAAGTTTGCAATGCAACAAGGTATCATGTTGGTAACACGACAAATTAGGAACCATGATGTACACATTAGAATACATGTCGATTGAAAAGAAGAGATAAGTGGAACTTCATGCATTTCCAATATATATCCGATGTGGGAGATTGACATTACAATAATATTAGACATATGCTATAAGAAGTAAGAAGTGTGATGAACACGTCGTAATGAGATATGCTAAGAAGTAAGAAGTGTGGTGAACACATTACATGTAAAGTATCATTCTATTAGCGTGTATAAATGACATTCTATATGTCGGATGTGCGAACAATGACAATATGAGTCGGCATGTATATCATATATTAGTTTGTGTGGAATGAAAACAATAACAAGAAGCAGGCACGGAGCAAGAGTTATTATTATGTTTCCAAATATTTTTTAGATGGCATAATATAGAAACATAAAAAAATGCAGCAATAAATCATGAAAATGATCGGTCAAATTCAATACGAAAAAAATTATCGCCATTGGTATGGCATGATAGAAACCATAAAAAATCAATAATGTTTTTTTAGAAACTAGTATATTTTTAGGACTCACGATGCCATCTTTTAAAAATTCTAGTAATTTTGTTGGATTTTCATCCGATGATACATTTTACACTAGACCACAAAAAACATGGCGGAATCGTGCAAGCATCGGATGCGTAAAGACAACCTTACACTTAGGCCAAAAGCAACGCCATTCGCATACGTGCAACGCTTCGGGGTTTAAAGATAACGAATGCGCTGGAATCTACGTCGGACCAAATCCAGATGTTGGTTCGAGAAAGAAGATACGCAAAAGGCGTACAAATCATCCCGATATTGTGTTGATGCTGAGTAAAAGACTGGGGAATGCATTGTACACTCCCAAAAGGAGATAGGATTAAGTGTCGGGTTGTGCTGTTCCGCAACCGGACATTCAAAGGTTGAGACAATACAACATTGCATGAAGTTTTCACGACTCGGTGACACCATGAGTTGGCATGTATATCTGACTAACTTGGTTGCTAATTTGGTATGAAACGTTTGCAATGCAACAAGGTATCATGTTGGTAACACGACAAATTAGGAACCATGATGCACACATTAGAATACATGTCGATTGAAAAGAAGAGATAAGTGGAACTTCATGTATTTCCAATATATATCTGATGTGGGAGATTGACATTGCAATAATATTAGATATATGCTATAAGAGTAAGAAGTGTGATGAACACGTCGTAATGAGATATGCTAAGAAGTGTGGTGAACGCATTACATGTAAAGTATCATTCTATTAGCGTGTATAAATGACATTCTATATGTCAGATGTGCGAACAATGACAATATGAGTTGGCATGTATATCATGTCTTAGTTTGTGTGGAATGAAAACAATGACAAGAAGCATGCACCGAGCAAGAGTTATTATTATGTTTCCAAATATTTTTTAGATGACATAATATAGAAACATCTGGAGGACGATGTCATGGCTCAGTAAAAAATGAACATGGCTAAAGCAATACATTTGTGAGTTTCTGATTGAGAGATGGCTTTTAGTTTTTTAGGAAATGTTACCTTCTCTATTAAGCATATTCACCCTATTTCTTAGCGACCATGAATTGGTATTCATATCATGACTAACTTGAGGTCTTGATTATGATCTGACTTGAGGTCTATGAGTTGGTTAGTAGGTACCACTCAAAGACCTTTTAGGCTAGGACTACTTCTTAGGATCCGATGCTTCGTTATTAGTTAGTTATGTATGTCACATATTGTGCTGATGGGGAGTAAAATGAATGACAAATGTATTGCACTCTTCATAATGATAAATGAGTAAGTGATGTGAGTTGTGGTTTTCCACAATCTGACATGAGAAGGTTGAGACAGTAGATCATGATGTTATCACGAATTAAGAATAACCATGAGTTGGCATCTATATATATCTAACTATTAATTGGGTTGTTGAATATGAGATGAAAAAATCACATGGAAAGTCAGATAAAGCAAGAAGGTATCAAGGTGATGATATATTTTGGTTTATATGTGTTTGTGATAGCTGTAATGCAATAAAATTATAAAATTAAGATAACATAAGGCAAAATTAAGAAGCGTGAAATATACACATTACAACACACGTCAACAGAAAGATAAGAGACAAGTGACAGTTCATGAGGTTTCCAATATCTGACGTGGAAGATTGGCATTTCAATGTGATAATTGTATGCTAAGAAAAGGAAGAAATGTGATAATGTATCGTGTGTATGTTCTCTTCTATGTGGTGATGTGCTAAAAATGATAATATGAGTTGGCATCTATGTCATCTCTTGACTCGCATAGAATGAAAGAAAGAACACACGGAGATTGCACAATGCAAGAGTTACTATGTTGCCAAACACCTTTTCATGACATAATATAGAAAAATCCGGAAGATGATGTTAAGGTATAGTAAACAACAAACATGTCAAAATAATTTATTTGCGAGTGTCATTGAAAGGGGATATGATTTTTAGGCTTTCAATATTTGATGTGCGTTTTGCATATAGTATATTAACTATTTCTATCGCAACTTGGCAATTACGACTTGATATCATATCATGACTAATTTGTAATATTGTTTTATGGGTTGATTAGTCTGTACTGATGAGAAATATTTTGATTTTTCCAATGCTTGGTTATTCAACTATGTGTTATATATAAAATACGGTATAAGTGTTTTGGCAAAATTATTGTTAAAATTCTGTATTTTCTAGCATTGATGTAACATACCTTATAACTGAAAAGAGTAAGCTTAATGGCATACTTTCAGCATTGTTTCGAGTTTGTCAAGTAGCTTGCAGAACTACTAAAAGTGTAACTTCATACCTCGGACCATGTTTTCTTCATTGTTCCAAGCAAATGTGGTCATGTGCAAATTGCATTTGATGTAGGTGCCCTCTTGTGTGTGTGTGTGTGTGTGTGTGTGTGTGTGTGTTGCCGATCTATCGTTAGGGAATAATTTCAGTACGGATCTCTGTTTTCAAACCTGTCACTTCATTATTCAGGGCTTCATAACAAAAATTTGCACATAATTTGCAGGCCCAAAGATTGCAACCTAAACCACAAGGCCCAGACGCGCACGAGACTGCCGCTTTACCCCAATCATCGTTGTAATATAGTAATAGTAGGTGAACGTATTAGTTATAGTTTCTTGGGCATCCAAATATTTTATTTTTCGCATAGTGAATTCCTGAAACTATTAATTCTTAGATTTCAAATTATTTGTGGAGTGGCTTGCAGGTGTTATTATGATTCACCTCATCCTTGATAACTAATTAGCAAGATGAAAAAGAAGTGTATGTCCAGTTTTGGTATTCTAAACTTAAAGGACTAAGGTACATGGGACATAGTAAGGTTCGAAACTTTCTTCTTCATCGTGACATTACTTTTTTTACACTTTTGAGTGAATCATTAAAATCTATGGATTCTTAATTTTTTTAAAAAATATTTCTATAGTTTTTTAAATCATATTTCTATTTTATGGGAATGAGCGGCTTAAGCTGCAACATTTGGGTATATATATGGGTAATGGAGATGGTATAGAAACTGTTTTGAGAATTGAGAAATATATGACGTTTGCCTTCTGAGTTGTTGTTATGGTCTTAATGTTTTGGTCAATGGAGGAAGGTGCATTATCAGTAAACTCTGTTTTAGTAATATTCTTAGCTGCACCACCAGAATAAGGTTTATATGATAATTTGATGGATAGGTAGTACACTCTGGCAGAAAATGCTAACAAAGTTCAGTTTCAGGAGCGTGGGTTTCTCTTCTATAGCAGCGCATCAATCTAATGGGTTATAGTCATCACCTTTATTTGCATCTTGACAATAAGTGATCAAATTTAGGGTAGGATCAAACTCTCAGCTTTGAGACCTTTAGTTTTGCTTACTCGTACAAACTAATGATTCAAGCATAAACTTTGAAATAGAAACATCAATATGAGTCAAAATCTCTGCCTCAGAAATCGATTGAACTACTTACCTCGTTTTCAAGGTAAGTTGCATACAAGGTATTTCTACCCTGTTAATCTTTGTATTGAATGAACCTGATCCGAGTCCTATTTCTAGAGCACAACGGTGCCACTACTACTGAATTCACCCGAAAGGCATGAGAGATGTCTACTGTTGCGTGGGCATGGAGATTCGGAAGTGCACACATAACAATAAATACGATGTATTGATGCAAAGCTGAAGAGCATCATCGATCAAGAGGATTTTTTTTCGATTAAATTAAGGGAACATGCGAAGGGTTGTTATCCTTAGCACCATTTGGTCGGGGGGGGGGGGGGGGGTTCTAGTTCAAAAATAAGAGGTGTTTCTTTCGGTCTCTAGTTGTAGACAAGAAAATAAAACTGAAATCTTATCAAACCCCTCTCATTTTGACTCTTTGTAATCTGTGTACTAGGTACTTCGGGTTGCCAGCTGAAGATGGTTGCCAACGCATATGATGGATGAAAAAGCCAACGTTGATGGTGCGTTTTCATCGGGTTTCAGATCTTCAGGAAAAGCTGGTATTATCGTAACTTTCGGGATGATGAGGTCGTGCCCTTCAATGCGCATGTAAAAGGTTCTATTCTGTTTAACAGCGACAAGGGCCAGGCAGAGGAAGTGGAGGAAGCACTAGTCGTGCAAACCTTTGCTGGTGATTTGTTTGGGCGGGCCTATTTCTTTTGTGGGCCTCTTTTGTTGGTCAGCGGATCTACTTTTTGCTGTGAGCCCAGTTTGCGTGCCACGGCCGCTCTGTTGTTCCTGGCCCATCTACATCCCAGTACGCAATGACGCCTGTCGCTAAGACAAACAGACCACAAGGTGCGCGCACCGCACGGTGGAGCGTGCCACACCAATTGTACTAGTCTGGTCAATCTAACCCACGCCAGACCAGCTCCGGCCTCCCCCAGGTAATCTCATCGCTTCGCCTCTCGGGCTTTCCAGAAAAATGGCGAGCAGCTTCCAACCGCGCGTGGGAAGTGGGAACGGACGCGGCGCGCACGAGCAGCACGGCATGGCGTCCGCTGGACCACGGGATGGGGATGGCGCAACAATGCGGGACACGGCACCGGCCGCGACGTGTAGCCGCTTCCCCCACCTGACACACGTGAGCGCATATGTATGGGGAACCCGCTTTCCTGTGTGTCCCGCGTGGCCTCCGCACCGCCTCCGAAGGTTTTTGGCGGCGTCGCTTTCGCCGCGAGGAGCACTGGACGGTGCCGTGCCGGGCGCCGCGGATGCCAAACCCATCCTTGTGCCAATTGGTTGCGTAACTTTTTTGTAGCGGACGAGCTTCACACGAAGCATGGCTTCCAAGCACAAATGCAGGCTATGCTGAAAGCCTAGCCAACGGACGCAGCCGGAACCGGAATGCAGCAGGCGTCCACAGAGAGAAAGCGAAGTGCGAACAGAAGGCCATCTGGGATTTGAAACAAAATAGATTGTTACTCCCTCCGTTCTCCAAATGATGTCACATTAGAGTTAGTTTAAATTTGCACTAAGTCTACTGTCCTAACAACTCCATTTGAAGAACAAAGGAGTATAATGTGTGTCACTGGAGTTTTTATTTGTGTACAAAACTATGCATTTTCTTGTTACATCCAGTAGTTGGCCATCCATCCGGGAAGGTATGACTAAAGCTAGCATTTCATCGTTTAAAAATAAAGGTGTTACCATTTCGGGTTGCATGGGGGCACTTGGCTTGACACTCTTTGATTGTTTGGCTACACTTCTCTCTCTGAGATGGCCACCAGGGGTGGAACCCTAGCCCCCACCGCCGCCACCTACCCCCCCCCCCACCACATCTCCCTCTCCCCTGCCTTGTCACCGTCGGAGCACCGGGTCGCGCAACCAAATGCCGACGGGTGCGAGGACAGCAGCGGTGGCCGGCTTCCTCGTCGGCCATGAGCTGTAGATCCGCGCCGGAGCGGTCGGCACAGTGTCGCTTGCGGTGCAGATCCGGTGGCCCCCTCGATGGAGACGCGTCGCTCGGCACTCGCGTGCGACGGTGATGGCTTCTTCGGTGGGGGTGTAGGGCCCCTTAGCGCGGTGGCGCTAGCAGCCTCCATGGAGGGGTTGCGGCGCGCGTCGTGGGCCGGCAAAGGAGACCACCCGGGTCCGGTCGCGGGCCGGCACACAGATTTAGGGATGGCAATGGGTTGGGTTCGGGCGGGTAGAGCGAAAACCCACCCGGTAGCCTAGATGTTGCGAGTGAAATTTTCGACTCGAACCCGTACCATGGGTGAAATTTCGACCTCGACCCGAACCCGTCGGGTGCACGGGCGGGTTTACGGTGCCGACACACTTAGAGCGTGGAGGAAGGGGTCGGCTGCGGCGGCGCTCGTGCCCGGCCAAGGGAAAAGGGTGGCGGCGCGACGCTCGTGCCCGTGCGGGGGAAACGGGCGGCGACGCGAGGATCTCCACACGCATATCCATGGGTCGCCATGCCACCGTGACCACGAGATGCAATGAGGAACCACGGCAGCCTAGGCGTCGCCCTCGCGCACCGCGTGAGGATGCGGTCGGCGGTTGGTGCGGCGTCGGCAGTTGGCACGGCTATGGCGAGGGGCGAGCTAGCGGGCGGCTGTTGCGGTGCGACGTGCGGCATGATGAGCTTGCGGTAGTGGCGCGGCATCGGCAGGCAGGCGGCTGGTGAGATGTTGCAGTGCGACGCATGGGACGGGGTAGGAAGGGAGATGCGGACGCGATGGGTGGCGGCTCGCGAGTGGGAGTCGGATGCGGCCGTGCGGGGTGGGGGTTCGATTTGGTTAGGGTTTGACCTGGGTCCTGGGGTGGCCGGATGGGATGGGCTTGGCTGATTCTAGGAATACGTCGGATTCGAATACCCGAACCCATCTTGTCTTGGGTCGGGCATGGATGCGACCCACGGGTGAAAAATGCACCCCATACACGGCCCCGAATTGCCATCCTTACGTGGATTTGTCCTCCATGGCGGAGGGTGCGGAAGCGCGGCACGCGGTACAGGCGGCGGGTGCACGACGGCTCGGCAGAGGTTGATGGTTGATGGTCGCGGTTGTCGCAACGATGCGTTGGTGGTTGATGGTGTTGCTCCTTCGATTTCGAGGGGTGCCGACAGAGGGCTTTGGTCGTTTGGTAGCAGGCTCGTCGGGTGGTGTCCTTCGTCTTCAATGTCGGGTTGTGTGTTTCCTTGCTCAGGTTGTTCATGTCCGGGTCGTGGTCTGTCTTAGGTGGTGGCCGGCGCTGGTTATTTGTGCTTCATACGTTGCCTGTTGTTTGGTGGGCGATGTTGTAACAAATTTTGCTTCTATCCTAATACGAAATGTGCAACGCACGATTGTTAAAAATTCTCTCTCCAGATCCATTCACGCAGCAGTAGCAGTCTTGGATACCAGTACCAATTAGTCGCACCTTCCGGAGAAGCAAAACACCACGTAGATCTTCCCTTGCTCTGATGTTGCGTTGTTGACAACAGTAGTGTTTGAACTTCCGGCTTCTTTTAGGTGAGGAGGACCTGCAGAAACATTGTCGAGTACTAATAGTGACATCTTTGTCAGACATGCATGTTTTTGACATTAAATGTTGTGACTATAGAAGACAATATCTTGAGAACGGTGATGTAAAATTACCATGTCACTATTAGTACATGGTAGCATGGCGTTCACCACGACGCCAGAGCCTTTTGCTCTCATACTGAATCGATGCTTGGCACCCTTTTTTCTCTGGGTTTGAGAGTCAAGTTGCACGAGATCGAGCAGTGCAGCAAATCCTCCACGGCTTCTCATACGGTGCTCTTTAACTAAAACATAAAAATACTGAAGAATTCTGTATGTAATTATGTATTCAAAGGAAACGGCAACTTCATATACTTAGAGACTTCTTAGAAGACAGAATGTGTCAACTGATGTGTAGATTTGTTGTCTAAAATTATCAGATCATACAGAGAATTACCAACATGTATATATGTTACTCCCTCCGTCCCAATATGTTTGGCATTCTAGCTCCAGGCACGGAGATTAAGAAGAGAAGGAATAAAGTAGGTGCGTAGGAAACGAGGAGGAAAGAGATAGAGATAGAGGTGTATTGGGAAGAGAGAAATGTGTCTCGGGAAGTGAGAATGCCAAACATTTTGGGAAAAATGGATGAGCCTAGAATGCCAAATATTCAGGACGGAGGGAGTACATAATTATGTGAAATGTTGTCAAGGTGCTTAAATTTTTCTGTGTAGTCTCATTTGATCTATGAACATTAAAAACTTATATTAACTATTAACACTTTTATGAGCTGTTAGATTGGCACTCAACATAAAGCCGTCGGGGATGGCTTCTTCCCCTGACAGGTTGAGTTTTTTAGATTGGCACTCAACATTGAATTGCGGGGATGTTTACTTAATAAAATGGCTTCTTCTCCTGACAGGTTCAGTTTTTTTTAGATTGACACTCAACATTGAATTGCGGGGATGTTTACTTAATAAAATGAAATTACATGGCCATACATATTGAACTCAAGAATTCAAATCATATGTTAGTTTCACTGCATTCATGTGACGAGGGAATGAAATTTTGTGACGAGAGAATGAAATTTGCACGAGATTCATCAACTGTGATGTACATGTCAATGTTAAAAGCGCAAGAGTCTTGATGCAATGGGTCAGTATTTATTTGTGTTTTGAAAAAATTCCTCATTCAATTTTTTTATCATTTCATAGTTTATGGACCAATATGAGAATACAAGAAAAGTATAAGGTACTTATGTAACTTTATATTTCTGACTCGTTCGTGACAGCGGACGAGCGGATGGACGGTCACGAGGTAAAGGAGGCAGCCCTGGCGCAGAGCCGTCCCGGGAACGGCGTGGTCAGCTGGCGATGGGGACACGAGCGGGACAAAGGGACCGCCGTCCGCTTTAATTTATTGCTGTTGCTGGCGCCGTGTCACTGCTTTCGTTCTCGTCGGCAGCCGTTGAGGATGCCTTCCCTCATATTTTGGACAATCCCATGGCTTTCGTGTATCGTGTTCCTATAAAATGGCAGCCCCATCCGACCTAAAGTTTATATTCCTCGCCAAAACGTCATCTGGATATTAGGTGATGCAGTGAGTAGTGATAAGTCCAATATGATGGCAGGTCACCGTTGCTGAAATTGTGTTCACCGATCCCATCTTGGACAGCCAAGGAACGCGATAATGTATAGCCTTAAGGATAATAATGTATAGCCTTAAGATAGGTGAGAATAAAATGGCTGGTTCGATGTGGGTGAGCATCAAGCTGACGACGCACCGTGTTGGACTGCGCCGTTCACGGCATGTCTTCAAAGATTTATTTTTATCATGAAAGATTTGGTGGCAGCTTTGACGATTTCTAGTTGACCCGCACTTGCACACAGACAGGTTTCAATTTGAAATCTTGCTCGTCATCTCTTCAATGAGTATGCTTTGCATCCGAATCCGATCCATCAGGACGGTACATGAATCATCCCCACACACAATGGGCATGACAAAAACAAAATAATAAAAAAGAAGAGATCAATGACAATGGCAGTAAGAATGGCAATTGCCGCTCTCCTGCTGCGTCGCGCAGGGGCTCGGGGCCTGGAGCGCCGGCGCCAGGCCGCAGGCTCGCCGGAGCTCGCCGTACCGGCGGACGTCAAAATCCCGGGCCTGCATCAGGCGCTTCTGCTTGGCCGCGAACCGGCTCTCGAAGAAGCCCTCGAACGACGGCTCCTTCTTGGTGCGGAGGAAGAAGGCGTAGCCAGCCATGAAGTACATGGACGTCACGTAGAAGCAGATGGGCTCCATCACGTCCCACGACAGCTCCCAGAACGTGAGACGCATGAACCCGGCCGTCTGGACGACCAGGTACGCCAGCCCGCACCACAGCTCGCGCCGGACCTGCGCCGCCGCTGCGCGGTCAATGTCGGCCTTCTCGGCCTCCATGGCCTTCAGCTCTTCCCTTGCCGGGCTGTTCTCGTCGACGGGCAGCGTTTGCCGGACAGGTATGGCCTTCTCGATTGCTTTGACAACCTGCAGTTGTGAAGAAACAGAAGAAAAACATTTCCACAATTTACTTGGCTGCTCTTCTTTCCAACGGAGATCCATCAAAGAAAGAGCAATGCTTATGCATCCACGAAGATCAAATGAAAAATGCATATTCAGATGTGTTTTTGAAAGAAATGACTGCTTTTGAAAAGTGAAAAGTCCCACGCCAACAGGTGAGCAGAGCACAGTCGGCTTGTGCAGTATGACTCTTTAAACAGACATCAAACGTAAACTGAACATGACTCAAATTAGTTTCAGACTCACAAATGATGCAGTTAAGAACTGGAGCAAGTGGAAAATGCAGTTAAAGAAAAAAGCATGTGAAATACTTTTTCAAGAATATTTGGCAAGTTGTCTGACTGTAATTAGCATCTACTACTAGATCAAAGAAATAATGAAAAGGTAGTAGTACTACTTAGGCTACCCACGAGTGCTATGCCAATCAAGATCACATGTCATGTCAGCATTCACCAGTTTTTGTTTAGGTCACCCATAACATAAGGACGGTAGATCAGTCACTACTTGCTAGCTTTCCATTAGTCTCCTATTATTCAAATGGATTAGGGAGATGCTAGGAAATTTTGTTGATCCTTTTTATGTTTTCACCTAGAGCTTCTACGAATGACACTACTGCACAATCAACCTTTTGGGACACTTGCATATACGACAATAAGAAAAAGGCAACCATACATAGTGACAAAGATAATACAATTTTCTACCACAATAAAATTAGCATAACATATAATCAAAATTAACATAATTCACGTTTTTTCTATTCCCCCATTTAAGACAAATCTCATATGTCAAATCAAAGATAATAAAATTTACCAACAACTTTTACTATAACGGTACACTAATGACAAAGACACCACGTGACAGGCTGGTGTCCCGTATCTGGAAGGAAGTTATTGGTCATATAATTGTACTAGCTAAGTACAACTTTCTAGTTGAAAGGTGCATCAATTCGATTGATACATGAGTATATAAGGCCTGCGGTTGTGGTATATGATTCTACCCCAAAAAAAATTAGTTCTATTATGCACTAAAAGTTACATTTTCTACACTAAATTTACTATGGAATAATTCTTTGAAGTTGTATAGGATTAATAAAATATTGAAAAGTTTGAAGCATGTGCTCAAACTATATGGATCATTGCTACTGATTTGAATCCACAAAATTATGAAGCAATTATTCTCTTCACGCGCCTAGACACCACCAACCATGCATAACGTGTCCTAAGCCAGTGGAGAGAACAATATGCCCCAATATTTTTCAAAGAAAAAAAATTGGGTGCCCGCAAAAAGGGCCTGTGACCTCTCCTCATGTTCATTCATCGGAGATAAATTAATTTGTTCTCAGATTTAGATTTCTGATAGAGGGTAATTTTTAATTTTATCCTTTCTTCTGGTTTTGAGAGAAGAAAAGAAACTCCCATCTTGGAGCGGAGTAAAAATCCCCAAACTTTGGGTGTCAACATCTCTTACTCTATGGTTTTAGAACACCGCCCTTTCTTTCATTCTTTTCCTGTTGGGAAACATAGAAAAAACACGCGAAAAGTCTCATCAGATCTCTGTGTTTCCAGAATGAAATCTCTACCCGGTGACCCGGAAAGAAATTAACAGCACAAGAGAGAAGAAACCAACGTGTTTTTTCTCTTAAGACATCATGACTGCAAAGCACAAGCTAGACAAGAGAGAAATAAATCGGAGGAGACGCATCAAGCAATATTCAGCTGATGGATTGGAAATGGAGGAAGAGGGGAGGGTCGTACCATGTCGGGCCTGAGGAAGACGGTCTTGCCGAGCACGATGACGGATCCGGACTCGTCGAGCGCGCGCGCGACGGAGGGCCCCGCGTCCGCGCCGACGGCATCGGAGCAGAGGCGCAGGTACTCAGCGTAGGAGACGGCGCCGGCGCCGGAGGCGCGCAGCCGGGCCCGCGCCGCCTCCATCTGCGTGGCGCGGAGCACCTTCCGCGCCTCCTCCACCGTTAGGCTCGCCGGCGCGGGCGCGGCGGCCTTCGCCGGAGCCGGCGGCGCCGCGGGCGGCACGAGGCCGTCGAGATTGATCCGCGGGAAGCCGAAGCCGAGGTCCCGGATCCGGTCGGCCAGGGGCATGAAGCGGTCGGGCGGCACGGCGGGGCGGAACGCCGGCTGCTCCTGCATGAAGCGCCGGAGCCCGTACGCCGGCGACGACGTGCAGCGCTGCGCCACGGCTCTCCTCAGAACGGCCGCCATTACTGCTGCTGCTACTGCTATTTATGAGAGGGTCTCTCGCTTTCTCTGAGCTCCGGTTCGACGGGAGAAGATGAACGGGGCTTAATCAATCGAGGTCGGGTGGATTTGCATTTTGGGAGGAAGCCGCGGAGGCTATTTATACCGCCGCGCTGGGAGAGGACGCGAACGGCTCCTCTTCTACGCGAGGTGATTTGTTTTTTTTTTTTTGGCACACGCGAAGGTGATTAGGGGCTGTTCGTTTCCCTATCTAATTTTTAGAGGTCAAATTAAAGAGAATTTTATTATTTTGGAGATCTAAATAAAGTCTAATCTCGAAACTAATTGCAGACTCCTATCTAATTCACGAGACGAATCCAACGAGGATAATTATAGTGTTATTAGAAGATGTTTATCTGTAGCATCACTCGTAGCAAAACATAGATTAATTAGGATCATTAGATTCGTCTCGTAAATTAGAGGGGTCGCGACATAGGTTTTGTTATTAAATTAATAAAATTACTACTAAATAAGTAAGATTCTCTTTGATGTGACAATGATCTAAATTTTAGAGGTGGAAACGAACGGAGGCGACACCACCACATACGATTCCAGCTAGCGTTCCAAGACGCGCTCCTCGCCCATGGGTTGGGTCACCACGGTTATCCATTCGACCATTCCTGCCCGTTATGCGCCAGCTGAGTTACCAATAGTTTTGGAAGCAATTAAACAAGTACTAAAAAATATATTATGTACATTAAAAAGTATAAATGTTCTAACCAAGGATTAGATACACATACCCTCCATCCTAGTTCACTTATCATTCTTGAAATGTTTTTTTTATGTCACTCAACTTGGACATATTATTTGTCCATGTTTAGAGAATTTTTAATGAATCTGGTACTAAGTTAGGATGATAAGTACATTGAGGGTAGAGGAAGTAATATTTTATATGAATTTAGAAACAACTAGAAATATTGTTTAAATGCTTATGTTGTATTTTACCATTGTCTAAAAAATTTCATGATTTAAGATTTTACTAATTAAAAAAGTTATTGCTTTGTGGAAAACCCGAAATAAGATGGCTATCGAGAAGAGTTTTGATAAAAGCACCGATGCAATATTGTATAAAATATTCTATGATTTGCGAGAGATGGAAGAAGCGGTTGAATATCCAAGACTAGGAGAAGTCTGGAAGCAAAAGAGGAGGAGCTGAAGAGATGGTTCACAAGTCTAAATTGAAGCGCAAAGAATTTAAGAGTGAGGGGATCTTGTAGCAGGATTGTTAGTTTCTCAGTTGTATTCGCCTCGATCACTTGATGGTCTTGATGGTTGTTCTTATTTTGTAAACCGGTAACCCAGGTACTCTTGTTTGGAACCTTGATATTTCGCTTTCAATATAAGCGGGAGTATTCTAGCTTAAAAAAAGTTATTGCAAACATCTATGGGTGAGCAGTTTTAAATACCTATATGTACATATATGCCTCAATGTAGCCTATTTGGTCCATTATCTTACATCCCTAACTTGGGCACACAAGAGCTTGAGTTTGTGTTAATTCCTTAAAGTTGGTAGTGGAGCGAGAAGAGCGAAGGCAGGGGAAAGAAGATGTGTCAAGCAATGTCTTACAAGCTAAATTTATAATTATGGTATGACTTTCATAATACGGCTTATTTACTTATATATTAAAAATGAGCCAATTGCACTATAGGTGTTAAACTTTTCACAATCGTTTAGGTTTATAAAATACGGAAACACAAATATAGGTTCATAGACTTCAATCGGTTCCACTCGAGATCTTAGGCATGCCAAATATCTTCTCTTTTCCACTTTATTCTTTGTCATGGTTAGATCTTAGGCATTTGAGAATGAATGAAATCACCTCTCTAGATCACTCACTCTTGTCACACACTTACGCTAATAGACGACTATGCATTTTGCACACGTATATCGCTCCTGAGCTGAGCTTTTGGAAATATTTCCTATTGTGATAATTGGCATGTTTCGCCTGCAAGTCTCACACACAATGGGACTTTGCGCTAAGTTCATCAGGTCATCGGTAGTTCAGCCCACGCTTTATCAAACGAAAGTGCTGTGTTCACCCGTCAACTTTGAGTCCTTGATAAAACACGTGGCATAAAGAAAAGCGAGTGGTGGTGGTGGTGACGATGCGTGATAACATAAACCGGAATACGGAGGTACAAATGGGGTCATAACCAAGTTTAGGAGTTTATTAAGCTTCCCCGCAATGTTTGGATTGGATCAACAACGCGAAATGAGGTGTGAGTATAAATTTAAATTCCTTTTTCCATGGGACAGAAGAAGTCCTAGCCACACACACAGACGGCCGATTACAAAACGAAAACAAACAGAAAGAAAAACTCCGTGGATTACAGGATTCCTGATTGAGTGATTGCTTTGATGGAGCGCGGAAGCAACATAACGTACATCATAGCTACGATAACGTGTGGATGAAAAGGCCTACGTCACTCAATAGGCAGATATCCTTATCTCCTGCACGATGCGTGCCACCCAGTTCATTTCGGACTGCATAATTTCGTCCTTTTCTTTAGCAAGCAGCACGATTTCTTAGGTTTGATTCCTCTTTTCAAAGTCCAGTTGCATTGCACTGTCTTCTCTTTACCACACAAGTCCATCTAATTCCCACTTATGTTCTCTTGTTCGGTTCTCCTGGCCTCTATTTATATCCTGGCAGCTGTGTGAATCAAGTATACGTGTTCCTTATGCTTGTGGCACATATGCGTGCATCAGCTCGAGATATACGCTCGTGTACGTAAGAAGAGGCGCCGGAGAAGGCGGACCGCAACCTCGTTCTTCGCATCCGTGCGGCGCAATCTATCTTGGGTATATTTTAGCTGCGGTGCTTGGTACGGAAGGAAGAGCCGGAGACATCTTTGACGTGAGCATATCTATCTCTAGGGCTAACCAGACATGCAAATGCTACGGAAGAACCTCGCCACGTTTCGTCCAAAGGTGCTGGTAGAACGGTACAGACCAGCAGAATCCTGTTCTGAACAGTAACTTTTTTTCACTGTTCGAAACAGTAGATTGAAGCGAAGGAGTTCACTCGCGTGATTGATGCGATATCAAGCATTTTGGCCTGCCTCGTATACTTGCACTTGGATGGATGCTCTTTCTTGTTCGATAATGCACGTACTCTGGTCCGTCAACTAGCCCCGCCAACCGGCGTGAGATACATCCTCTGCTCCCCTGCCCTGATAGACGCCTCTGACCTCTGCTTCTGATGTCTATTTGACGGCAGGGTCGGCTGGAACCGGACCACAAGATAAACCCGGCCTCGTGCGCGCCTCCAGAGTCCGTGTTGATCCATCGCACAAGTTGCCAACCCGGAGCCGAAAACGTGTTCCACAGGACCAGGCAACTGGGCAATGTGATGCGCGGCGGCAGCCGGGCGGGGTTCGCTCACGCGCTCCCTGCCCGGCCGCACGCCGCTCCCAGTCGTAGCTGCACCAGGCAGCGACGCCACCCGGGCGCGCCTGCCTGCGCCGCTCGTTGCTTGTGCTTTGCGTTTACCTGCGGTCACCGACGCCACAGGTGTCGCGCGCTCGGCAAGCGTGCGTGCGTGCGTTTTCTGGTGGGTGGCCGGCGCGCTGACCCCCACGCCCGTCGCGGTCGCGACCCGTGTTCCGCCGCGCCCGCGCGCCGCGTGCGCGCGTCACGTCACGTATACGCCCGCTCACATGAACCGGGCGGCACGCCGAAATTTCGGGCTCCGGCAGTGCGGTGCAGAAGGTGTGACGGGAGCGGCTCGCCTGGCCGTCGGCGGCTAAACGCCCCTCAATGCCGTTCCGGGTAGCAACCTCACCGGGCAGCGACGTCCCTCACTGATGCCAACGCCCCGCGCCCGCTTTCTGGTGGCGTCCGGGTGGCCCGCTGACCCGCTGCCTGGTGGGTGCGTCGCGGTCGCGGCCAGTCCCCGTGCGCGAGTCACATGAATCGAGCGGTGTTTTGCGTTTGGCACGCACGGCACGGCAGGAGGAGCCGCCAAAAACCTGGGAGATCGAAAGCGTGCGCGGTCTTTTTGACAGCGCCGGGAGGCGAGGCGAGACGTGACGGCTGCCCCACCTCCATCCATGCGTCCGCCGCGGCTGGCCGTCGTTATCGTCCACTTGAAGATTTTTGACGGCCGAGGTAAGCCGAGGCCGACCCCGGGCTAGCACAAATTTCTTCCGGGGCCCGCACGTTCATTTTTTAACTTTTTCCTTTCCTCCGTGCGCGGACACAGGCTGGACGGGGGAGCGAGCTGGGCGTTATAGCCACGCACACGGCAACGGAGTAGGCTAAGCAAGTTCGGTGGGTGAGTTGCATCGCGCCACCGCTCGCCGGTTTTTGGAAGCCGGCCCGCTGCATTTCCCTCCCGTACCTGAACGTGAGCGCCGGGAACCGCAAACAAATGTGGCAAACCTCTCCTTCTGCCCTCGTTAACGGCAAATCCCTGTCAAGTGGTGCCGTAAAGCGTCGCCACTCACGCCCACCCAGAGGCATGACGACCCGTACCATCGCGACTTCTCGGGAGATATCGCGCCCACGCAACGGCCGGCTCACCCGAACCCACGTCACCGGAGGAAAGGCCAGCGCCGGCTCCGGCCTCCCCGGTTGCCCGCTCCTCGTTTCCTCTTCCGGCAACGTCCAAATACATCGGGTTCTCAGTGTGGTCGCCACTTTTCCGCGCGGTGTACGCGACGCTGCCCATGCCCTGCGACCCGCTTTGCCATCCTGCCCTCGGTCAAGTGCACGCACACCGGACTTGCGCTAGGAGGACCGCCCGGCACACTCACTCACCGGCGCTTTCTTTATTCCAGTTCAGTGTTTGAAATCCCGACCGGATCCCGGCCGGTTTCCGCGGATTCCGGAGATCCCGGTCCGGGCCGGTTTCACCGGGAGACCGGGATTCCGGATTTGAAATTTGAATTTTTTGAAATTTTGAAAGAATTTGATATGAAAATATGTAAAAAAACTAGATGAAAAATCATGATTTATGGTGAAATCGAATCATAAAAATTATGAGTTTTGAGTCATGAAAAAAATGAAGTAAAATATAAGTTAAGAAAGAAATAAAAAAAAAGAGGAACCTTATCTAAACCACCACCACAGCACGGGTGGCCTTCTTTCTCCCGACCAACCGCACGCGCTCCAGCAGGCTAAGGCGCTCCTCCGCCGCCGCGTCGCAGAAGCCGCCGCCAGGGCCGGGATCCCGACCGGAAGCTCGGAATCCCGGTCGGGAGGTCGGGATCCCGGCGCCTCGGCCGGTCCCGAGGTCGTCGCCCTCCCATCCGGTGCCGCACGCCGGGATCCCGACCGGAAGCTCGGAATCCCGGCCGGGAGCTCGGTATCCCGGCGCCTCGGCCGGTCCCGGGGCCGTCGCCCTCCCGTCCGCTGCCGCACATCGGGATCCCGACCAGGAAGCTCGGTTTCCGGCCGGGAGTTTGGGATCCCGGCGCCTCCGCCACTCCCGTTCATGTATGTTTTTTACTCGATTTTATCTTTATTTTCTATGTATGTTTTGGTTTGTGTATTAGAAATAGTGCAGTAAAAAATAGAGCATTTCGAATTGTTACTAGGAAATAGAAGTTGATAACTTAGAAAATAGAAATAGGTGTTATGGTTTATTGAATTAGGAATGTATGTTATACACATTCTTTGTTTATTGCAGATCAAGTATGGCGGAGCGTCGCGGTGATAGCATTTGGGAACATGGAGAGAAGAGAGGATCCGGATGGTTTTGTAAATATTGCAAGTGTGGAAGGGACGGAGGCGGTGCAACAAGATTTAAAGAACACTTGGCATGCAGGGGAAGTGAGGTGGTGCATTGCACTAGTGTGTCACCGGATGTTCGTGATTTTTTTCGAGCCGACATAGATCGGATCGCGCAGAAGAAAAAGAGTAGAGCACAAGAGAGACTCCGTAGGGAGGAAATTGCAGCTGAAGGAAATGTTCGAGATGAAGATGATCCTGAGTTGCAGCGTGTCTTGCACATGTCTAGGGAGGAGGATGCATTTGCTAGACGAGTCCGTGATGCAGGAGGCCACTATGAGCATGGTGGTAGTTCCGGTTCATCTCGGGCCCCTACTCGGGGTCGGGGAAGTGGTGGTGGTGGTTTGATGGGAATGTTCGGAAGGTCTACCTCGACTAGAAGAGGTAGCTCGGAGGACGCAACGGTGCAAACAAGGATAGATACCGGGCCGTGGTCAAATAAAGCTAAGACTGCGAAGCGAGCAATTGGAAGGGCTTGGGCTAAATTCTTGCATGCTGAAGCCATACCGGTGTGAAGGCGAGATAGTCCTTACTTTGTTTCGGCCATTAAAGAAACACAAAGATGGGGTAAGTGTATGTGTTATATTCATTTGCAATTGCAACTTTACGGTGAATCTAACAAGTTCATTACTGTAGGAATGGGTGTTTCCTCTCCAAGTGGACGAGAGGGTGCCCTACTTATCAAGAGTCAAATGACAGTAGCTCACCATCTGATTCAGGTGGAAACGTTGGCGGTCCAAGTGGTATACCACCTTCCTCTCCCCTTCGATTCACAGGTAATATAAGCAAATATATTATGTGCACAAATTAAATTTATCATATATACTTACCATTTATTTGCAGGTGAGACACAATTCACGCACGCTACCCGGGATCGGGATCATGGTGCTCCAGCTTCACAACGAGGTTGTGATGCAACAAGGGAGAAGAAACCGAGGTGGGCAATATGATCAAGGTAGCTACCTCTCACCTCAGCAAAGTGATAGTTCCTATAGTGCAACTCAACAAAGTGCTAGCTCCTATAGTGCAAGTTCGAGCAATATCCATATGGCCGCTATGATTACAAATTGGGTGATCCATCCACTGAATCACCGATTACATGGATTTATGAGTGGCAAGATCCACGAGGCTTACAATATGTGGTACTCGGATTGACAATGTACCCAAGAATGGAGACGAATAACTTGGTATGAATATAGGGCACGATTATTGGCTACCGAACGAATTCAACTCATGTCAATCCGGGAATACCAAGAGGCACAATACAATACGTGGCAGCAACCATGGTATTGAGTTTATGTTTATCTATCATAGTTTGTATTTGTCATCGACGTATTAGTTGTGAACTTTATTTAGGGACTTGTAATTGAACTATGTGATGGATGTATGTTTTATGTTTTTATCATGATTTGTTAATGTTTTATGTGTCATGAATATGAGTAGAAATATTATGGAACTGTTATACCGATTTTTTAATTAATTCTGCGCCTTTTTTCATGTTTTAACCTTTCCTCGGATTTTATAATTATGTCACCGGAATACCGGAAATCTCGGCCGGGATCCCGGTAATCCCGGCCGGGATCCCGGTTCGTCCCACCGTAGCTTCAAAAACGGATTTTGACCGGATTCCGGACCGGGATTTCCGATTTCCGCGGAATCCGGCGTCCCGGTCAGGACCGGGATTAGCGGGATAAACGAGAAAGTAAACCTTGTTCCAGTTTACACGCGGTCAGACTTGCGAGCTGAACGGCAGTAAAAACGACGACCTGGTGGGCTTCCAGGAAAAGCATCCCCGCCCGACATGTTGGTTGGAAGCTGCCGGCGGTAGATGGCACTAGGCGTGTCTAGGTGCACGCATGCATCCTGCCGTATTTTACTACTAGTAGCTAGTAGGGTGTGATAGAGAGCGACAAGCTATGCAAATAAACAAGAAAAATTAATTAGCGATGGTGATGAGTATTTTGTGCGTGCGGGCAGCTGCCTGTGTGCCTGACCCAGTGGGGGTGGGGGTCGCCTACCGTACTGCCCGTCACTGACACATAGGGCCCGGACCCATACATCAGTGGCGGTACTGCACCAGGCAGTACGGTAGGGGATCCGCTTCCACCCAGTGGTGGGTTGATTCCGCGCAGTATCCACGCATATGCTGTCATGCTCTCCCCACGCAGCGGTATATTCCTGTCAGATACGCTAGCGATGCGGACCTACATACTAGTATAATGAGTCAAGTACAGTAGACGGTCACGGTAGAAATTCTCATTTCTGTCTTAAAATTTTCACGGTTAGTGACAACAATCGCACGATTTTATAGCATTTACCACGACGCTTTCACCATCTTAATTCCCGTTTTTTTCTCGATTTAAATCTCAAATGTCTGACCGGGACATTTTTTTTACCTGGTCACCGGTGTTTGGTGAGCCTGTTCCTCGGCTCCGTTCCGTTGGCACCGAACCGTGTGGACGCGCAGAGGCTGCTAGCTGCTGCTTCCGGAGCATTTCCTTGCAGTTGTGGCCCATCCAAAATCGAAGGGACATTACGCTTAAAACAAAATTCGAGCAACATCGGCTCGTGTATCTCGCAGAGCCGCCTGCGTGACTCAGCGACCAAACAATGGCGCGCCGTATCACGCACGAACCTTTCCATCATAATTTTTTGTGTCGCACAGAAATGCAGAGTCATATGGTGCCGGCAATACCAGAATTAGCCGGCGCTATCAAGGAGCCATCGAGACGCAGGCGCTAAGCACGCACGCAATCTCATCACCACCACGGATGGATCCCACGTAACCACGTATAACGTGGAACGAAACTACCCCAGAGATAGAACGGCACGGCACGTATATTGAGGCTCTTCAGAGTCCAGAGGCTTCCGGAGACATGCGTGGTTAGCTTAGGTGGGCTCGAGATGAAGGCTGCCACGGTTAGCAGAAGTTTCCCAAGGAACTTGGGCTTGCAGTTCTCACGACGTCTCTGCCTCTGGCCAGACCAACCACGCTGATGCCCGTGCCACGCTTTGGGCGTGAAAGCGAGAGAGGCGACGGGTCCGGCGTCTTCCCTCCTAAAATCGCGTTCACCATTTTCCCCGTGCTATACGTACCGTTACACTGTTGATACGTGTAAACAGTAGACACATGGAGACGTGAATAGTGGGAATATAGGGACGTTCTGCGGGAACGAAAAAACAAAACACGTGACCACGTCAAAATCGTGTGAAATGCACATACTATTTCTTTCAATCATCAAGGAAAAACAATTTCAATACTAGTTTTTCCGGGTTTCCTTTAGGTGATGTAGTTTTCCACTTGGTGGGAGTTGGGTGTGCGCGGTGCGCCGATGATATAGTGATCGAGACAGGTCCAGTACACCGCGTTTGTTACTAGTCCACTGCGATTGCATGGTTTTCACGTTGGCTCAAAAAAGAACAATTATTTATGCTTCTCATCAACGCACAAACGTGGCTGTGAAAAAATGTAGAGAAAATTGAGCTGAACGCTTACTCCTTAGCGCATACTACATTTTCTTTTTGACACGGCCATAGCAAATACAAGTTACAGCGCCTACACGAAATTTTCAAAGGAAAAAAGGATAAGTACAAACGGTCGTCTGATGTCACTGCATCCCCCTTGTATCCACCAATCTCTCCACTGCCGGTATACTTCATTGGAACATGAAGGAAGGAGATGGCTGATTCAAACGTCTGCTAATCTCTTTCGAACCCAGCCACACATCTAAGGTTCAGTTTGGGATACGGGATTGGCAAAAGAAATTTCACAGGAAGACTTTCCTCCTCAACAAGCAGCAAGCAATCGAAAATTTTTCTACTATCTTTGCTCTTTTTTTAGTTCTTGATTTGAGCCTCAATGCTACGACTTACCTTTGCACATCTACTTTTCCAAACTTCTTGCCTCAATTTTATATCTCTCAGTCTTTAGTCCATGTTGTTCTGAAATTTTGTGTTAGCACTGCAAGGGTTACTAAATTGTGCAACCGCTTCTTATTTTAATTCAAAAAAGTTCCTGCATTTCAAACATTAAAACTTCACCATTTCTTTGTTTTCGATTCCTGCCGTGTTCTCATCTTTTCTCATTCTTATGTTTTTCCTCATTTTGTGTTTTTCTCATTTTTTTGCTTTTTATTTCCTTCCTTCCAAACAAGCCCTAAAGAATCGTGTCAGGAATCAAATTGTAACAAAGGAAATAAAATATGAAATAATACTACGAGATGGCAAACGGTGAGGTGGACATGGAATCTGGGTCATGGTGGTGGTGGACTGGTGGTACCAACTTTCGGCAGATTCGTACGTGTGCGATATACAGTACCAAGATTCTCTCCGGGCGGCCCCGTGATTGATGACCCGCTACTCCGGGCTGGGAGATTCTTGGTCCGTGCCAGATTCTTTCGTTTTTTTACGTGTGCCAGATTCTTCCGTTGCACGCACATAGTTCAACCAAACGCACATAGTCATAAGTAGTAGTACTCTCCCTAGCAAACGGTGTGCGCGCGCGCATTTCTTCTGAGGGTGGCAAATGCTGTTGGCCATGGCCCGTGCCGCAACCCGCACGCCTGCAGCTGGTGTCTGACGGCCCAGAGCTGCTCCCAAAATCGACCGTGGGGCGTTTTCCATAGCCTTCTCACTTGTTACTGATAAATTACCATAGCCTTCTCACTTGTGATAATTTTTTTTACCAGAGCTTTCACTCTAGAAAGAGATTGTGAGATTTTGTCCACCAGATGCTTTACTCACTCAACTGAATTAAACACTCATGCCCATAACACACAAACAAAAACAATTTAAATATTCCACCTCTCTACTCCCATTCTCCATAGGTTCACTTACGTCCACCAAATGCAAAGTTCGTTCCAACCCTAAACAAAGAAAAATGAAAATAATCAAATGAATATACCGGTTATCCTATTTCCTGTTCTTTAGCAAGAAAAAGCATCTAATCCGAGCCGAAAAGAACATATGCTGATGCTTACACCAGCTGATCAGCTCTTCCAAAACGTACCTATCATCTGACGCAGGACTCAGCATTCAGCAAGGAGGCACGAAACCGAAACGACAAACAAAATGGTCTACTCTTATTAGTGGCGTGCTGCTCATTCTCTTGAACGATTTGGGTCTGATCTTCGTGGAACCAACTCTGCTGATTGGTGACGCTACTACATGCCAAGGGTTCCATTGATTCTTTCGGATCCAAAGAATCTCCTTTTCAGTGTAGGCTAGCTATCAATGCCGTGATAATTAGACTAGTATCCCGCGGGATATTCTCTCCTCCGTGACAGATTCTTCTCCTGCCTTGGAGCAACCAGTCTTACGGAGCTTGAAACATCAAATCAGAGGCATCCGTGCCTCATTATTTTGTGGCTGCTCTTATGCCAACGAAACACGTAGAAGGCTAATCAGCTGGCTTGAGAAGAGACTGACGATGGCGTCAAGTGAAAACGATGAGGAGATGAGAGAAGCAGCGGCACAACTGCACAAGGTCGCGCAGTCGAGCACCCCTGTATCGCGCACGGTGCGTATTCGTGTCAGACCGCAGACTCCTCGACGACGCCACAGAGGCCACAGCAACGTTTCGTTCATTATGTCACTTGAGAATTTTTCCGTGTTTGTTTCTATGACGAAGCCACGACGATGATGTGGTTGCCGGCGGTGCTTGTGTTGCAGTGGTGTTAGGGGAACCTGCGGCGGCGGAGTGCCAGACAGCTCGGTGACATGCGCCCGAGACGGAGGAAGCCACAAAACGCAAAGCACACAGCTCATCCAGGTAATCTCACATGGTGTTGTTGGTTCATCATGGACGGCGGGTGGGGTGATGAGGCGCTGACTGGGCTGGCAAGGTTGTAAGCAACGGCCAACGGAAGACAAAAAAATATACTTCGCAAGTTCACGTGGCTCTGAAGAGTTGATCAAGACAGTAGAGAATCTGTTGCCTGAGGAAACAAATGAAACGGCCGAAACACAAAGATGGAATGGACCGGCAGTACTGAAATCTGAGATCTTTCTGACTACCAGTAGGAGAAAGGATCGTTGACAGCGTAAATCTGACGGCACTGGAAGTTGAAACATCTGGATCTGGTCGTAAGTTTTGGTGCGAGGAGAAAGTTCAGCGAGGACCATATGCTTGCGGCTTGCCCGCCCCCGTTCAACCTGCGTTCAACGTGAATCGCAAACCAGTTGCATGATGTGCAGCAGCAGCAATCTTACCATTCAATTCCACGGCAAGTTAAGCACGTCTCACTCAAATTTAACAATCGACAAGACCTCACGAGCTGGCCTTATTTGCGACAGAAGTGAACCATCAGAGTGCGTAGATGGGGTTATGTACTCCAAAAACAATTGCAAGAATGCTAGAGTTTTCACAGGCAAATGCACTGCAGCTCCCAACATTCAATTTCATGACTACTGAGAAGCATTTAAATCAAGTTCTGAAATGTACCGTACCAAGCGAGTTCACCATTTGAAACGTTTGAATGTTCAAGACAAGGCTCAAAGCTGCTATTCTGGTACTTCGCCAGATTCCTGAAAGTTCATTCCACTCAGATGGCTCAACACTGATTCTAGATTAGCCTACTGATCAAGTGAGCACAGGCAGAGAACGCATGTCCACATAAAAGGTGAAAATCCAATTCAATTTTTGCACAATGGACACATGGTAACAGCGTTGCTACTTGATCAAATATTTTCCCAGGGGCTAACCTGGACACCTGGTAACACTACTCATATTGTTAAGACTCCAGGTAATCGTGCCATGTATTTTCACAATACACCTTTCGAAAGGTAACCTGTATTCTGAATGCACTTGCCCTGGTTCATTCAACAGGACAACATTAAGATTCCAGATTTTCAGGTTGACTGTATGGGTCATATCAAAAGCATAGGAACACTACAATAAGAATTTATTGACAAATCTAAATCAATTTTGGAGATGAAGATGTCCGAAGTCCCAACTGAAAATGGATAGTGCAAAAAATGAAATGAGTCATTATAAGACAAAAGAAATTCAAGCGTTGTGCCCTAAAACACTTAAACAATGAATAGTTGCACTATACTTGATGTATTGATACTCAAAAGGTAATTCACATCCTAAACAGCCTATGAGGTCATCA